>VXAV01008806.1:850978-879139 GCA_013399715.1 Alectura lathami | reverse complement strand
TTTTGCATTCCACTGTGGTCAGCTGGAAGCTGCTTTTGAGCTTGACTGGTCTTGTGGTCAGAAACCGCCTCCTAATTGTCAGCCCTGGGATTCCAGTCAGACCAGGACCTTTTATACTGCACAGGGAGCCGTGGCCCAGCATTTAACTAGAGTCGGCGTTTGTTGCTGTCACTGTATAATAAACGCTACCTTTACAGCTTGTAATTTGCTCTAACATGGGAACACATGTTTTTGCAGTGAGGTGGAAGTGCACACAGCGTCGGCTGTGGGCAAGAGGGATCTCACCAGGGTAAGCACCAATAGCTCATTCGTGCTGCAGAGTTCCAGGAACACCAGTCCAGTAATTAATGAAGTCCTTCTTATGTGCTCGTTGTGAGACACAAGATGCGTTCTGTTCAAAGTTTGAGTTTGCAGCAGCTATAAATAGCTTTCTTGGCAAAAGTGGCAAAGGGAAATTATATGTAACTAAGGAGTGACAGAAAATAGAGTTTAAATACCTGTTTCATAACGGTTCTAATTTAGGGCAGAGATAATGGACCAGGCTGCATACTGAGAATCAGTTTCTTGTGCAATGCTCCTTTCATTAGAAGTATTTTTAGCATAGTGCTTGGCACCATGCTAGGCCTGGGGTTTATTTATTTTTGTCAGTTGGTGCCTTGCAGACCCTTGGTTGTTCCTTGGTGGCCCGAAGGTCCTTATTGAGCTGTGTATAGCAGGAAGCATCGTCTCTCCAGTGGCTGACAATATTGGTGTTGACTTCAGGAGAAGCTTTTAAGTGTAGAGAAAGATCTAGCTGGGTTTTGCTGGGTATTCAAAATTCTGGGTTGGCATTTGAAAAGTATTTAAGAACCTGTTGCATCCAAACACACAAAAAAATGTTAGCATATCTAGTTAGAGTAGAAAAAGACATGAGGATCTTACCAAGTTGTAGCAGGGCCAGAGTGGTCAAGCTCATTTAAAGCTTGTTTGGTGAGATTTGGTGAGAACCTAATTACGTTTGGTGTGGAAGAGTGTCAGCTTCCCGCTCCTCATGCCCATCTCTCCCCATTCGTCGCAGAGGGATCCGTTCAGAATGTGCTGCCGCTGGGTGATTTCAGGGCGCACGCTCCCTCGTTTTGGGACTTGGAAGAAGCAGCGTTCTTTGGAGGCTGCCCATGCGTGTGGTGTAGCTACCTGGTCTAGCATGTGCTGCAGCAGCATGGGAAATCCCTGCCTTTGTCTTTACTGCCTCCTTCCGAACATTAAATTACAGAAGTGTCACTGTGGAACAGGGCAGCTCATGTCAGAGCTGCATCCTGCCCTCTGTGTAAGTCATTCTGGCAGGCATCTGTCACAGCTTGCAGACTAAATGTGGAGGTCTCCCTCCACTTCCCCTCCGTGTAGGAAGATGTTGCTCTCCTTTCTACAGGCTGGTCTGTTTCTCTGGCATAACACTGCAATGACTTAGTAATCCTCCTGGTTTTGTTTCTGTGTGGCAGAAGGATTTGTATCAATTGCTAGCTAATACAGTGTTTCACGTGTGTATCTGTGAGGCTGATTCCATTGTAGCTGGGTGGGAAGTGGTTGGTGAGAGAGGTGTTCAGTGCACCCATACCATGCGGCCCTTGGGGAGCGCAAGCTCTGCACTGAGCTCATCAGGCTGACACATCTCCTTGCTGTGATTTGGACGAGTAAAACATTTCCAAACAAGAGTGGGACATAAAAGGGTTCTGGCTGCTTTTGACACATTGGGATGATTTGAGGAGCTTCAGCAGAGCTTTGCAAACATCTGATGTTATCTCAGTGGGTTGGATCCTGTTGGTTCAGTAAGTGTCTCCTAGTGAGCGTGACTGATGCAGCAGATGGGCTGGGGAGCCCAGGTTGTTCTCGGAGCCTGGAAGGGGGCTACTCGGTGGTTAGCTGAGGTAACCAACTCTGCGTTGTTTTGCTTGGGGATAGACAGCAATGACTTAACTGTTTATATTTTCATCTTTCCTGCTGTGTGTGTATACAGACCTTGGGAATTCCTCTGAAATGACTGAAACAGGCCCTTAATGAGCTGCACGGTCTGGAGCTCTGAGCACCACTGCTGGCCGTCCGCCGTGGAGTTAACACAGTGGTGCGTTCCAGAGCTGCTTTTGATACCTCTCCTGTTAACAGCTTTTGAGTACTTCCAAAATAGCAAATAGTACCTGGAATGCAGTACAGATTTAAAATAAGTAAATAAATGAAAATGGTAGTAAAGCATGCCAGCACCCCAGCCTTAGATTGATAGGGATTGGAAGTTTCTCTTCTTTACTGCAAATTGTGTTGCCTGTTCAGGTCCTTGAAGTTGGATTGTGTTACCTACGTGTGAAACTCCTGTTCTTGAAATGCTGGCCTCACATAGTTATGTTGAGTGGGAAACTTGTACATTGGAGATGTGAATAGGTTAAAGGACATTTTAAAAAAGAATTTGAATGGTAGAGATCGAAACTTCATAAATGGTGCCTTTTGTGAGGTAATTGTTGCTCTTGAGAGCTGATAATAGCACAGCCATGTGTAAGTGTATGTAAAGTGTTAAATCGGTGCCTTTTGGAACTGCAGCAAGTGTCTTGTCTGGATTCCCAAATAAAGGCAGCAAAAAGAAATAGTTTGAGTTTTCTGTATTGTGGCACTGCGCTCAGTGTGATCTTGAGGTTGGTTCAAAGCTAGGTAGATCTCTGGCAGTATTACTCAACCAAGGTATCTTTAGCAGTAGAGTTAACTTTATTTTAACCTTTGAACTCCATTTAACAAATGAAGTTTGAGAGGCTCAAAGTAGTTTAAAAATAATTGAAAAAGATGGAGATACTCTTAAAATGTAGTCTATCCGTGGAAACCACTTGATCTGTGAAGCTGCAGGCTTTTATTGCAGCGTTTGTAGAGATAAAGGGTTTCTGACACACATGGCTTACCAAGCGCCTTGGCACTTGAGGCAGTTTGGAGTTGTTCTGCCAGGTCAGACTCTGCAAACATCAAAGGTTTCCTTACAGAAGGGAAAGGGAGAGCTGGCGGAGCTGGAAACTGCAGGCGTGTGCTGGTGAATGGCATTCTCACGTGGGGGCTGTGGGGGGGGTGAGGTGTCAGCTTAGGAACTGTTCCAGAGAGACAGAGTGAACAGGTGCTGCTCTCTAGGAATTCGCCAGCTACAGCTGCTTATTTACAGGCAGGATGCTGGTCTGTTTATAGGAAGGTGGAGGGAAATGTCCCTTTGTGAGATTATTTTCAATTATTGTCATTTAACGCACACAGGAAGGCTGGAATGCTTTTCTGCTGCAGTTCATCTCTTTTGATTACTCTTTACTGTTTTGACATGGGAACAATTCTGCGTGACCACGTAATGCGGGGGCTGTGCAAAAGGGCAGTGACACGGTTTGCTGACCCAGAGGGTCTGTGAGTGAGAGAGAAGGGGGGGGCAGGGCGTAACTCAGCTGCTCTCGTCTGTGTGTTAGGTTCAAAGGTAGGAAAAGCCTGTCACTGTCAGCGGCAGTGGTGTTGGCACGGGTGCTGAGGTGTGCGGGGCTGAACACAGCATGAAACAATTTGCAGTGGTGGGAGATGTTCCTCAGACCATTGTGGAAGGAAAGAAGGGGAATGAAAGTAAGGCTCAGATTAAATGCTGACAGAAGTTCCACAATCCAGTGTGTAACTACCCTCAGATACTTTTTCTTTCTCCCTTTTTCTTCTAATCTTAGCTGCAATTGGTGCTTGTACCTTCCCGTCCACACCTGATGTTTGTAGGGAGCAGCTGTTAAATCTCCCGTTATGTAAAAGATGAGGAGTAGGGTGGTTGTTTTCCTAAAGCAAGCCCAGTTTATTGATTCCACTGATGGCTGTGTGGAGCCTACCCTAAATGTCGGGGAAAGTATGGAGGGAAATATGAAGTGCTTAAAGCTATAGGAGGTGGTAGATGGGAAATCAGGATTACTCATAAACTACAGTAGAGGGTTGAGAGCATTTGTTCTGAAAGGCCATGAAAATGTGTAGAAGCAACTTGAATTTGCATCAACAGAGGAGGAGGATTACTACAGCCAAGTAATAAAGGGCTAGAAGAATAATGGTTCCAGTAGCACTCTGAGCAGAAATTCCAGGGGGGTAGGGAGGTTTGTATTGTGATGGGTGCTTTGCTGAGCTGATCTGTGCAGTGGCCAGAGGCAGGTGGCATCGTAGCTACAGGGCTGAGCGACAGGCAGCTGTGGGCATCAGTTCGTGATGACCTGCACTAAAACTCAGAGGGCAGGGGGAGCACGAAGAGGGATCTATGCTTTTCTGTGCTTGTTCTTCGTGAAATGGCTGGAGGATGTAAACTCTCAGAAATGATGGCGTTTTGCCTTGTGGTTCTATAGCACGTAGCAGAGGGGAACCCGCCCTTGAGGTGCTGCCATGATAATGCGGACAGGGACAATGGAAAAATAGATTGGTGTGGCAGGAGAGCCACATGCTAGGGATCACCGCTGGAAACAGTCTGTCAGACTGTAATGGTGGTAGCGTCAGAATGCAGGCAGCGAGCTGTACAGCAGCAGAGAAAGCTGCAGACAGATCCACCTCTAACGTGCTGCCTCACAGGATGGAGTGGTTCCTTCCCAAGCCAATGACAAGTGAGGTGTGCGTTGTGTTCTTCCTTAACCACTTGCAGTCCACTGGTCTCCTTTCTGCTTGTGGAGAAAATAAATTCCTCGAGGTGGGGTTCCCTGCTAGCCTTTATAAACGGCTGGGGACCTTTCAAAAAGACCGAATCACTGAAATGAATTATTTTCCTTTGATGTTCTGTCAAATCACTACATTTCTTAAGGACATGTACATGTGCTGTGTTTTATTTCTTTTAATTAACTTTGACTGTACAGTATATATGTTAACCTGCTTTCAAAACCAGAAAAAGTGGACTGCAAAGAAACATTTGAGCCTTGAAATTTTATTATCTTGTTTGCATCAACCACTTATTCCTTTCAGCACCAATAAAGGACAAAAATTATCACCCTGTTGTTCAAAATACCTTTCTTTTTTTTTCTTTTTAATCAGGTCTAAGATTGTGGTTTTCTTACAGGCAAAGAAACCAATGAAAATATTTAATTTTTTATTTTTTTAATACATTTATAACAAAATGTCAGAAGGTGTGTGCTTACCATATAAAAACATTAGGTCCCAGAAGGATACAATACCGAAAAATTACTGAAATAAAAAAGGTTATTCTTGTTACAGGATTTCTAAACCTCAGCAATAATACAAGTTCTTAAAATCATCAAGATTATATTTAAAACAAGGTGGCATGGAAAAATGATATTTTCAGTAACAATTTGAACCTCATTGTAATGAATGGTAAAATTGGGAGTTCTTCAAAGTGCTTGAAATCGTAGGTATTTCTGTTCTCATCCCGTAGTGCCAGGAGGAAGCAAAAACACTTCACTTCTGAGCTGATGATATGTGCTGACACTGATGTGCTGCTGTGATTCCAGGGTAGCTCAGAGACCAAACTGGACATGGTCAGATCTGCTTAATCTGGGCCACCAAACAAAGGCTATTTAAAAATAATAATTATGTGAATTGTAAGTTCCTTAAATCTTACTGTCTTACCCAACAAGCGGGACTGAGGTTCTAGCCAGACTAGCTGAGAGTGCTTCTGGGACAAAACCTTGTAATAATTCTAGCACAAGACAAGTGAACTCATGATACAAGACAGCTTCCTCCAGGGTTTCTCTAGAGGAGGCTGGGCCTCAGAGGGCTGCAGGCTTCTCACGGAGCCACCGCGTGGTACGGTTTGTTCAGCTGCGTTAGACTGCTTCTATTAAGCATCCATTTGGTGGTGATGGTAAAACTAGCTGGCCACTGCTTAATTATTTAGTAAACACTGTTTCACATAGCATGAGGCGTTACTATCCTAGTCTTCAGTGGCTGAGCTGTGGTAAAGCAGGAGGCTCACGTGTCCCTTACGGGCGCTCAGAAACAGTGCACAAATGAGCTGGCTCTGAAGGTGCCCCAAAGGCTGCATACTGTTGTCTGTAGGTTGGGGTTCTGAAGTGATCTAAAGGTACCAGCTCTGCAAGGACCTGACATTCCTGGCTCTTCTGTGTTCATAGTTTTCAGCTGTCCTCGTTTATGTCTTTTGTTCACTTGTTCTAGAACTGGTATTGTAAAATGCAAATTGAGCATGAGAAACAGAAGATGTTGTCTAGCTTTTATAAAAACAGATGACACATCATCTACAGGATCCGTGTTGAGTGGCGGTTATTAAACCAAGAACAGCATAATCACCCACTGCTTGGAGATACCTGAAGCTTCTGTGTGAGGTGGGGTGAGCAACAGTAGATGAAGCTTAACTCAAATTTCTCATTAATAACATCCTACTGATAAATTGGGTTGTGCCGTCCTTCAGCAAGGTAGGACTGACATCTAAAAAAGCTACCCAGGGTTTAATCTCCTGGACATGTTCTGCCTATTTTTATTTTTTTATGTAAAGATGCTGTTACATAATATCTGTCTAAGGCTTGTAACGTTTGCTGTCCTGCCAGTGCAGTCATTGTCTGCATGACTGTGAGATAGGACATGGAACTGCAGCAGCAGTGCAGACAAACTGCTTTTTCTCCAGGACGTTACTCTTCTGGAAAAGTCTGTTCCATACAGTTTGCCCGTACACCTGCTGTCTAACTCCTGCAAGCATATCAAGGCATCAGAAGGCACAGGATCAATGCAAAAAAAGCGAGGAGCATCTGTACAGTGGTGCCACACAGCTGTACCTCCCAGCATCAGTCTCTTGCAAAGGTAGATCCTTAAGACAGTAAATTACTAAGAACTACTTAGACTGGTGAAATGTTTGTGCACTGCTTAAAGAGAACATTTTACAACTATCCATTTCTTTTCACTGTAAAACTAAGAGCATCAAAATCTAAAACAGTTTACTTCAAATTTGAAAAAGTATTTCTCAATGTATCTCAAAAAGTTGACAAAAGTGCCTCATTTTTAGTCAGCACAAAACCGTAGAACTAATTTAGAAGTAATTTAGACAGCGTTAGTTTTACTGTAAATAAAGTAACTTTGTTTGGCAGTAGTTTTGTGATTATGTCCCACACAGTGTCAAACTCAGCTCCTGCAACTGATACTTAGTGAAACTGATATCAAATTGTAATTTACATTGGTAGGAAAGCTGTTAAAAATACTGTACCTTATATTCAGTCTTACTACTGAGAAATAGCTGCTGGACAGCACACAAATTGCTACTGGTAGTGGTTGTTTTTTGTTTTTTAAAAAGGTTAATAAAATACAAGCAAGGTAGAAAACAGGATTAAAAGCATTGTTTCAGGTACAAGTCCTTCTGAATTGGATGGAAGGATAAGAAACCAGAAAAACACATTGCACTTACGTGCACCCTCTGTAGAAAGAGAAACATACAAAGTGGGGAACTGATGGTGCACTGGGACAGTACACTAAAGTCTGCTGTAAACTTGAATTCCTAATTTCATCTAAAAGGGGAGCTGAAACTTGTTCCATTTTGAGTCCCCATGGGTTACACTCTGCAGATCACTGCGTGGTTTGGCACAGGACACTTGCAAGAGGCAGTCTCTGCTGGAGGGACGCCAGGACCGGGAATGAGGGGTAACACCTCAACGGGAGGCGCGGGAGAGCACAAGAAGGGGCCTACCTGGAATTAGCCAGCGCTGTCGTGACCGAGTTCCCCAGCCTGCACAGTCAGGCTGATCTAAGCGTAAGTTCTGTGTTTGCTGCTGTTAATTAAGCCAGTACCAGAGACTGTGCAGACTAGGATTTCTAATGTAAATCTAGTTAATTCTGTTTTAGTTCAAGATGATTCCTAGCAGGTATAAACTAAACCCTGACAAAATCACTAGGAGTTTCTGGCCAGCGTAACTAAAAGAGTTTGTTTAACGGAGTAAGTGTAAGTATTAGATCAATTCTTCTAAAAACAGGGGATTTGCCATATAGAGGAATTAGGCGGAAGAAACTAAGTGTTGGTTAAAGCCCNCCAGGCTCTGTGAAAGGTACAAACTGATCTTTTTTTTTTTTTTTTTTTTTTTTTTTTTCTTCAGGTTTACAGAGACTAAATAGGTCAGGTTATTGGGCTAAGACAGCAAAGGGGGATAGGCCCACATTTGAAGAGCTGCAGTGGAAAGAACGTAGGAATTATATGGCAAGGCCCCTGTTAAAGCCTGTGAGCGCATAAAAAATGAGTTGTGTCTCACAGACATGCATCCATCTCTGCTCAAAGGAAGTAGTTACTGAATGCTGAGTCACAGTTCTGTTCTCTAGCTACTCTGTAGCAACCCGTGCTGTGCTTTCCCTTGAAGTGTACTGATTCCTTTGGAAAATTTAGTTAATCCTGCCTTACCAGTCATACACTGTTCTACTCTTTTCCCCAAAAATGTTACTTATGTTTGTTAACTCTATATCTAACATGCATTTTACAAGCTATTTCCCATTTATTCTTTCTAGCTAAGGCAGAATGTTGGCTCTGGTGTCACCAATGGTGCTATTAGGAAGGAATCTATTCACACTACTGTAACACATATACCATCCCATACCATAATTCAGAACTGCCCCATATGTGGGAAGGAAAGACATTACAGGGGAACTATGTTCCTTCTTAAGGGAATAACTTGCGCTTAGAAAACTAAAGGACCAATTCCGGAGTCATTATTCAGACAAAACACTTCTCAGTTCCAGTGGTAACACAGCTGGAAGAAGAAGGGTGGCACAATTGCGCTCTTAATGTCTTAATTCCATTTTTTAAATAAATATCCTTAAATTGGAGAGGAGAATGTTGGTCTGCAAATTGAACAGTTTTTGTTTGCTGTAAGATCTTTCTGTAATGACAGAAGGGTTTGCCAGACCCAGAATGCCTTGCTTTGGCTGGTGTCTGATTTTTGAATTACCTTCTGTTCTGATACTCCCCATGGTATCTTACTACTGTATCTCAGAGTGGCATGCAGTGCGGGCGCATGCTACTGATGCAAGCACGCTACTACAACTTGACAGGCTAAAAAGAAAGAAAAATGCTTTAGCGTCTTAGTTATACAAAGAAATTAAGCAAAAAACCATTGAGCAGCACTAACTCACAGACTAATTACAAACTAAATTGTGCTATATATTGGTATAAAAACATGTTTTAGTAAGAATGGCACTGGTTCAGAAGGAATTAGGACTTCCATCTTGGTTCCGTTCGGTCCACAGTGAAAGCATTGTAGTGCAGGCCTGCCCTGTTGCCCGAGCAACTTCTGACAGTGGCTTTTGGCCACAACCCCATCAATTTCTTCCCTTTTTGCATCCTCCATTGTTGGTACATTCTGGGGAGTAGCCTGGGTCAGGTCTGGTCATCTTTCCTAACGTGGCACCAGAATAGTTCGTTCTTATCGTGTGATATTTTCTTAATATCGTTAATGTTTCCCTCTTCCAGTCTCTCCAAGCTGGTCAGTTCTAGGGGTCATCTTCTCCTGTAGACACCATGAGACGCATTGCTACTGGTAGGTGGTCTGTCAAGCCTGCTAGCTGGGTAATGAAGCTGAACTCTTCCACTTCCTGCAGATGAAACAAAAGTAAGGAAGAAAAAATTTGAAAACTTACCTGTTGCATCACACACCAGGATTCACCTTTTATCTTTAGTTCATGCTGAGCTGCCTTACTGGATGTATGGGCCTGATCTGGCTTGGATGGGCTAATGGTAAATGCTCTGCCCCACGAGGTGTGTCGATGTGATGCAGTCAATGAGGTGCACCACTGTAGCTGCGCCCTTCTCTTTCCGCTTGCAGTAGTATCTATGCTGTTCCAGACAGGCTCGTCTGTTATGCTGTGGCAGGTAATCTGTGTCTGTTAGGCAGCACCCTCCTGGGAGGAGGGGCTGTGCTGTGCTAGGCATGAAAGGAAAGCTGGGCCTTGTTAGGCTGAGGTGCCTCATGGGAACGTATGGTGGTCAGGACCCTGCCCACTGTGTCTCAGTTCTGGCCTTTGTTCTGGCAAAATTTTGTAGGACCAAGTTAAATTTCAGTAGGAAATACTGCTTGCTTCCCAGCTTCTGAAAACTGGATGTGGCAACCTTAATGTTCTCTTAAGCTTGTCTGTACTTTGGGAATTGCCTGCAGAAAGCATAGAAACTAGATTTCTGCAGGAGCTCTTTGGCTAGCATTAACTAGCATGACCTGAGAGGAAACGGCCTAGCCTCTTCCTAGCCACAAGTTTCTCTGTGCTGTCAGCATGAGCCTTATCAAAGACCCAGTCTGGGTCAGAACCATTCAGATATTGGTTGGACTCGCTGTTTGTGTAAGATGGGCCTACCATACAGATGCACCATGAGCATTCTTGCACCTGAAACGGGAAGCCTCAGAAGAACTGAGCTGCTCAGCAGCTGTGTCCACAGAGTGTGCAGATGGGTCAAGGTGTCGTTTGCCAAGCTGTGCTGAATTGCTTGGTTACCTGCTCTTCTGGTATTTACCATAACCATGCAATTAAGCGTGAACTAGTTCCTCGTTTTCATCATGGAGCTGTGTTTAAGGCAAGGTCCTATGTGAGGAAGCAGCCAGTGCATTGCAGGTTCTCATTCTAGTTAGTCCATGTCAGCTCTGCTCCTGCGTTTGTGTCACAGACCTGTAACGCAGGTAGATTTTCATGGGCGTAATAAAAGCACATCCGGATGCTTGAAAAGATTAAAAAGCATTCAGAGTGCTGGTATGGGAAGCATCAGCCAAAATGTTTAGTCTGGCAAAAGCTTAAGGAAGGGAAGCAAGATTTTCTGTTTGTTTTGGAGGGCAGCATATTGACAAGTGTTCCTACAACTCCATCTGAAACTTATCCAGTAGGCTTACCAACTCAGTGCTTGCATGCAAAAGGCTAGAGATACCAAAGCACCAGGTTCTTCTTGGAATACAAACTGGAACCCGAGCTGAAGGGACTGCAGAGCCACCCAGACAACTTTGTTCTGCGAGGTACAGCTCTTTGTTAACTGCAAAACTCACCACTTTCCATTCCAGGTAGAGACCTTCTTCTGTATAAAGCATGTAGTCAATCCTCCTCCCGTTTCCTTTCAGTGATGTCTTCTTCCCCTTTTGACTGGAACTGTGGTTCTTGCTGGTGGGATAGACTAAGTATCCTTTCCTTCCTTCTTCACTTTCCAGCACCCTATATTTCATTTAAAAAAAAAAAATATATATATATATAAAAAAATTACATTCCATGTTGGCTCATCCTGTCGCTTTGCATTATGCTAGATTGTCTCCAAATCCCCAATAAGGGCAAGGCCTGTCCAGAAGAACTGTTAAAGGTGCAGTGCGAAGCACATTCTCTCCTAGATGCAGTTTTCAATACGAGGATGTACCACTGCTAACTGCTCTCACAGCCTCGTGGGGGGTTTGGCATCACTGATGCTGCACAGTGGTCCTGCAGACCTGCAAAGATCTGAGAGGAGGACGTTACCTGCTCACTTTGTGTGGTTATATGCAACCCTCAGCTGATTTCCAGTGTTGCTGAATCCAGCAGAGAGGAAACTTCATGGATGACTTTAGAACAGGCCTAAGTACTTTGATACAGACCTCCCAGTTCTGTGTACCTCCTTCTGAAACGAAGAAGGCAGCTTCTACATAAAGGGCATGGATGTGTGGCATGGTTTCAGGAGCACGCGTCTGGCTGTGCGGTAGCTGGATTTGAGCAATCCTCTGCATGAGGTTACTGTGTCTTGAAGCCCGAGGTTGCTTTGCTAGTAACAACAGCCTGATCTCTGTGATTCCTGCACAGAAAGCTATCTGCAGACTCTGTTAGCACTGCCCCCATCTTGCACAGAGATTACCCAGCCCCAGACCATACACGTAAGCAGTCAAAATGAAAAATTGCTTTTCTGGGTACCAGTCTTGCATTCAGGCAAATAAGCTGCACCTTGACCATTAAAATTTTTAGTTTGGGTACTTAAACCTTAACAGTAGATTTTATACAGAAGGCAGCCTTGAGCACCTTGATCTAACTTTGAAGTTGGCCCTGCTTTGAGTGGGATTTTAGACAAGATACCCCACAAAGGTCACATTACTGTTTTACAATAATTCTGTGCTGCTGTTCTGTTCTGTATTGTTTTACTGGAGACTTGTTTTCCTATTGTGTTCTGTGTAGAAGATCTACCAAGGTATCTCTGCAGGCCCCATTGAGCATGCCAAGCAGGAGCTGCACGCGTAGGATAGCGTGCAGTTGGTATCGAGTACAGTCATGGCTGTTCTGCATGACACCTGCATGCAGAGGGGGACAGGTCAGGTTGTGTTTTTTCCATCTGCCTCACAATACAGAAGCAAATGGTTTTCAAAGTCACCTCCCTGAAAATCATTTTCCCTTTCTTACTTGCCAAAACCTGAGCTCAGGGTTCGGTGGTTTCCCTTGCAGCTTGATGCTGTAATCAACTCTTACATCATGAGCTGCTGCAGGAGAAATGCTGAGCCTGAACCTGGGCCCTATAAGGTACAAAGCCTTTAATTTCACCTTGGAAAAAATAAGGTATCTTTGATCACCCAGGTTCTTATACTTGAGTTTGGATGATTTGGATGGATTTGGGAGTATTTTATGCATGTGAGTATACAGAATGAAGAAAAAAAAAAAGCGACAATCAAATGAAAGGACCTTCACAATGTGTTTTAAGATTCAGATGGTTTCTTGGTCAAGTTTTGTCTCTTTGGAAGGCTCTGGATGGTGAGAGAGGGGACGCAGCACTTGCTGCAGTTGATGGGGTCTCATTAATGATATACTGCATAAGATTGGGTCAGTTGATGTGTGCAAGGAGTACTTTATGTGCCTTCAGATTATGGTCATACAGTTGGTTACTTAAAAATTTTCTAACTCCCTTTGGACTTGGTGAAGCACTGAAGGTTCTTAGAGTTTATTGTAACCAGTTTATAAAAGTAAGCTTTCTTTTATGTATTGATCAAGTTTAGGCTGCCATCTAGTAACTCCTGTTAAATGAGGTTACCCTCTGCACCCCATTTGCAAGCTGATTTTGCAGAGAGCTACTGCAAATGACTCACTACCTGAAAGCAGGCTCTGAGGGAACAAACCTCTTCCAAAAACAGTATTTATATTTGGCGGTCAAGAAACAAAGTAGAAAAAACTGCTGAGTAGTGCTGTAGTACTATTCACAAAAACTTGCCTGTGTTAATTTAAAAGATGAATTTGTTTTGGCTTCAGTTCTGTCTCTTTGAATGTCTGTGAACACTGGGTGTGCCCTTAACCTGCACAACTGGCCATGGAAGAGAAATATTGTTTTCTGGGGAGACGGAATTATATGTGGGCAGGTGTGTGCTTCTGACTGAAACTTCTGTCACTTCATGTGTAACAGTTTGCTGTTTGTCCCTACAGAGGACAGACAAGTAACAAACACCTGGCAATGCTGTGCAATTCAGTGCTAACAATTTAGGTGAATGTAACAAATTCTGACTGTCACACAACTAAATCTGATTTTCTTTTTTTCAGGACACAAAGGCAAGATAACAAGTAACTGGAATTTTTCCTTTAAAGATCTCCAGTCCCAAGTAACTTTTAAGCGTGGAAGTTATGTTGGGCGTTTCTCTGGCCACGGGCTGTAGCTGCAGTGAACAGAAGAGCGTGAGGAGCAGCACACAGAAGGGAGCCATAAGCTTCCTCCTCAAGGGACCATCTCGCACTCAGGTGAGAAGGCACCAGAGCTAGGGAGGACGTCTCTTACTGCGTTCCTGCCTGCAGCCCAGAATTGTGAGCCTCTGTCCAGCAGTGGAGACCTGCTGGCTGTGGGGTCCAGAAAGATTTCCTTTTAAATCATGTTTCTTAGCTGTGTTGTAACTTGCTTTTCTGTGCCAGACTGTTCAGGGTTTAGAGGTAAACATGGGCTCGTTCCAGTCCTTGCTTGAAGGAGAACATCGTGATGTGAGATCAGTTGTGTGCGCTTCATGAAGCCCCTCTGAGCAGACGCTGTGTAGCTTCTAGCACTGCACTAGGGCCTCAGATCATTACATCTAGCTTATTAATTGTTCTAGAATTATAAATGGCTTGCTCATTATTTGTACCAAGCAGGTTCTCCAGTGCCAGTGTTTTAGGTACGCTGTACTTAACATTAAAGAGTTACTGAAGAACTAATTGTTCTACTGCTTCTATGGCCCAGTTAGCTTGGTAATGTGAACTACTTAATTTTATTTATAAACTACAGAAAAGTGCTGATGTAGAAATAATTCTCTGGATAGCTTACATCGCCAATTTAAATGTCTGTTTTAAATACCTGTAAAACTTGATCAAAGTTTATTACTGGAAAACTTAAGAACAGTTCAGTTTCAGGCTGTGCTCTGTTTTGCTGTGCACGTGAACGTCACTTGTTAGCTGGAAGGCGCTTCTCAGCGGCCACGCTCCACAGTCCCTAGGTACTCCATTTAAATTTGCTAGGAATTTTTAAAAAATGCCCCCAACATCTTTAAAGCCTCAATTCCCTTAACGACTTGGAATTTTACTGAATTTATTGCTGATCTCTACAGTTAGCAGTCCCTTGCAGAGATAGGAGGACAGGCTCTCTTGGCCTCTTGCACTTACGCATCCAGATCCTCAGTACCCTGCAGATGTGCGTAACAAGCTAGTGGAAATTCTGTGAAGTAGAAGGGTTTTTTCAGTGGTTTAAAAAAGCTATCATATATTGCAGAAAACTGAAAGCCACTTTCAGTAGGCAAAAAGTCCTACGTGTATTCTATGACCAAAATGCAAGAATGTTTTGCTAAGGTGTCGTGTATACAGTCAGGTAGCACAAGTAATGTTCTAAATCTCTATTGATCATCTAATGGCTATTTATCCATCATTCATGTGTATGTCAGTGGAACTTAATTGCTAAATACAAGTAACTCTTCAGGGAAGAAAGCAAAATACCCCCAAATTAATTTGGTGACAGATTGTCTCAAAAAGCTGCTTGAAAACACAGATTTTATTTTTTATGTTTTAAAGAGCTCCAAGCCTGCTCTTGGAACGATAAAATAGAATGTTACTCCCACATGCAGATTTGCATTTGCAAACTTGATTGTAGAGGCCAAATCACCTTACTTCTACTTCCCCAAAATCCTTTTCACGTGTACCAAGTTCATGTTTTTAAGCACGTGAACAGAAATGTCTAGAAATTTTGCAGGCTTCTGAATGCTCAAAGTGTGACTTGCTGTAACAAATCCTTACCTTTTGAATAGAAACTGAACCTGGACCTCAGAAATGGAATAAAATTCTAGACATATCTTCAAAACTGATGCAAGGAAGACTTCAGGGGTAGCCTCACCTAACACGTTCGACTGAGTGTCCATCTACACCCCGCACTGCACTGCGTGAGTAAAAAGGCCAGCGTAAGGAGTGTCAGCGTTTGTTAACTGCTGATGTTAACTGGAGTGCCTGTGCAGCCTCAGTGATTCAAGTCTCTTAACCTCTTTTGTATGTTTTGATAATGAACAGCTAGGACATCTTTTATGGTTAATCACAGTAATAATACACACTTCATCCATGAAACTGGACATCAGGGTAGAGGAGGTGCACTAAAGTGCTTAGCACATTCATTAGCTGCTGCTCTGAAATGTCCAAAGCTTATTAACTTCTCTCCATTTGCATCTTACTCAACAGCGTATGTAATGAAGAAGTTTAGCTTAGGGCTTTTGAAAATTAAGAAGTTTCCTTGTATTTGTCATAAGTGCACTAGCTTAAAACAGATACCTGATTCTCAGTATCAAACACTCTTTAAAAGCAATGCTGTATTAGTATCACTGAAAGGTGATCAGCCTTATTTCTAGTTATGTCTGATGTTTTGTTTTAATTCCTTTCTTTCTTTGTGAGCATGCTTTCTTCATATTTATCAAGTTTTGCAAGCTTTCTAGCGTTTGGGATGGTGTTTAAAACCTTACTTTTTTGGGGGAAAACTACATTTCTGTTTGTTTCTGTCCTTCCCAGTGCCATCACCATGGAACTGGCTGCCTGCAGAGAGGTTTTCAAACAAGCTGTCTGCGTGCCCTGTTCAGTAGCGCTCAGAGTTCCATGCCTTACGGGCCTGTCCAGGTAGGACCAGCTCTAGAGACAAAAAACACTGACTGCAGTAGCTCTCATCTTTTCACCCATTTAAGCCAATTCCAATAGACTTTGAGAAGCAGCCACTTTTCCTTCCCTTTTTTCCCTCTACCCCAAGTCTCCCTGAGTAAAGTAAAAACATATTTCTTTTTACAGTCCATGAAACACCTCTCAATTTATGAAATGCTAAAGCAATGGACTGGCTTTTTTAGGAATTGTTTAGAGAGCAAGTGGGAGGATTAGCAGTAGCATACTTCTGAAGGTTATCTGGAGTGCACACTTCTTCATCATATAATCCTTCAGGATCCAGCAAGGTACCTGTAAACAGAAAGGGAAATGTGGTTATTTTCAGAACAAATGCAATAACACAGCTGTAACAGTGGCATGACAAGATGTGGCCTCTGTACCTCTTCTTCTGCCATCTCCCTCCTCATGTCTGTTCCATTTGGCCCACAGCACAGCCCCTCGCTAAGTAAGCCTCTTACATTTTCCTGGCAGACGTTTCAGTCTAAAGTTGACCTTCACTGCATGCAGTTGCTGTCTCTTGTTTGTTACTAATTCTTGCCTTAACTTGCATCCCATTTTTGATCTATATGCCCAGGAGATTAGCAAAAGATGGTGGGTTCTAGTGGCCGGGAACTGGCCTGTTTGTTACCTGTGGTCTAGATGAGCAGCCTCTGCTTTGTCAGAACAAGCAACTTCTATATCCAGACCTTTCAGAATGTTGTCTCTGCCCTTTGAGTTTCTTAGGAGCAGAGAAACTGATTTCTTTTGTTACAACAGAGTAAAGCCACATTATGTGAGCCACAATATTATGAGTGGCTGACACGCCAGAAGGGTGCGCTGCCATCCAGCGAGACCTAGACAGGCTGGAGAGTTGGGCAGGGAGAAACTTAATGAAATTTAACAAGGGCAAGTGTAGAGTCTGGCATCTGGGCAGGAATAACCCCAGGAAGCAGTATAAGTTGGGTTCTGACCTGTTGGAGAGCAGCGTAGGGGAAAGGGAGCTGGGGGTCCTGGTGGACAGCAGGATGACCATGAGCCAGCCCTGTGCCCTTGTGGCCAAGAAGGCCAATGGCATCCTGGGGTGTATTAGAAGGGGTGTGGTGAGTAGGTCGAGAGAGGTTCTCCTCCCCCTCTACTCTGCCCTGGTGAGACCGCATCTGGAGTTTGTGTCCAGTTCTGGGCCCCTCAGTTCAAGAAGGACAGGGAACTGCTGGAGAGGGTCCAGCGCAGAGCCACCAAGATGATTAAGGGAGTGGAGCATCTCCCTTATGAGGAAAGGCTGAGGGAGCTGGGTCTCTTCAGCTTAGAGGAGAGGAGACAGAGGGGTGACCTCATTAATGTTTATAAATATGTAAAGGGTGGGTGTCAGGAGGATGGAGCCAGGCTCTTCGCTGTGACATCCAGTGACAGGACAAGGGGCAATGGGTGCAAGCTGGAACATAGGAGGTTCCGCTTAAACATGAGGAGAAATTTCTTCACGGTGAGGGTGACAGAGCACGGGAACAGGCTGCCCAGAGAGGTCGTGGAGTCTCCTTCTCTGGAGACATTCAAAACCTGCCTGGACGCGTTCCTGTGCAATCTGCTCTAGGTGTTCCTGCTTGGGCAGGGGGATTGGACTAGATGATCTTTCGAGGTCCCTTACAATCGCTAACATTCTGTGATTCTGTGATTATTAAGTAGTTCCAAAGTCTTGTATTTAGCATGTTCGTAGTTGTAATTGCTTCTCTAGGGAAAAGCTATTTCTTCATCTAAATCTAAAGCTTTTCTTCATCACTTCAGTGACCTCAACAGAGTTTCACCAGGCTTGCGCATCTGGGTTCCGTGAAATCTTACATAAGATGAACCCTACAAGTTCATAGTGTTGTTGAAATACGTGTACGTCCTCACTTATCTGTAGCACCAAATGGAACATTCTGATCAAAAGCTGCATGTCTTCACTGCATGCAGAAAGCACAGAAACAATAATTCGGCTCTCTTTTTGCACAGTAATTAGAGATTATTTAATGACTAATTGTGGGAAGGCGTTCAAGTAGCTTGATGCCTAAGCTCTAGACTGTAGACTGATGTTTGAGGTGTCTCTTTGCTTCTTAATTAGAATCCAACAGAACCTGGTTAAGATTTAAAAACGTATGCTGCTGCCTTTGAGTAATACCCCTTGCACGTATTTCATGTCAGCCAAATTGTTACTGCTAGTTGAGCTCTGCTGCCTGCTGCTTACGGGTGTTGTGTGAGCAGCAGATGAGAGTTCATATACTGATGGCTAGAGAACATCTTACCGATGGCCCATGGTTTGTCCTCCCCAGGACCAATTCGACACGGGTCTTTGTAGTGTGTAAACAGAGAATGCTGTTGCTCCAGCTTGTCCTCTGCAGGGAAAGAAGACGCAGAAGAAAAGGCACATCAGAAGAAAATGCACATCAGCTGTATGTGGTAAACCTGTGGACAGCTGTATGCTCTGTCACATCAGAAAAGGCAAGGCTTCCTTCCTCCTACATGTGTATCTTCCAGAGGACTGGTCCAATCTAGTTCAGTGCTCTTACTGCACAGCAGTCTCTTGTCTTAACCAGAAATTCCAACAAACAACTGCTAATAACAGTTCCTTCCTACATAGTCTGTCCACCACCACCAGTTTTCTCTAGCTTCCAGCTGCAAACTGAAGTGGAGGTTTTTCAAACATACTGCTGTTCATGTTGGCATTGCCTACGCTTGTACAGAACTTCTCTTGAGATCCCATGATGGAGGTTGGAACTGACTGCACAACGGCAAGGTAAGTGGGTGTTTGGGGGGTGTATGTACATCTCAGTAAGTGAAGATAAAACTAGTGCTTTCCTTGCTTCAGAGGAATGCACTGAATACTTTTCAAGCTGTGATAGATGAGACAGGGCAGGCAATTGATGATTTGCTTGTGATGTTATCTACAGCACTGAAGACATTCTGAATGTAACTGTCACGATTTCTCAGCTTTCAAATTAATTTCTTCCTAATTGCTACCGTGTTTCTTATTTTTAAAGCCAAACAGTGCATCAAGCTCCTGGGATCACTAAATATAACAGTAACCCTTGAAAAATGCACTCATCGTAAGTTCAGCTGCTCAACAAGCAAGTTCTAGTTCTGTGCACGCTGTTTAGCGTGGTGCTTATTATACGTAGGAGCGAGTACAATCAGAATTGAAAATACCAGCTGCTGCAATGCCATTTTTCTTAAATGGCAAAAAAGCTGGCAACAGCTCCCACCAACTTTCTTTCCTGAAGCACTTCCATCTTTTACAAGGTTAAACTTTCTTAGCAAAACAAAGTTTTCTCTTGGGATCAGTGGAATATTCACCTGCATTTGAAGCTGCTGCTGTTAGTTATCACTGTCTATTGCCAAGACAACAGAATATGTAAGTAGGCAAGAAAATGGACTCCTCTGAAGTCAGAAAGAAAACTTTGAACTGCGAGCTGTGTATATTAGAGACAATGCAGCTCACACACTATAGGAATCAAACTGGTTCTCCATTTCCAAAACAGTGTTCTTGCCTGGCAAAGAGCTGTTAACTTCCTCTTGCTGTTGAGGAGCAAGCACAACGCAAATGGCAATGTGAAGTACAGCAGTGTTAGTGTCCATAGCACTTTCCCCTTTTGTCATTAAGGGTGATTCATACAGCTGGATTGCCTGTCAGCTGCTGCGTCCACACCAGCTGATGTGCCTCATTACAAGATTCAGCTTTTTCCCACAACCTAACCAGCTTGCTGCCTTGGAAACATCTGCATAGTTGCAGGGAGACTGGAAAATGAATTTGCCAGAGTATCCTGGAGCTGCGGCTGACGAGTGGAGGACTGACCTCCCTAATGTTTGCCAGGTATGCAATGCAGAGAGGTGCTCATTCTGTCTGAACAGCCAGTTCGTTTGTTTAATGTTTGTGAAAGGGTCTGAGACGTAATCTCTGCAATTGTTCACTTCTTCAGGTTTTCCCTTGTTACCTCATAAGGCTACAGAGCTTCCCTCAAAAACAAGACAGGGTAAAATTTTGTCATGATTAATTCACCGCCATGGCATCGATGGCATACGAGTCAGAGCTGATATGACAAACTTTAACCCATCTGACTGCAACAGTTTTTATCTTACGCTAAAAGGTTTAAAAGCATAATCAAATGTCATAGGAATGATTCTAAACCAACCTGACAATAAGACAGTGTTTTAACAGTGTTCCCAGTAAGTGAGAATTCACTATTTATGTTGCGATAATGTTCTCTAAAGCTGGGGGGGCTGAGTTTCAGGAGATTTGTCATAAGCATAAGGTTACTCATGGACCTGGAGGTCTTTGAAAACCATACTGTAAATACATCCAAGAATAGAAGCTTGATATTCACTGCCACAAAATTAATTACTTGCTCTATCAATCTATGGAGTGGGAAAAAAACACAAACCCTACACAGAAATTGCAGAAAGCTAATTATTGAAGCTGGGTGGGGAAACAATTCAGTAGCTGCAATCCTCACAAATGTCCCTGAAACAATGAGTAATGTAAAACGGACAAGACCACTTGCCAGCTTTAAAACACTGCATTAATCTTGCTTAGTGCATAAGGAAGCAAAGCAATCTACAAGTAACATAGCCAGCTTAATTTCAGTTTCCAGGCTGAGTGAATTTTAAAGCAGAATAGAGAGTAAATAAGTTACAGAGATAGCAAAAACAAATTGAATTTTATAACCTACGTTTTAATCATCTTTAGTATTAGTTGCAACATTTACAACTATTGTTTGCAAAAGCAAGTAGTTTTCTTTTGCTTTAAAAAGACAGGTTACAACAGCATTAATTATACTCTGTACTTTTCATTCAAAATATTGGTTAGAGTGCCAGAACTTCTCAGGCAGAGAATGCTGACCATATGTCTGTCTGCCTTGCAGCTTCACTCATGTCTTTCTCCTTGTGCTGCATGGGCCTGCTTCACTTGCCCAGTGTGCAGACTGCTGTACCCTGACTGGGCAGTCTCCCCTTTGGTATGCAGATTGTTTATTTCCTTGAAGGAAATATTTGCCTTCATGCCACTCCATCCAGCCAACAACACTGCAACCGAAACAGTCAAACAGCAGCAGATGTGTCCACGTGTATGCCCCACATCCTGCCTCCCTTCACTGGGACTGCTGCAGTTGCCTCCTCAGCCTGCCCTTGCAGCAGCTTGGCTAGCTGAAGACGTGTTACTGAGTACCTTTATTCTTCCCTAAAACCTCGCTACCACTGCTACCCTTGTATTGTGTCCTAAAACACTTCATTTCTCTATGGTGCTCTGTAGCTATTACCACTTACTGCTCATCCACAGTGCACAAGTCTTGGCACCTGCCAGCACCTTCTCTGGCCATTCTGAGTTTACTTCAGATCTCACAGCTGTGACTGATTTACTTTCTGTACAAATGGGCCAGAAATGAACAGTATGGCTGTGTTTTGTTTTGGTCATCTTTTCCACTCCTTTAAATGTTTTTCTCCAACTTCCCTATAGTCATCCATTACAAGTGTCTGATACAAGTATGCTAGTTATTTTAGAGATCAGACTTTTTTTTTTGCTTTGTTTTGTTTTAAATTGTTGCTTTCTGTCTCACTTAATTACCTTGGCTTCTTACAAAGACTGCAGCACTCACACGTGATGTTCACCTGTTACTCCACGAACTCCGGTAAGAATTGCTGAATCCTGCTCTGAATGCTGCAGTTCAAGCTCGCCTGTCCTCTGCACATCACCCTGGTAGCACACTGCGCAGATGAAATCCCGGTGACTGAACCCTGCCCTCGCTGTACTTGGCTTGAGACTTTTATCTCAGTACTTCAGTTCTGGCCACTCATGCAGTGGGCTGCTGGACTCTGCTCACCCATCTGCCACCCATGAAGGCAGCAGGGATCTCTACCAGATGTGTGAACTGTACCAAGTGGCAAGGCAGAGACGATACAAAAACAGCTCTGCACTGTGTTGGCAGTGTAACTGTTAGCAGAGCACAGTAACTGTGATGGAAAAGGCTACCAAATGTGTAAGGTCACCACCCATTCATTATCGTTCTGTGGAGTTATTTTTTCCAGAGCACATAGCATCCACATAGAGAAGAAAAAAATTTAAAAAAATCATTAACATTTGGGAAAAAAACAAACAAACAAACCCAACAACAGAAAGTACCTAGCATCAGTTATTTTTTTCCAAAATCGATTTAGCATTAATCTCCTGTGTCTGTGTATCTGCACTACCAAATGACTTTTAATTGCAAGAATTTACTACTTTTCCTCCACAGACGTCTCATAGCACACTCCTCTTTCATTAGTGACAAAAATTATATGACAATACATGTGTTTTGGCACATCTCCCTCATTCAGGTAGAACTAAACCGCTGGATTTGTCTCCATTGTCACTGTTCTTGGCTACGACCTGTTTTAAGAAGCAATTAAGTCTTTCTTTGCACGAGTCAGACACAACTTCGAATACTGCTATAACCGCAAGATGAACAGATGAATAGAACCTTTCCTATTTGGGCTGGAACAGATACATACCAGGGAAAGGCAAAGCGTGTCTTACCAGAGGAGCAGTTATCAAAGTTGAGATCTCCGCAGATTACGTCAAAAGCCACCAGCTCCTCGGGATTGGCTGTGCTGGAGGAGGAGGTAGATTTTCTGAATTCAGACAGCCAATCTTGAAGCATATCCAGTTGCTCACATCGAACAGTAGTGTCTCCTGTAGCAAAGAAAAAAAGAAATGCTGAGAAATAAGGTCATCTTTTCACACGATATTCAGAATGCTGCATGCCTGTGTGCATCCAGCAAAATCACCAGGGCCAGTGCTCTGCTCCTTGGTCTCTCTGCAGAGCTGGATCTGAGTCCCACCTGTTTCTGTTAGAGGATACAGAAGTCAAAGAAAATGGGGAGGACACAAATAACATACAGCCGTTCCAATCTCACCTCCTCTCGTCTTATCCATCAAATATAATCCGTTCAAGGGGGTGGATGCATGCAACAAAATTAAAGAATGACCTTTTCTTCAAAAGAAAAGAACCACACCAAACTTAGCACATGGAGCACTAAGCCTGCCCAAGGCCAGTTTAAGCCCCTGAAATCAGATTTACAACTGATGTAAGTGCTCTGTTAGCTTTGTGGGGCCTTTACAGCACATGGAGGAATTTCATCTATATAATTAGCTCTGTTGAAAATTCTTACATAGAATGACACTGCAAGTGCTGAAGTTGTGTTCCTGTTTCTGTAACAGGGGCATGGAAGGGTTGAGATTTGTTGCCAAATGCTTTTTGTTTGTGAAACCATCTGACTCACGACCAGATCTTTTAATTATAGCAACCAACCACACTGAATTTCAAGCATATTAGGTGACATGAAGTCTAAGAAAGAATTAATTGTGGTAATCATTTTATGAGTAAAACTTCACATGGGGAAAGGAGTAGGAAGAGACGCATTCTAGAAGTAATTGTTTACTATGTTGTCCTTTCCTTTTCTTTTGTTTTCACTGTACCTATAACGAACAGTTACAACTTTGTTTCAGACTTGAAATGATATGTCACTTCAGCACATTACTTCTCTTGAAAATAAAAGATTTGTTNAATTGTGGTAATCATTTTATGAGTAAAACTTCACATGGGGAAAGGAGTAGGAAGAGACGCATTCTAGAAGTAATTGTTTACTATGTTGTCCTTTCCTTTTCTTTTGTTTTCACTGTACCTATAACGAACAGTTACAACTTTGTTTCAGACTTGAAATGATATGTCACTTCAGCACATTACTTCTCTTGAAAATAAAAGATTTGTTTTCAAATTCCACAGTCGGAAGCAAAAGCTGTAAGCTCCAAAGAGCTTGTTCTTACTAATATATATATATATTTTAATCTATTCTGCTACTTTGTGATGGCTATTCAGATGTTGTAAACACTGTTAGAAACATCAGTTACCTACGTCCAAAGCTTCTTTCAGTGGCGACTCACCATGGAGACGTGAATGTTCAGTCTTTGTCCTCACCGCTTGTTATTGGGTCACCTGAGGCTGCCAGCAGCTCTCCTTATGGACTTTTAAAATGTGAACTTTGTAACACTCTATAACTGCATTGGCACACAGTTTTTAGGGCCTTGCTCTCCTAGCACTATTCACCTGGGAATGGTTGGATTTTGAAGAGGGGAGAAGGGTGTGTTAAAAGAAGCTGAATACAAACCCAGAAACATTCCACCAAGCGTGGTTTGGTACAATCCTAAATATCTATGTGAAATATAGAGAAGCACATGACCAGGAAAGAGACCTTTAAGTAGATTCTGATAGTGACTAATCTCTTCAGACTGTTAAGTCAAATAGGAAATAATCTGATTTTTTTTCCCTCCACTCATCAATTGTTCCCAACAAACCTACTACCGTCGGGCTGAAACACAAGTGCTTTGTGGAACTGTTCCCTGATCTATAGCTTCTGGTACTTGTACATTGCATTCAGATAACGCCCTAATCACAGAGCTCGACACAAAGTCCACTGTATTCTTGGGAGAACCCCTTGCTACCACAGTACACGAAGTGCTGAAGTGCGCTTCACATGTGAACTAGTGATACACACCGGTACGCTGCACAGCAGGGACAGTTGGACAAAAGCACAGGGAATAAACACCGCCCACTGCAGGTGACGGCGGCTCACTACAAACTGGGCATGACCAATGGATCCATTCTGCTCAGCTAAAGATAAAGACGAAATCACAGCTTTGGGGAAAGGATGAAGTGGCAGGGGGCCTCTGGCAACCACCTAGCCCATCCCCTCTGCTTAAGTAAGGTCACCTAGAGCAGGCTGCTGTCCGGTTGGGCTTTGAGCAACTCCATGGATGGAGACTCCACAGCCTCTGGGCAGCCTGTTCCAGCAGTCAGTCACCCTCACTATTAAAAGGTTTTCCTTTGTTCAAATGCCATTTCTTGCATCTCAGTGCCCGCTGCCCCTTCTGTTACTGGGCCCCACCGAAGAGAGCGTCCATCTCCCTTACACCCTCCCCTCAGCTATTTGTACACTTTGATTAAAGATCACTCTGGAGCCATCTCACTCATGGTGAAGCTTATTCAGATTCATGGATCCTTCTTTTGCATCACCTGCATCTCTATCCTAGCCTGTCTCCTTAGGCCAGTACGTTTTCTGGCCTTCCTTCATTTCTTGGTAATTTTTAGCATGGCACCTGCTGACAAGACTCCAGTAGCTTACCTTGCTCCACACTAAGTCCTGATTGTACATTGCTTAGCTGTTTGAGATGCGCTTTCTCATCCCTGAATTGCCAAGATACTGTTTGCATTTTCTAGGACGTATCTATCTGGCATGGTTTCACTTAGGGCGAGTGAAAAAATAATACAGCCATTACCTGTGAGGGCATAAAACTCAACAACCTGAAACTGAATACAGCAAACCCAGTTAATAAACACACAAAGGTAAAATTCTGCAAAATAGAAAACTATTGAGGAAAACATAAAAAAAGACAGACAAAAACATTTTAGGAGAATATTGTGAAAGGCAACAGCATGCATTGTCATTACTGAAGAAGCATTAGCTACATAGTGACATGCATCTCCCTTGATAAGAGTCAGGAGCCTTGGAGCAGCACTGTACACCAGAAAACCTTGGAAAACAGGAGCATTGGAGCTCTAGAAACAGACAGCTGTCACTTCCTTTTGAGGGAAGTGCAGGACCTGTGCTAGTCTGGCATCTCTGGTTCTCCCCCCACTGACACCTCTGGTTCTCTCCGCTAGAGGTCATGGAAGCGACTGCACTTCAGCACAGTAACTGAAGTGTGTGCAATGAAGTGAGCTACATTTCTGTGACAAGTAAAAAGATCCTCTAAAGCCACTTGGATAGAACTGTTTTCTGAGATTAATATTAAACTAACGTTACCCAGCTCCTGTGGGCACAGCAGGCACTGTATGCATCGGGATGCAAAAGTTATTAGTGAGGCGTAGTCTTAACAGCCCCCTGTGATCTGTGGTGTTGAAGATGCAGGGAACTGAACTGATCAGACACCTAAGCAGAGGAGAAACCAGACCTGAGTCCAGAACAGCCGTTGGAGCTGACATATCAGAACCTGTCGCTGAACAGAAACAGCATCGGCTAGCATTAACAGAAGGGGGCTGGGTAGCAACTCCCAGCTACAGCATTCGACTTCTTCCAGCCTTCAGCTCTAATTAAACACTCAGATAGAACTGCTGATCCGATTGACTGCCACCAGTGATTAACGAGAGAATACAGATCTGTGCTAATTGCTCTGCACTCTCTTCCTCAGTAACTGGGCTAGGAAAATCCAAGTAACCGCGTTGTGACTGGTTCCTGCAGTCAGCATTTCCAAGTTCTTTGCAAGTTCCTTTCAGCTTCAAATTTCATGGAAGGATGAAAGGGTTCTAAGGGAAACCTCAGCCAGCATAAACAAATGCTTCACCTTTGTTCATTATAGGATAATCACAGCTGCTTAAGTGAAATCCTGGCTTTAGTTAGAACTCAGGTACCACAGGAGGACTGCTTTGTCCTCCTCAGAAAGCTATTAGGAGAACGAGTGCTGGGGAGACTGGACAAAGCAGCTGGAAGTGAAAAGATGCAGTGCAAGTCCTTAAAACCAGAGTTCTCAGCACTGATCAGTGCCGGGGAGGAGGAGCAGAAACAAACAGAAGTGTAAGATGTAGAGCCCAGTCCGAAGGGGACACGGTTTCCAAGTCACAACCCAAGGACCCGCTTTAGCCATAAGACATAAGCCATGTCATGCCTGACTGTGTGACAGATTAAGCAGATCCATATAAAATATCTAAACCAGAATAAGCTGAGGGGAAAAAGAAAAAAAAAAAAAGCACCACACGAAAACAACAGCAACAACAAAACCCTTTGTTCTGCTGGGTTACCTCTTAGCTAGTTCAGGTCTTCCGTCAAGCACAAGGAAGCCTACAACAGCTGTGCCAGCATAGCTGAGAGCAGGGGGCAAGGGCAGACTGCCACGGCATGGGTAAGCTAGCTTTGCTACTTCAGAGGAGCAGTGATTCTCTGTGGAGAATCACTGCCTAAGGACGTTTAACACCAAAGATACCTGATAGCACAGCCAGGACTTCAAACACAGATCTCTCGCAGTCCTGAGCTGAATTCTGCTGAAGCTGTGTGTGGGCTGGTAAAGCCTGTAACTGCAGTGCTGGAGAAGACCTTTACTGCTGATGGCTAGATTCACAAGTAAATGCAACAGAGGGGCATGGCTGAGGTTATGAGATGCGTCCAGCACACATCATCTGGACCTGAGCTGGAACAGCTCGAGGCTTACTCTGTTTTGATGGCTTGGTGGGGTGTCTGAAAGGCACGACTCAAAGGGGCTTGGGAAGCAGTGGATTCTAGGCAGCAAAACCTTCCCAGAACATTAATCACTAACTGAAAAACAGAACAAAATGTCAGCAGCTCCCTGGAAAACAATTACATTCAGGTTTCATTAAAGGACCCCCCTCATTTGTTACTGAAATGGAGCTGTTTCCAAATTGGAAGTGGAAAAGCTCCTTCAGAGCAATATTTGGTAGTAGGTACAGAATCAAGAGGTTAATCCACATCTAATTCTAAAGTCCTACCAAAAAAGGTGAAAACCAGCTCTGAAAAAACAGCAATTGCTTAGAACAGAGTGTAGCTAGCACATCTCTTGAAAAAAGCATTAGTTCTTCATTGCCAAAAGCAGTTGGATCCCTTCATTTTAGGCTCATGCAAGTACCAGAACTGTCAAGTGCAAGTTTATGTATCCTAGAAGGGAAGCCAAACTGCACTCAGCCACGTGTGACAGGATGATTTAAATGGTTAACCTTCTAAACAGTGCTTGTTTTTATAGATCACACATCTTTACATGGTTGAACTGTTTTCTTGACAATGTTTTAAATGTGTGAGATGTTGAAGTGTTTTGAATCAGATGATACAAATCAGTAAGCACAGCTCTGCCAAACTGCTGTGAACTTTAGTTTTCTATTACATGAACTAATATGATTTATCAGAGCACATTTAGACTCTTAGATCCTTGTCCGCTCTATCTGAATGTTGCTTGAGCCAGATAAGCCTAAAAATACAAAGCAAGAACATAAATGGGAAAATGAAAAACTGTGTTTTTCTCTTGGAGAAGATTTGGACTGACTGGAAAATAGAACCTTTCTTCCCTATTTTTTTTTTTTT
>VXAV01008806.1:816861-850959 GCA_013399715.1 Alectura lathami | reverse complement strand
TCTTCCCCTTTTTTTTTTTTTTTTTTTTTTTTGTTTCTCCCATTCCTCTTTTGTATTTTAGGGATGTTACAATGTGGTTATTAAAGACTAGCTGAGAATACATGTCTAGATGGTAAAAAGGAACAGGACTAAAACCGGAGGTTTATAACCTAAACTGGAACATCAACCACTGTCAGCTCTGCAACAGTGATCCCACAGTACGTTACCCTACTTCCAGAGTTAGGCACTGAAAATGAAAGAATGCTACACTGCTAAAATGTATTTGAAAAATTCATAGATATTCTTTAGCCCTATCCAGTCTAATGTACTTTAGGGACTGGCAGTTTTGTTCCCAAGTCTGTCTCTGCAACTGAAGCACTTAAAAAGTAAAGGGAACGGTAGCTGTCTGACTGGGTTAACCTAGACATGCTGTAGAGCATAGGACCCAGGTTCTGCTGTTCGCATTCGCTGGTGCCTTGCCTCAGCCTGCAGCACACGTTCTGTCCTCAGCTCATCAAGGAGGGCTGCGTGGTGCTCTCCAGCTCTCTCTCAGGGGCCCAGGAGTCACAGTCACGTATAACTAAGGCTGTGCATCCCTCTGGCTAAACTAAATTCTTGCACA
This sequence comes from Alectura lathami, assembly GCA_013399715.1. Lineage (NCBI taxonomy): Eukaryota > Metazoa > Chordata > Aves > Galliformes > Megapodiidae > Alectura > Alectura lathami. The sequence continues at coordinate 850,358 of VXAV01008806.1, read as the reverse complement.
ATGTAAAGGTTTGTAGATTTGACTTCTACTTTATTACTACATCTATTTTAAATCTAGAAATGATAGTTTAATGCTGAAGATGCTGAAGGACATGGAAGATTTTCCATAGATGTCTCCAAGTATTTCTCGTATTTGTCAGTTTTAATTAATGAATGTTCAGGCCAACAGCTAAAATGGAGAAACTTCTTGATTTCAAAATGTATGCATAAGAACACTAAAATGGAATAGAATGAACAGAAGTTACCAGCTTTTCCTCCCCTCTCTGGAGTTGTTTTGTAAAATAAAGATAAGGCCACTGACACTGGAAGGAGAGCTGAGTGTGGAGGCACTATCGTAAAACAGTCCTTGTAATGGCTGAGGAGGGACAAGCCCAGCCACAGCCCGACAGACCTGCATGAAGTTCCAGTCTTTTCCACATATCTCACAGACACAGAAACCTGCTATTAACAGAACATCTTGTTTTTTGTTAACTCAGTGAACATTCTAAACAAACCCTTCCACATGCTGCTAAGAGTGTTTTTATTGTTTTTTATTTTTAACTTTAAGGATCCTAGCAAATACTGTTTCACAAAACAAAGGAGACTGTGATATCTGTTGGGAATAACTGTCCCAACCTGTAAAACTTTATATGCTGGTACTCGGAGCCTGGGTTCATAAATGCAACCACTGATGACAGTAATGTATTTGCTAAAATAATGGTATTTGGCTAAGAGGGAGCAAAGGGAAGAAGAGTTCTCAAGGGATTTTTTTTTAATAGTGCATGTCTTGTAATACTTAATTACTCCAAGACTAAAAATGCAAACATTTTGTGATATATTTGTCTGCCCTTCTTGCTTCACTATTCCACTGCTATTTGCAATGCACACTGCACTTTGTGAGAAATCCTGGATGGGCAAGTCTGGCAACTTCTGCACAAGAATACCAACGGAAGCCTTGAAATAGTGAGAAATTAAGAGAAGCTAATTAGGACAGTACCTGCAATAGCTTGCAAGTGAGTGCAGGAAATGTATCCCACAATTCTTTGGTCCTGAGGTGTACTTCCCACTTGCACCTGGAAGGAAAGGGAGAAATAAAAGGGTCATTAACGGAAGAGCTCATACAACTCCCTTCCAGCCCCAGTCCTTGTACACACCATTGGCCCTTTTCACCATTTCTGCCATCCAGCTCCACGCTGAACACACCCCCTGTCAGGAGACACCTGATCATCACACTTGGCTGTCCCAGGGTCCCGCTTTGCCGCTGACATGCTCGGTCCTTCCTGATCAGCACTGCTTCACACGCAAAGCCAGCCACCATTTCACAGACACAATTAGTCAGCTTGCTTGGTTTTGTTGTTTTTCAGCTACCCAAGAACCATCTGATCAGTTTTGTAACTGGGAAGTTGGCTTTGAAGTAAGTGCATTTAGAAGTCATTTGTACTCAACAATGCCTTGTTAACTTTCCGGTTCCAATCCAGCTAGAACAGCATGCAATAAACATCTTGCGTTATTCTGTCCGCAGTCCTCTTCTAGAGGGATTCCAAATGAATACTGATGGTGTTCTTCCTGCTGTTTTCATACAGGTAACCCCTTTCAGAGATGCTGAAGGCAGTGGAAGACAAGGAAGATGTGCTTATCACTGCTGGACTGACTGCTAAGCCGGAGGATTCTCCTACACTCGCACTATTGTAGCGGGGTCTGAAGGGACACGGGGATCTGCTGGGTGGCTGTTACTGCCTGCTGCGGGAGCATGGCTGCGCAGACCTCTTCCTCCTGCGGCTGCCTTGGCCTGGATGTGCCACAGGTGAGTCCGCAGGAGTCTCCACTCCAGATTCTTATGCAGTGTATGAGGTTCCAAGAGAAAACTGGGAAACTATTTGTTTAAATCCTCTACTGTCTTGGGCGGGCAGGTGTATGAATACTATTTTCCAAACTTAGTAGCTTAAAATCAGATTTTGACATCCACACCAAAAATTATATATTGTGAAGACTACCAGATTCCAAGTTTGCAGTGATCTCCTGCTGCAGCAAAGAGGTGTGCGTGTGGTACATCCTCCACTGTTCCCTACCATACCCACTCTGAGAATACTGCGTATAAAGCTCTCTGTCTTAGGGCAAGAGTGTGCTTCCTGTAATCCTCTTACTGCCTAAAGCAGATGGAATCATTTTCCAAAAAAGCATAAAAGATTTAAGTCTACAGGCTGAAGATGCAAATACAAGTTATAGTCAGTTGAGAAAAAGAAGTCAGCTCAAATTGGCTTTAGAATTTCCTGTGCAGCCTTAATGGAGTGCCTGACAAACCTCGTACTCAAACCAATTTATACCTAGGATCACACACCCATTAATCAGAGATAAATATTTATCATACAGTGTCCCTGCATGCACATATCTAAACTGAAATGAGCCTGGGATCTGTAGCTCTCAAAGAATGATAAGAGATGGCCTAGAAGAAGGACCAACTGCTGCCACGTGCACTTGGGGGAGCACAACAAATGCCACCCCAGGTCACCACCACAGAGGGACAGTGCCCCATGGCCCAGCACAAAAAGCAAGAGCTGAAGACATGAGCACAATTCATTAACATAATTAGAAGCCAGCACAGAAGTACATCCAAAGCAACTTGTCTCCCAGGTTTCCTACTTCCTCCAACTTTTTTTGACTTGTGGCTTTTATTTTAAGTTATAGTATTGATGTAAACAGCCAAGCAGAGTCATTTGGAGTATAAGGGAGAAAAATATTTGTGACAACTACTCGGAGAGACCATAAATATCCCTGCAGTCTCTTAGCCAGTTCCCAGCTACAGGAAAAGCACTACTATATTAAATATGGCCTGAAATAAAATAGTAAGAAAAATCTGCTTATTCAGTCTACTTTGGTATTTCACAGATGGAAGGGGACTATGAGATGCACAGGGAGGAAAACTACTTGACCTCCCAAATACTACAAGGCCTGTAATTTTGCACAGAAACATTCCTTTGTGTGGCCAAACACTGCAGCTACTTTTAGACTGCTCCACTTTCAGGGCTGTGTTACACTGCGGTGACTCGGGCTGAGCAGCCAGGTGGCAGTCCTGCAGGAAGAGGAGAGCAAGTGCTCGCTGCAGCCTGCAACGTGGATCTTGGCAGAAGGGTTCCGCTGCCACCCAGCCACGTCAGCACTTCAAAGCCAAACACTTCTTGCTGCTTAGTACAGAAGAAACTTCTAAAGTCACATTTACATAGGAGATGCCTGTAAGTAAGCAAGCCAGAGCAGCTCATGGTCATGAGCCTAACTTGAGCTGACTGCAATTGCTCTGCGTCAGTAGCTCAGTATCTGTAACAGATGTACTGAATTACTCTGTTACAGGGCAGTACTTCAGATACTGCATTCTAAAGTCTTCGGTGCATCGTGGACCACTTTGCTATATCTACAGAAATTTTTAGTGAAGTACTATCTAAATACAATTTCTCAGTGTTTTAAAATAGGATAACCATTACCAGAGGCGAAAGTCATCCGTGGCATACTGTTAAACTCTCGTGCTATCTAGAGGTAAAATTAAAATTGAGAGAAGATTCCTGACATTTAATAAAGTGTCCCTAAGTAATCTGTAAGTTGACAGCAACAAAATCATTTTTCAATGTTACACTGAAATATGCAAAATATATTGTAAGTCACAGTACATTTGCAAAGGTTAAGTAATCAAACCAGTCAAACATTTGGAAGGGTAAAAGCTAGAAGCGCATTCTGATCGTCGTTACAGCTCACATCCATGTAGACGGCCATCTGCATTTTGTTAGCTGCTGGTGGGAGAAGCAGCTCATTGTGAGTGAGAAAGAGGCTTTCTTCCCTTAAAAAAAACAGTCTGCTAAGCCTACTAAGGTGGCATGTGTGCTTGGAAATCAAAATGCCAGTTTCTGCTGCTACATATTTACATTTGTCCCCTGCCTGTGCATTAAGTAAGTGCACAGCTGACAGCTCTGAATTTTTATTTTCAGTCACAGGAGACTGACATCAAGTACCTTTTATTAACAGATTGCCTCTCACTTTATGCCACAGAACATACCTTGGAGATACCATGTGGACACTGATGTACAATGCCAAGCTGTGTATGTTCCCGTAGTTGTGTGTTGAGAGCGTGTCCAGTACAGACTGCTGCTGTGTCCTCCCATGGGATGGGTGACAGGTAATGAACAGAAATCAACAAGGCTGCAGTGCAAAGATTCTTCTTGACAAAAAAATGTCACCAGTAGCAACAGCTGAAATTTTACAGCTAGAGTGAAGGAGATAACTTTACATTCAATCACATTACTTGCTCTCATGGGAATTTTCTGAATTAACTGGAGAACCTTGCACATCTCATGCTTACCATTCTCCAGTGTAATAAGTGTACAAAGCTGTAAACATGACACCTAGCGTGTCTGTAACAGTTTATATTCACACACAGCTGTCCCAGCAGTGCAAAACAGTTCTGTTCTGTCTGGATCTCAGCAAAAGTATCAACAGATACTTAAACAACAACCAGAGAAACTACCTAAATACTGGGGGAAATTCAATGGCAGCTTAACAGAAAGCTTCAAATCTGTCACTTGTGTTAGTAAATCATCAGCTACCTGGAAAGAAACATTCTTTCCTGAGAAATCACACTTGATTAAAGACTCAGGCAAGATTCTCAAACACTGACCAGTGATGTGTAGACAAAAACAAAAGGTTTGATAAGAGGGAAACTTAACCTTTAGTGACATCTTGTAGAAGCTTCACATTGCCTGGAGGTAGCCATTCTAAAAAATCCTGAGTGAAGGAGACAATTCCTCAGCTCATGTGTGCAGCCTCTAATATGAAGGGTTTATATATGTTGCCTTTTCCTTTATGGGAAGGAAATCCAGGTGTGCAAACTCGTAAAGAGCTAAAATTTTGGCACACTCCTGGAGAAGGAGCTCCAGAGTTCATCAGCTACAATCAGCATGCAGCCAATAGACCCAGTAATCTGAAGGTGACATTAAGAATCGTTCAGGGAGATGGGATGTTACACAAAATAGCTTCAGCTTTCACCACTGTGGGTTAGTTACATCTGGACTGTAAATGAACCAAACCATTCATTTCATCAGAGTATTTGACAATTACGCTGTCAATTTTGTAGTCTCCAAAATTGTATCAGTTCCTCCCGAACTTTATTTATTTATTTTCCCATTTCAGGTATCTTCCAAGGCTAACAGGAGAATCAGCACCAAGCTGGAACAGAGCGTCAAACTGCCCACGCCCTAATTCCTCTTCAGAGATGATGCCAAGGAAAACCTGCAGCTACTCACAGAATTCAAACATTCCTGTCCCTCAGAGATGATCTGGATGAGAGGTACCTCCCACGGACAATGCATTTTATTCCTGCACTTTGCTGTCTTTGTTGTAGGTTTTTTAGGTTAGTTTGGACCTGCTGTAAAAACATACTTCCTATACTAGTACTTCGACAACTCTGCTTTTTGCCTTCAAGGATACTTAGCAGCTGCTAAAGAAGATATTAGTTAAATTATTAATTTATTATAAATATATTTAAGCACATTAAATGAATCTAAAATGTTTTAAATGTTAGAGAACAGCACAAAATTCTGTTTGGTGCTTTGCAATTCTTTCCAGCCACAGTAGCACTTGATTATTTCAGAATTCTGTTTTTCTGTGGCTACCATGTGACAACAACTGCTCCCGGAGAATTAGTGATTTGGCAAAGCTTCGTTAAGTTTCTATGTGAGCGAGGGAAGGTGGTTGTAAATTGGTGCCATGAATGAAGGGCTCTTCCTCTTCTGAAAAGGATAAAGCCCACAATTTGATCTCTCAAACCTGTATTTTGTCCTTCAGAAAAGTTTTAATGTGTCCCTGCTAATGAAGGAGAAAAAGGTCGTGATTAATAACTTTAATTATATCAAGGTGAAGTAAGCGTGGTAAAGTATCATGGGTAGAGTTGCCTTGTTTTAAAAAAAGTTTATTGGACTCTGACCAATTCTTGCATTAACATTTTAAAGCAGAAACTGAACATGTGGAAATGTTTAGGTTACTCTCCCGAGTTAAACAGGACAGCTTTACCGTTATCTAAACAAGTTCATGAGCAGCATTAGACATTTCTTTTAACATCTTGGGATAACTTAGATCTGAGACAAATGATCAAGGAAAAGAAAATCTGAACTCTCTAGATGATCTCTTACAGGTCTCAGGAAGCAGCCATGCTGCCTTTCTATGGGGTTTTTTAGGTAAAAGAGGTTCCCAGTATTGTGCAACTGCATAGCGTACGGTACCCCTTCATCCTCTGCCACAACACAAGGAAGTTGTTATGTATCAGCACCAGTACAAGGTAAAAGATCAGAGAGGGTAATTCAAGGAGCTCTCCTCTGTCGTAGAGAGCAGACACTTGGAAAGCAGCAAAGAAGTACAAACTGCTTGGAAGCAGTGCTGCAGCCAGAGCTCATGCTCCTTCTACCATCTGTTACAACCGTACCAGCTCTTTTGAAAACAAGGTCAGGTCTGCACATAAAGCAAAGGTTGCTAGGCTTCCTTTAGAACACAGAATAATAACATGTTCTCCGCACAATTACTGTGCTTCCTGAGAACAGCATTAATTTTCAGAGAATGTGAAAAGTAAATCTGTTAATAAGCTTAGGAATTAATATTAAACAAATTCTTCAGAAATTTAGCAAAACCCACAAGACTTACAGTTCTTCCTTTGTGCTTTTCAAACTACCCACACAAGACTGTGGTTTTGCTTTGCTCAGTGTTCGAATACTGTGTTTTGAGCAAGAATTCTTATTGTTGCTAAAGTTCTCTCTCTTGGCGAATGCCAGAGGGTAGAACAATCTCCTGCCAAGAGCTGCAACCGTCTATTCACTGTACTTCCACATCTCCCAGTCTCAGCAGGAAGAAAACCACTCTAAAACCTCTACGCAGTTGATAACCATCTTGAAAATAGTTCTTCACATATCCTTCATTGACCTCTGTGCCCCAGCTGTGCACGTACATACCATGGCTGATTTACATGACAGTTACAGCCAGTACAATTTAAGGCTAGGAGAGAGGCAAAATCTGTCAGCAGAGGTGACAGGTTTTACTGGATGGATACAGCTGGAGAAATCTGGACAAACTCCAGGAACTCACCAGGTGAGGTTAAGGGTGAGTTTTCAGGTTTTATTACACTAGTGTCCCGAACTTGCATAGCTTCCCCGAGAGCAGTATAGCTGAGGATATTGATGCATGCTAATGTCCCTTACTAGGATGATGTTAGCGTTTTGAAACCTTGTGGTAATCTACAAACCGGTGCCCTTGCTGGTACCTTTTAAACTTGATTTGACTGCAGTATCACCATGCAGTTTCTGCAAGGGACATGTATTTTTAAGCTCACTTTAAATTCATCTGTCTTTAAACTCGCTTTAAATTCATCAAAAATACTGTGAGTTAAAATTATGTAGTGTCAAACCAACAGCTGCAGAAACCGAGACCACAGCAACCTGCAACGTGCTGTACACAGTTACACTCGGGCTGGTTTATTTAGAATCACCAGCCCAGGACAGCATCTGTGTCAGTCACACTTCCCTCCTCTATCTGTAGCAGCAGTAAGAGACAATCAGGAGGTACAAAACCTTCAGAACAGACTCCAGGGTTCTTTCTCAGGCATTTTAAATTAATGTGAAATGCAACACCAGAACAGAGTCACAGCAGAGGCTCCCAAGGGCCCTGGCTGTCCAAGTATGACAACGGATTGCTGATTTATGTATTTGCTAACTTCTCCTCTGAGTCTTTAGCAGTAACTAAGAACATTGGTTTAACACTTCAGACACAAAATTGTCACTTGGATGCAAGTGCCATTTCCCCCTTTCCTGTATGCTGTTACTCTCTGTGACTGTGTCCCTCTTAATCCCATCGAGAACCTCTTACACTGGACACAGAAACGCTGCCAGAGTTTGAGGAGATCAAAGTGCTGAATGTAAATTAGGCCTCCACTAATGGGCTGTACACAAAAGCTGCTCACAACTATGCCATCCTGCTGCCTGCATCCTGACCTGGAAAGCATCAGCCTACCCAGATGAAAACAACAGCCTGTGATCTGTCAGGAAAATGCCAGCAACAGCACCTTTTGTGGCAGACATCTTTAGGGAGAGAACAGACTGGAGAGTTGCCAAATTCCTTTGCACAGGTCTCCAGATAGCTCTCAGGCAGCATGAAGTCATTAGCCTAAGACAGTGTTACAGGTCTCCACAATTTTTCCTTTGTTGTTATTGTGACACCCCAGGTGTTACAGCCAGATTCAAATCGCTCCACCTTCCTGGGCTCCAACCTCTCCTTCTGTTAAGCAGATAGTGACCTTTCTTTGCTAGACGCTTTTGTATCAACAAAAGCAGTACATGAGAGCTGATTATTATTATCGTTATAGCTACTAATAGCCCTGGAGCTGTATAAGTCTCTCAGGTAAAATAATTCTGTATGACTAAGCAAATCTTTCAAATCCTTCCAAATCTCCACCTGAACTTTACAATCTAGATGGTGAAAACAGGGGAGAAAAGGAGGGGGGCAATGGAAAATTTCCCACTCACTGGAAACAGAAACTATTCCAGAAAGGAAAAACTAACAAAACACTTCTGCCCCACCAGCAGGGGTCTGTTACGTGACACAGCTCCCCCAGACCAGTTTTACCTTTCCACTCCAGTTAATTCCACTTGCATTGAAAGTTTAATTCTGAGACATTTAATCCATCTCAATCGTTATGTCTGTAGTAGTAAGCAGACAGTAGCACTCGCTACATGAGAACCACTTTCCTTCTCTGAACATTCCTCTGAACGTGGATGCTGGGTCTTTCCTGCGGTTCTGAAAGATTTCAGTACAGGTTTCATCCTCCAAGCGCGTGGAAACAAGGTGATTTTATCTGTGTTTGCAGAATGTGCTACTCTTGCCCCTCACTTGCTTTTCAAAGTTTTTCTAAATAGCATGGAAAGCAACTGCTCCTTTATTCAGAGACAGAAGCTATGCAAGAATAAGCTTCTAAAGTACGCTTCAACACAGTACTCGGGTGACGTGTTTCCTGTCCAGAAGGAAGAGCACTGTGCTTTCCACAGCTCCACACAGGACACGGACACTGAACTCCATGCCACCGCTGACTGTGAGGCAATTGGGAGGCCATTGGTTTTTGCAAGGCTGTTTTGCTATCCTGGAAATCACACCCAGATCAACTCTGATGTAGGACTGGATCACAGCACGTACATAGGAAGTGGTTTAAGAGCTCCCCTCTGCCAGTAACAGCAGCACCGGCACCCAGCCACGCAAGCTGCCCACGCTGAAGGGTGCAGCGCTGGCTGGAACGGCCCCTCCCAAGCGCGGGCACCACACGCTTCACTTCGTTAGCCCGCTGCTGTCCCAGCATAGGGCCTGAAGAGTTCTAAAGTGAATGAATCGAGTCTCAGTGACTTCAAAAACACACCAGGCCTTTTACTTACCGTCACAGGATCCACACACCTGCAGTTACAGGTTCAGCACTACACTGAGAAAATCAACCTCCAGGTCAGTTTTGTTTCAAAGCTAAAACAGATCATTCCTACAGTGGCCACTCATACCAGTGTGCAATTCATACAGCCACCTCGTATCAGGATAGTCTCAGCTCCGAATGAAAAACATTTGAGGTATAACATGCAGTATGTCAGGATGACACAGACCGAGGTAAAACGATCTTTCAGCTGGGCCAGAATCCTGTAATGTTTAAAAGAATGTGGTCCTCTTTGAATCTTCTTATTAATTGGTCCCTATTCCCTGCTCGACTGTAGCATTATTTAACAACTTGAATCCATAATTAAGTTCATCATCCCAGCGGAATTTTTAAAAGAGGCTTAATTTTCTGGAAGAGACATGGAGACGTTGCTGTGCCTGGCAGGGTAACAAATCAGTGACTCAGCAATAGGCATCTGAAAGCAGATTGTTTTTAATCTCTTAATCCCTCTTATATGCATATGCTGAAGGGCAGTCTTTGTGACCCTGGTAATTTTTACATGGCACAACACATATGTTCATTTTTTGCACCCAGCACTTAATGGTGAAAGAATAAACTTCAGGTGGTTATAAAAAGAGTACAGTATAGAGCATTTACATCCAGATTTTTGGAAATCCCGCATCCAGATATGGATAGGCTTTTAAGTCAAAAGTATGGGAAATACTGCAGTATTCTCAGACTGCAAGATCTAATATTTGCTTCTTTATGCAACTCACAATAACAGATTGTTTTTTCTTTTCCTTACAAACAGCAAGTACAAAAATTTACTAACAATCCATGTTCTTTATGGCTAGTAATGGCTCTTGTTGAGAACTAGGGAGCATATGCGCTAAAAAGTACACAAAATTGGAGCTCTTGATATATTTTGCTAGCATTAATTAAAAAAAAAAGTTCAGTTTGTAACGTATTTCACTAACAACTATTTTGCAAACAAGTGTGGAATAGCCACGCATTTCATTGCAGCCCTTTCAGTTTTATTTTACTTGCATTTGGGCTCTTGATTCCCAGTTCCCTCATACACACATAGCACACATGACCTGGGGTCCAACTGGAACGCCCATTGCACTATACTTACGTTCTGAAGTTTAGATTGTGTGCATTTTACTAATGAGATTTCTGCAAAAAGAAACTAAAAGTCCATGAAAACGACTTCAAATTTTGGCACTTCGAATTATACTCAAGTCTTACCTCCAGAAGTTCTTCATGATTTCATGCACATCCAACGCTTTAACACATTACACAGGGCGCAAAACCTATATACAGGTTATATCAGGTCATCTAGACCTGAAAATTGCTTCTTTGAACTCTAACAGAAAGGACTGAGAGAAAAAAACAACTGTATGACTTGTCACATGTAGAGTCAATATTTATGGCTTCAAAAAGAAAGGCTCTTACCTTGAGAAACAAGGCTCCCTTGGAAGCCAGGGAGTCCGTTCCTCTTCCGTTGGGATAACAGTGATAGGCAGCATCCATAACCGGATAGCGGCTGGCAAAAAGCAGACCACTGTTCACAAACTTAAAGCTACAGCAGGCATGGCAACCGTAGACCCCAACATCATAGACAATGTATTCAAAGTAGTGATGGAGCTGCTCTTTCAATTTCTCTGCAGCTCTTTTGTCAAACACTTCCTGCAAACACAGAAAGTCCAAGTTGGCAGGGAAGAAAGCAGAGATCTCGTGATCAAAGGTCTCATCGGTGTGTTTCTTCTTCCGCACTGAAGTCTTCTTCATGATTGAGGCTTTGTAGAGCAGCTTGTTGTTAACAGTGCTTTGGTCCACTGTACCATCTCCAACACGAACCTTAACGAGTGACTCTCTTGAGGCAGAGTAGCTGTCTAAGCTGCCAGAATCTCCGTCCTTCTGTTTGTGGTTTGGCATTTTTGAGATCTCGGCGTCACCTTCCAGCGAGTGCTCTGCCGGGCCGCTGGCGTTGGCCTGGCCATTGACGGTGTCTGTTTCGATGTCTGACATGTGGCCGTTTTCCTCTCCGTTTATGCGGACAATGCAGGTGTTTTCCTCCCCGTCGTTCGGCTCTCCAGCTCCAGCTTTATCATCTCTGCCCTCCTCGCTGTTGTTGGAGCCAGAGTTGTCTCCTTTGTATTCCATTGACGTTGTCCTTTTGATGCCAGCGTTAACAGTACGATTAGTGCTGTCTCCGCTCTGGGGGGACACCAAGCTGCTGAAACTCGCTGCGCTGATGGACGTGTTGGTAGGAGAATCTATATATATTTTGATCTGCGGTCTGCTTGCCCCATTTCGGATCCTCCGGCCAATCTCCTTAGCCCTAGCCTGTGTATTGAAAACATTATTACATCTTGCCAGAGAATCTGGCAGCAGGCAGACGTTGGCACTGCCAAAGCAGAAGCTTTTCCCGTTCCCCGCAGCCTTCCACTCGGTGAGCAGCGTGGCCCCATTGGCATGGCTCTTGTCTTCTAGTCTGGAGTAGATGTACGGCCTCCTGGCTGACTGCAGCGGGGACCACAGCAAGAAGCCTATCAGAGCAAACGGCAGAGAGGCCACCAGCAGCGCCAGGTAGATGGGAGTGGTGATAATGATGCAGAGTGCATGGAAATAGCACGGGTCATCTGCTCTTTGACGTTTTTCATAGGTGGTTGGAACAAAAGAGGCCACAAGCCTATCTCCTAACCAGTAGCATGGGAAAATCAGGCCCCAGGAGAAGGAATGCAGAACTGACAGAAAGCTGTTGGGAAATGGGGAAGTGTATAAAACCATTGCAACTTAATTGTGACAGCACTTCAGGGCCTACTACATGATGTCACTGTGTCAAGCATCCATATTAACTCTGGCATAGGTTTTGGGAAAAAAAGTCCAGTCAGGAGTTTGTTTCTTCCAGTAAGAGTCAGTAACAAAACTGTAAGAGCACCATTTCACTGTGTTGGAGTAAAAAGAAAAGAAGGCCACTGTTTCTGTTTGGCTTTTTGGCATTTGTATTTGTCAGAGGATGTCATTGTTCACTGGAGGCTGCCATAGCGAAACGCTCCAGAGGCAAAAAGGAAATCTGTAAAAACAAGAGACACAAAACATAAGCAAATTTTCTCACACTGATTTCAGTTTACAGTCTAAATTACTTCCCTTTTTTTTCTTCTTAATTTAGTATTTTTGACAGTCTGTTACAGACCATGAATCTAGAGCAACTCCAGCTACAAAGACGGGTATTTCTGCAGTTGCGTCAGTACACTGCCCGTGCACATGACAGTGTTGTCCTAGAAGACATTTCTACCACAGATTTCAAGTCTTGCATTGAAAAATATATTTTGGAGCGTCCTTTATTTTTATAATCCATTCACATTAACATACCTTTATTTATGTCACCTGGTTTCAAATCTTCACAAATAGCATGAAGCAGCTGACTCTGGGCATCTAGTATTTCATCACTGAAGTTATGCTTATTTGAACTGCCAAAGTCTTTAAAAAAAAAAACAAAACACCTTGCATTCAAGAGCAAAACCCACATTTGCTATAAAGAAATGGTTTGCTTTGCTGCACTTTAAAACAAAATGGATTGACTTTAATTATAACACTCTTCATATGGCTGAATATGGTTTCAAATTTCTAATTTTCAGATTATTTAAAACAGTCAAACTACTTTGCTTTAATGCTTAGCTATTTAATACTTATTTATTTAGAGCTACAGTTCAATTTCATTCAGGTACAGCTCACATAAAATCTTGATAAGATTTCCTATTAAAGACTTCTTAAATATTCTTTGATTCCATGACTTGGTGCATATTACACAAAATATAAACTTATCATAGTTATTGTTTTTAAATTCCAGTTTTCAGCTTTGAATAAAACATCACTCATTAAATGAATAAAATAAACAAACATTTTCACTTCTGTCCTCTGAAGACAGAGGATGTCTTTCAGATGTCGTCTTACCAGTGGATATTCCCGATCTGAGGGATTTAGCAAACGTCATCATTAACCAAAGGCACCGGAGCGTTAGGGGCCTGACCTTATGAAGGAACCTTGGGGGTACACATACAGCTTATCTATCTTTTCAAAGTCATTTCAATCATCTTAGCACCTTACAGTAAGCAGCAGCTTTAGCACAGGCTTTGATAACGGGAAGTTTAAATGTTTTTTTCATGAACGCATTCTCGTGTAAGTCAAACATCATCAGCCTTGGCAGCGGTACCACCTATAAACACAGCGTCACTCCCTTCAAACCAGCTGTGACATTACCCACTAAAAGGAACAAGAAATGGAAGGAACAGAAGTAGGAAGAACAAAGCAATCAGGTCACTTATCAAGCACCCTAAAGAAGCTCCAGATACAATGAGGGACTTGGAAGAGGCAGTTTCATAATGAGTTATTCTCTCCATCAGCAAAGTGACAGAGGAAGGCAGAATTCCTGTTTACAGTATTTCAAGCACAAAACCTAGAATGTCAATAATATTAAGCAGCACTGAATAAAAACCACCAAACAAGAAAGACACAGTGTTACAAAGCAATGCTGCCTCATTACCAGAATAAAAATCCCTCAATTTTCTGTGACGTTTTAGATTTCTCTTCTTCAAACTAAGCCCTTGCAGCTGATTCCTGTTCCTGCTGGCAGCACGCTTTTCGTTGTGGTACATATGCCATACCAGACTGCCTGCTCACAGCAAACTGTACAGGATGCAGTGATAAATAAGGCTTTAAAATACGCTGCTTAACTAACTCTCTTTTTTATCACACACTTCTTTGTCTATTAATTCTTTATAAGGTCTTTTTTCAGTCTAGATTCCTGATCAGCAGGGACTGATCGCAGTTCTAGCGCATCAAATTTGCAGCCATCCATTTTTGGTAGGCACAATGGATAAAAAGATAATTTTAATAAAGCAGCAGATGAAGATGAATTAATTTTGCAGAAATTTCTTCCCAAGAGTGAAAGGCAACCCTGGGGAAAGCAAATAAGTGCTAATGTGAAAAATACAGCAAGGTGGCAACAGGGTATGGCAACACAAACTACCTGGGAGCAGGAATCAATCCTAAAATACAGTGAGAAACATCAGGTTGGGTGGGGACACCATTACAGAAGGCTTTGCAAGCAAACTGAAGTAGCTGGGACCCGGACAGCACAGAGAAGCAGCAGCAGCAGCTCGCAGTTGCTTGCAGCCAGCTGCACGTTCTGCTAACACCGGGCAGTCAGCTGTGCGCTAGGGCCTGTGTGTTTCGCCCTGGTGGTACCATGTAGGTGGGAACTGCAGAAGATGGATTAAGGGAGATTTTTTTTGTTTTTAATTATTAGCTTAGCATAACTTTCACAATCTTATACATGTTTGAGTTGACTAGTCAAATGCCAAATAACAAATGCATGGCATTTACTACTTGCTAAAGGCATTTTGGGATGTAGGTAATAAGGGGAAGCCTAGTAGATTTGTTTTCCTGAAGGATTTTTAGGACTCTTTAGTATGAACCCTCAGGAGAGACTCTGGCATCTACGAATCGCACGTTAAAAGATACCTTTTACCCTGTCCAGTTATGTAATTACCATCAGACAAACTGTAAAGAAGTTGTTCTCGTCTACTGGGTTCTTTCTGCAGTCCCTGATGATTCACGTCATCACTGCAGACAGGAAAGTTCTTTCTTCCAGCAGTCCCAAGGATCAGGAGAACACTGCTGTTCGGGTCTGCGAGGATGAGGATGGACAGCAAACCTCATGCTCCAGCCTTCAGGCCAATGACCTTTATGGTGAAAAGCACAGCTGGGTTGCAGACTCTAACGCCAATTTGACCTTCCCTATTTTAAAATCACATGCTAGGGGAAAAATGCAGAATTACAACAGATTCCTGACAATTTGTCTCATTAGGACTTCAATAGATAAATATTTCCTTACGTACATGATGACAGTGTGTTACAACTCCAAGGGAAACATGACACCAAGCGATGATTTTGTAAATAGAGTAGTCACCGCCTGCTCAGCGATGTGATGAAGGAAAAGACAAGCCAAGACAACTCATGCAGGTTCTGTGACAGACTGCAGCATCAGTAAGGTGCAGGATGAACAGCTGGCCAGCAAACCATGAACCACCAACTCAAACTGCTTCACAAGAGCAATTACTGAGATTATGAGAATGCCCTGAATCTAAGGAACTCATGCTTGCTGCGGACATAACACACTGCCAGATGTACTACACAAAAAGGGGAAAAAATGAATGTAATGAGAAATCGTCTCTCTGGACAGCAAATTTGTTACCGCTGAGCTCTGTTTTAAAAACATCTATTGAGAATGTAATTTCTTGTAAACGCTAAGGGAGGAATGATGGCTCAGGGCTGCACGGTGACCCCTGCCCTTGCTGTGCCTTACACAAGGATGGTGCCTCTGGAAATCACAAGAGATCTGCTGGACAGCTTGAGACCAGGTGGTGGCTGTGCTGCTCACTGCAGGGGGGAGGCAGCAAGGAGCTGGCTACAGGGGTGCATCCCATCCATTTTTTTCTGTGAATTCTAATAGTATTCTCACAACTACTGGCACAGAACTACAAAACTCTGGTAGCTGAGCAGATTTCAAAATACGATAGTTGGAGAAAATGGAGGAGGGAGTCGTGATTGAGATGTCCTTTGATTTTTACATATTGCAGACAGAAGACATCGGCATATCAGGGCCCCAATTAAAAGGCAGTCTCCTTGGAAGTAAAATAGAGTTCTCATTTATTAATCTTATAGATGAAGGAAATTGCACAGTTTGCCAACGCTCTGTTACAGACTCACTGGCACACACAAAAAGGTCCTTCGTTTCCTACATGTCTCTTAGCTGCAAAACCATATGTGCGCTAGTGCCTCAAAGCGACCCAAGAAGAGACAGCAGAGGCAGAGGGACATCGTGCCACCTCTGCAAGACCTGCAGGGGCGGGGGGAGGGCACCGCGCCACTTGGAAAACATGACGTCCGTAATGCCATGCTCGCCTAATGCCATGCTTTAGATGGAGCCCAAAGCCAAAGTGCCTAATTCCTTGTGATGCTGGGTATTACCTGGTAATCCAGTGCTTTATTTATAGGGGCTGGAGAGATTAAGGAGAATTTAAAATACTGCAGTGAAACAGATATTTTTGAATGCTACAAAGAGGTAAACTGCGGTGTTGCTCAGTTGTTTTTATTATTTTCTAAGTGTTTGAAGGCTAAAAAAAGATTTTATGTAATTTTTTTTTTTATGGTGCCAGTATAAAACAACTCAACTTTAGTGATAGCAAGACATTGGGTAGAAAGGTTTCAAAGATTTTTATGATTATAATTATGCCCAGAAGTACACTAGAGACATCACAGATCAAAAGAGATGTTCTTAGCTCCAACATAGCTTGCAAGCTAAATAAAGGACAATACAAGGAGTCAAATAATAGAGAAAGAGAAGAAAAACAAAGGTTGCAATAATAAGGTTATGCAGACAGTCCAGAAACGGTCAGAAGGGTTTTAACTTCCTTTTTCTCAGAAAACTAAAATACACTTTCAAATTCAGGCAACTCAAATTTCTTCTAACTGTTATTAAAACCTCAAGTGTTTTAAAAATAAATGCAAAACACTGCAAGAACATAGGTTTAAAAAAAAAGAAGCAATTGTGAGGTGACTGGTTTGAAAGTTGCTCAGTGGATACTGACCTGATCCATACAGAGAGTTACAGAAATTCATTAAAACTTGAATCCTGACGATTGCTTGGTCTACAGTGAAAGCTGTAGCAATACATTTCTAAAATCGGATTCTAGAAAAACAAGAATGCTTTAGCTTTTTTTTTTTTTTTTAGTTTTGTTATTGTCAGTTGGTTATTGTTCGAAGTAGGGAAGCATGGCTTACAGCAATGCAACTGCAACCCCATACAAAATCACAAGATTTAGTGTTTGATAGCAAGAACAGGTAAGGTAAAGGTCTGCATGCCTGTCTGCCTTTCTGTGTCTCTCCAGCACCACAGCAAACACACGTAATGTGGAAGTGGAAATCAGAACTCCCACACAGCTTGGAGGGAACGGACCAGAACAGAGAGATCCCCACTCAGACTCGTGTCTTTGCTCATTGGAACCACCACAGCTTGATCTCCGTGGTCTCGTAAATTCTCCCTCTGATAATCCTTATGCATGCTTTTATGACGGGTCTAGTGCAGCAACTAACTTCCTTTCTGGGGAAAAAAAAAAAAAAAAAAAAAAAAAAAAAAACAACTCCAGAAGGCAAAATACGTGAATTGTTGCCCATGCTTGATTTTGTGACTGTAATGAGATGCAGCCATCTCAAGGTGTCAGTCGCTCTAGTGGAGATGCTTGCTTGTTCCCTTCCACAAGGTGTCTAGCCTAACTGAACTAACCCGTAAAAAAAGGAGCATTAAGAAGTGTGAATTTACGTCTCACTGAATGCCAGTGATGGCACCAGTTAAGCACGTGTTTGCAGGAAAAAAAAATAACCCACAGAATAAAAATTTTCAACAATTCACAGAGCCTGCTCAAGCCTTTGACATATTTAGTAGGGAGCACAGTTAGGATGCAAGCTCTGTTCAATAAATAATAATAACAATAGAAAAGTTATTGAACCCTTGGGGCTGAGTTTTAAAAGGAGCCCTTGGAACATTGATGTCTCTCGCTGGATTACTCAAGTGGTGCGTTTCAGCAGGTACGGAGCTGTTAGCCACCGCCTTGGCAGTTTAAGGGACCTGAGAAAGGCCTGCAGAGCCCACGGACTCTTGGAGCACGCCCACTCCTGTGTCACAGCCCGACCGGAGCTGAGCCAGCAGGAGCAGCTCAGTCACTGCACACCTGCATACAGCTGGCAGGAGGCGACAGCCCTGCTCGATGGGAAAGAGGTGGGGCTGGGTCCTGCTCGGTGACCTCAGGGCCAGGCCTCTCATGGCATGGCACCCTACAGACCTCCTCCCCCATAAGGGAGGTTTCTCCACCACAGAGCTGAGAAGCTGCTTGGAATCTGACTGCACAACTTGCACTTGTGCTTGGCAGCCGTGTGGCATGGCAACATTCTCAGTCTTCAAAAGCAAATCATCTCAAGTTGGTAGTCCTAGATCCCGTTCCCAGGCCAAGAAGCATACCCACACACCTTCTGCCACCTAACTTAAATAGGATTAGGCTTTAAAATGTAAAAGTGAATTACATTACTGTATGGAAAACACAAAGATAACAAATATAACTGATTGAAAACATGAGAAACATAACATTTTTGTCCCTTTTTTCATTCAAGATAGATAGAAAACTGGAACTGAATTGTTTACTGTAGAAGACAACTAGCTTTTATATTCCTGAGAGCTACTTGGATTCCAACCTGACATAACAGATGTTACTTGCTCACAACTTACTTCGGGAGTCATAACCGCAGAGGGGATACATCAGCTCTTCCAAGCACAGAAGAAATTTTTCTTTACACAGACGAACTGCAATCCCAATGATGGATTCAAGCTTTTGTACCAGATCCCAGCAAGCCTGACCCAACCCCAGAAAGCCTCACCAGTCCAGTTCCAAGTTCTACAACACACCTCCAAAACCTGGTGCATTCTGTGATCTGAATGCGAGCGCACCGATACCAGACCGGGGACAGAGGCTGACTGGTCAGGTGCCAGTGGGATCTCTGCCACAGGGACCTGGTTCTGCTTCATTGCAGGGCAAAGACTCATCTAAAAACCCAGACTCCAGAAACTTTTGTCAGTTATTTTGATTTCAGTGGAAACAGGAGCAGACACACCATTTCCGTAGTATTTTAGAAGGGCCAGTTGCACAGATGGACCTGGCTGCCTCTAAAACCATCCTGGTTATGCAGTGCCAGCTGCAATTGGCAAGGACATTGCTTTGAAACACAAATTCAGGTGCATCATTTAAGTAAGCCTTCAAGGACTTCATACCAAAAAAAAATAAAAATCAGCAAAACCATCTCATGCAGGAGACAATCACTTGTTTCCAAATTACCAATTCAAATTTATGGTCTTAGGAACTGGAAATCCACTGGAAGTGGAATCACACAGCAAATCCTCTAAGGACTGAAAATAACAGCAAACATTTCCTACAGCTTGAAGTTTTCTGGAAAGCTTTGTTACCAGGCAAGGATTAGACAAATAAAATTCATTGGACCACTTGGTGATCTCATGCAGCACCTGGAAAGCTAAACACTCACTGCTCTGAGCCCTTATTTGGTGCACTTCGGTAGCGAGACAACTGCGGCACACAAATGCATGGATCTGTGACACTAAGCTCTGTTTATACGATAGAGATGGAACGGGCTCTATTTACAAAATCGCCTTTTGGTGTGCTTCAGCCTCGTATTTTATAGGAGCTGGCATAATTCAATAATGGCTAAATAAATCTGCTCTTTGTAGATGGTTTGTTTAACAGCTCTTAGTGAGATGGAACAATATTAGTTTTGGCTGCGCAAGAAAGAATTGGAGATAAAATTCTTCCTGCTCATCTTTCACCTTCTGAAATCTACAGAGGCCTGGCTGCAGCCATGGCTAGTCCATAAATTGACAGGGGTATGTGCTGCCTCTAAAATGAAAAGCTGTTCTTTCTTAAGCAGCACTTGAAGCCTTCGGGCTTCTGGTTAGTCCAATATAGCTCGTCAGACAGAATTATAATGAGATCAATTCTCCCCAGAGGGGATATTTTTGTCCTGTTGAAGTTGTTCCTACCAGCTGGCAAAGAAAAGTTACTTTAACCTATAGTAAGTCCAGTACAAATCCCTGCCAATAAATCTGTTCTTCTTAAAAAAAAAAAAAAAAAAAAAAAAAAGCTCACCTGGAATTCTCAGAATACTACATAAAGGAAATTAAGACACAACTGAATTAAAGCACAGGTATCCCTATGAAGAAAATTAGGGTGTTTGTGTTTGTTCTTCTTCTCTATAGGGAGACTTGAGAAAACAGAGCATTTGTATCTTAAGAAAGGTTTCATGAGCAGCCTGAGATTAGACGCCTTATCTAATAATTTCCTGCTCTACTGACAAAGTCATATTTCCTCAGGATTCACAGAGATCTGGTTGTACTGTGGACAGTCAGAAAGAATCAGCATTACTCAAAACTCAATGCACAATTACTGAACCATCCTCCAAAAACCTGTTACCATATCAGCCTTTCTGACAAACAGGCAAGAATGCTACTCAAGAATTCACACTCAAGGGAATTCTAAGCTTACATTGATCTGAGATGCATAACACACAAAAAACAGTAGCCTTTCTTAAGCAGCTAAATAGCTCTATTGAATATTAGTCTACTAAAATTGTGTTTTCAAAAAAATACCAGCACACTGCATTTAATTTTTTTTAAAAAATATGGTCCAAATTCAAGCAAAAATATTTTGTTCACTCATCTGTAAACCCATTTCACTGTAATACACTCTTAGACCAAAGTACACCATGCTCTCATATTTTCATTTTTTGTTAAAGAGAAAGAAATAGAAACAGCAATTTTTATTAGGCATTGAGTTGTACAGAAAACGCTGATCCTTCCTCTCTGCCTTCAGAGACATCCTGACAAACTGGGAAATACGCTCAGCCTGTTCTGGACACGTACTGCCACAGCACAGGAAGCCGTGCTCGGTCACAAAGCATCCTTTCACACCTACAGACGCTGACTGATAAGAGGCAAGTTTCTGGCACTCTCTACTAAGTTGCCTGAAGCTCTCCCGTATTTTCTGCTGGCAGAACAGACCCCAGCTCTTGCCAGGATGCTTCCAGCCTTCCAGGTGCCACATTTCTGAGAGCCCTGCTCCACACGCATCCATGTGCTATTGTGCAGTAGCTGGTGGGGATCTGGTAGAACAAACTGAAAGCAAAATTTCTACCTCTAATTTCTACCTCTTCTACCTCTAACTCAGAGCTTAGCATAAAACAGTGCAAAAACTTCACACTTTTAAAAGCAAAACACGGTGAACAAGTGAAAATGAGCAGCTACCCTATTTGGTCATGCATACCTGCATACAAAGCTCACCTCACTGTTCTAGGAACTTCAACATTTTCCTTTAAAAAACAGTAACTGTTTATGTTTTTTCTGTTACTAAACACAGATATAAAGACTAGGACAACCTACAGAGGTTGCATGTCACACCCCCTGCTGCCAGTTTTTAAATTACTCTTCCAACAGCAATGAAATCATCAGGCTTTCCACACCCAGAACGAGCAGGAGGAACAGGGCAGTTTACTCAGAGATTGAAAAGGAAGCCCTGCCATGTTCTTGTGTGACCACTGACAGATGATGCACACTAGATGCCTCTCTCAGCCATCAACAGAACAATTCGTTTAAATATTTAATGTGCTTTCTAAAATTTCTACTGGGTCAAACTATCATCAGTCTGTTCATTGTGCTTCAAAGTAACATGTTTAATTGAAATAGCTGTTACCTAACATATCACCAGAGGCTGTGCGCAGGAACGCACAATGTTTCCAGGTTGTATGTGTACTAGGATTTAAGTGTAAATAATAAAACTTCGGAGAATCAGAAGCCTTGACTCCAAGTAGGCCTGGGCCTATGCCCTCTAACCAGCTCGGCCTCAGAATTAGGCCATTTAGGATGCACATCCAAGGCCCTCCCCGCTGCTCTCACTCACTCACTCAGGTAAGCTTTACTGTTTTACTGTTCAGCAGGAGGGCAAGACCACAAATAAACACTGCCATTCTGCTGTGTGTTTGGGGTGGGGGTGGAAATCAGACAAACAAACAAAACCCTGAGGTATAAGCATTTGGTCAAAATATGGTTAGGAAAATAAAAAGGCATTTCTTCCATCAGATTTCTGAGGCATGCTCAGAATGCAAGGAACTAATTTTAGCTTCACAAAATTTGTTTTTACCAGCCTCTGTACAGCCAGTTCTACCACTGCAAGCTAAATGGAGTGCTGGTTTTGTAAAACCTGCATCAATATATTTGTCCATTACTGTCAAAGAGCACCCTCACACATGTACAATTCCGATTTAAATCATTCGGGTTATAAAAGTCCTAAGAAGCCCACTGTTTGCACAGCGCAGTCTCTGGCAATACGGGTGCCTAAAGCTGAAAAGACCTGTGCTACACCTTCCCAGCCGATGCAGGGGCTGAAGGTCTTGCCCTGCCATCAGGTAGGTTCCTTTTGTGCTGTGATTCACTTCACAATTCAGTATGTTGTCATTTTATAGACCAGAAATGCATTGTTTTCTCTAGAAAAGCAGGCTTTCATATGTTGAATGTTGTCATCTTGGAAGTGAAGCTCTTCAGCACTGAAATGAAATTCACAGGATAGTGTGAATTCACATTACCTCGTGCGTGCAACAGACAGCTGCCAAAGAGAGAGATGTTAGGCATGGAATGCTCCATTTACAGAACCTGGCTTCTGCCTGGCTCTGGGTTCCCTTGTCACCACTGCAGACCTGGAGCCGTCACATACCGATACCTGAGGGGCTGAGTTACGAGCAGTACAGCTCCAGTGACCAAAGAGCAACTGTCACAGTCTGACGGACACGGTGGTCTTTATTAGCTACTAGCTGCACTTCTGTCTCTGCAAGCTGCCCGTGCCCATGCTACATTTTGCAGGACATGCACTTACTTGAGCACCGCTGGTAGAGACGCCACTTGTTTGCTGGCCGTGGCTTGTATGCCTGTATTGCCTGTGATGTGCCTACTCCCAGAGATAAATTTGCATTTGTGAAAACAGTGCACGCTGGGGAAGTATCAGAGTCCTGTTAAATAATATTATTTATAAAATTCTGATTATTATGTATGCCAAGTTCTGTAAGATCTGAAGTGATATAGAGGGAACATACTGTTAGTGTCTTACATAATTCATCCTGATCACTTGAATAGTTTCTTAAAACAGCATCCCCTGGATGCCTGCTTTTGAAGTTTAACGAGGTATACATAAAGAGGGTAATAATTATAATGGGGGTGTAATGAGCTTCACTATCAACGGGAGTCAAAGTACAGTAGATTTTTATCTCAGGTAATTACTGCTATGTGCAGTAAATGCACTGGCAAAACTGATGAAATTCAGGCTTTGGATTACTTCTAATGAAGGAAATTCACAAAAGAGAACTTTCACTTTTATTCTTCACCTGTTACAGGAATGGGATAGGCGTTAGGCTGATCAGTTGAGAAACGAGGGACGGAAGCCTTGTGTACTGACACAGAGCAACACAGAAGAGCACGGTGGGGAACTTCCAACTCCAGCATGCCTTGCCTACAGGTAATTCCACAGACACGAGTGGTTTCTTGTGAAGGGTCAAACTCCCCACCAGAAGGACAGCATATTGATACATGATTTAGAGAAATAACTTCCTTACCTAGGAACAGCAGACAGCTGGCACAGAGATACCAACACACCAGCATGATCCACAAGCTACACAGGTACCCTGAGGCAGATGACCTTTTCCCAGGGAAGAGAAGGTATTTACCTGCAAGGCACATTCCACGACTAGATGATCTTACAGGTCTTCTCCAACCTTTATGACTCTATGATTACTCTTGAGCGCTGTGGACATAACATCCAGGAAGCTGCTACTGCCCCGTGGATAGAACAAGCAGGAAGCTGCTAACGCTCTCTGGCCAGAACAGCAGGAAGCATGCAGATGCACTTTGCCCCACGTGCTGTCAGACCGGCCAGGGCCAGGGCTGAGCCCGCTGAACTGGCACAGGGCACTGACAAGTGACCTCCAGCATTAGGAATAAAGAAGTGAACTCCCACAGGTCACCTTGACTCCAGCCAAACCTAGCACAGCTGTTGGTAAGCCACACACCTGTCCAGGCTCTTTCACACATTCCTTGGCACATCAATTATGCCATCATTGTACCATACTTCTAAATATGCCATTGATATGTATCTCACTGAAACTATAAAGGAATGTCATAAGAAAGAAAGGCATGAATACGAGCTAAGTTAATTCAGAGCAAATTCATGTGAGTTCCAGAAACATCTCTCCAGTACCAAAGACAATCTTTGAAGTCATCTGTTATTTAAATGCACGTTTATTGTTGTTGGTTTTTTTTCCCCTACAACACAGGATTTTCTATGCTGCAACATTTTCTGGAAACAAAGGAAACAGAACAGCAACAAACAAAAGCACTAATTCTGTATTTGTTAGTATTTCTCAGATGCCAAATAGGTGCCTTGTTTTATCAGGTTCTCCCCTCTTGTATTGCAAGCGCTCCAACAAGTTTTGGGGGAATAATTGCCTTCGTTGTCAACGTTGATCTCTAAAGGCAAATCTGTATTGGCTGCTCACTGTGACTTAGGCTCCAGGAAGCTGTTTACATTCCCCAGCTACATTACAGCTGCTTGCTGTAGCTGTGTAACACCCACATTTGTGTGTTGCATCCATACAACAGCTATGCACTGGAAACTGTTAAATAATTGTTCTAACTTAGGATCCACTTTCTGAAGTCGTTCAAGTGAGTCAGCCTACAACAGCTCATAGTTACAATGCCGTGCAATTGATTTGCAGCAAATAACTCAGCCAGGTCTCACCCTTTTTCAGGCTGTAGCTGTGCCTTAGTGTTTTGAATGGCATGCTTACAAACTCTACAGTCAGCTGCAATCAGTGTCAGCCTCTGAAGAAACTCACATCACCTTTGGCAACAGCCACGTGACAAAGTACTTTGAAATAAAACTTGACTTGGTGGTGGAAAAAAAGATCAGGAACCTCAGACTTGGCATTACTCAAACAGCACAGCCTCTGATTATCTTATAGGCCAGAGTTCAACCCAAAATGGTTCTCTAATGTGTTGCTGTTAGTGGAATATTTAGAAAGCTGAAATAACAGAGGCTTTGTGGGCTTTCTAAGGAGAAATATCTACTAGAAGGAAAAAAACCCACACACATACACACCAACAAAAAAATCGGTTTTTCTGAATTTCTACCCACACAACATGAGCAACTTCCCACTAGGGCTGAGAACAAGAGCTTCTGTTGTAATCTTGGGACAGAGTATCTTACAGGAACATGCTTCAAAACAGATTAATGCTTATCAGCACCGGTGCTATATTTTAAAATAAAAATGTCAGAGTCAAGAACTTTAATACTGAAAGCAAAGTGCTCACTTGCCCTTTTATTCATCAACACAAAAGCTGATGCTACCTGCAAGTTCTGTGAATAGCACAGCAGCCGAATGCCAGCTTCTGTCACCAGGACAAAAGGGACTTGGATACGGGTGTCAGATGCCACAGACTCCTCCAGGAGAGATCTCGTATTACTGACCTTTTCTTCCTTAATTTGATCACATTTCAAAAAGAGGCACATAAAAAACAACAGTGAGAAGGCTAAGAGGACAGCACACAGAGAAGTTAAAGAGAGTTCAATCAAGACAGCTCGCACATGTCACCTGCAAGCCCAAACACAAGGAAGCAGTGAGGCAAATGACTCAGCCCTTACCCACTGGATTTCTGAAGTATAGGGACAACTCGTGTGAATCTGAAGCAAGCATTCACGTCGAAAAACCCAGGCTTTGAAATGGAGTACCACAAACAGAGAGAAATCAAATGTCCCCAGCAAGGCATTTGGAAGGCATTACAAATACATTTGGTGATCGTACTCTGCTGCACAGCATGATCGTTTCTTAAATCCCATCACTGCAGCAATCATCCACATGGAGCCTTGCTGACACTAACAGATCTCAGTGCTAGGTTTCAGAAGACACCAGTCCAAGGGCTGGGCATCTTTTTTGTACAACTGATTATCATTCTGGGCATACTCTGGAATGGAAACGCAACACTTGAAAACAAACAACTTCTGCATGCACACATTTGGCTCAAGGAACCTCTTGTGATTACGACAACCCTCCGGCTTTATTTGGAGGGCAGAGCGATGGCACAGTTAACAAAGCTTAGGATGCCACTGATCATGTTGGGTCAGATTGCTCTGGAAGCCTAAGATTTCAGTGCTCAAAATTCTTTAAATAATTACCAGGAGAGGAAAAAAATATATATATATTTTCAAAAGAGAATAATCTCTGGAGTACATCAGAATAATCAACAAGCTATGCATACTTTTAATACCAATTGTACTGATGACTTGGTTGTTTGGCACTTCAGTAGATTTTTTTTTTTTAATTCAGTCATCTCTCCACACCACAATCACACTGCAACATAAAGAGAAGGGAGCTTCAGTGAGTTCTCTTCTAAATCTTTGCTTTCTTCTACAAAGTACACAACGTTTCATGTTAAAATACCATTAAAAAAAGAAGTTTATCACCAGTAAGTAATTTTAATGATACAGAAAAATTGCATTCCCTTACAAGCTAATACAAACTACACGCTGCAGCAGGTTTCCCAGACAGGCACTCAACAGTCAAATCCTCCCATATCAAAATACCACTGTCATCAGCATACACAGATTGTCAAACCAAAACACATTTGTATTGTGAATACCCTCAGTCTGAACTCTCCGGTTACCTAGAGAGGAGCTGGTCTCTGTCTGAAGCAGCTCACTTGAGACTTCACAGGAAGCACAACATGCAAGAACATTCATCAGCTGTAACTCTAGCAACCACAAGGAAAACAGTTGAGGAGGATTATTTGATATTGTGCCTCCAGAGGAGGCTGCAAGCTGATGAGGTTTAACTATTGTAAATTCAGTTCCACACGGTGAGGCAAGGACAGACTTAATTCAATGAAAAAAAGCCTTATTTATGAACAGATAAGCTAGGCAATGTTCCAGTCGAATATTCAAAGTAACTGCAATGGAGATGTGTGACTTAACTTTCTGTTTTGCTTTATGACACAAATCTGTTAGCCCTAGCTTACTGACTACTAGCTACTGAACCTATTATTTCCCATTTCTTTTACCCTATGGCCTGTAACCACATCTTTCTTTCCCTCAGAAGAATTCTTTTAATCACTTACACTCCCTGAAATAAGAAGAAATAGAGCTATTCTTGTTATGACATCATGGAAATTCCCCAAAAGATCATGATCAACAGGACTTTGCTATTTATACAGTAGGAAACATGAATCTTACAGTGTGCCTTGTTTCTTTCCTCCCCCCCCCCCCCTTTTTTTTGTTTACACAGTTTTCTGTTAATGCCAGCAGACATGTACTGCTAATACATCTGTTTTCTATCCATTTCTAGTTATACAGCATAAGAGCTTTCAAGGTAGCACTTTCACCTACCTGTAGATTTAAAGCCCTACCTCCAAGGCATACTAAAATAAAGAAAAATATTGCAGCAGTGAACCAGTGATGCGTCTCTTGTGACCGGCTTTCATCTCAGAGACAGTGGTAGTGCCAGAATAAAAAACTAACGGAACTGTCAGGCCAGGACTAAAGGATGACCTCCACAATATCCTAATACTGAAATTCTAAATAATTTTCATTAAATTTTTTAGTTGCATTTGTAAGAAGAGCTTGATGACCTGAGAAAGGCCCACGTTCCAGCAGCCAATATAGGACAAGGCACTGACTCACAGACCTCCAGACATGCCTCACTGTTTGACTTCTCTGTCCCATCCATGGTCTCTGTGCAAATGCAGCCCCGCCTCTGCCTCGTTGCCATGTCCCTAAGTCCCTTGGGCCCCTGTGTGCACCTCCTCATTTGCTGCCCACTTCCCAGTCCGAGTCGGGTTACCTGCTTGAGTTCTGTGCTGTGTTAGACCTTGAATTTCGGCACAGCTCATTAGGGTTGCACCTCACTGATCCGAAGCCCCATGAGCTAGTAAACATGCAGCCAATCAGCATACCAGAAGTTATAACAAAAATAGGCAAGAATTTTATTCTGTGTGGTAATAATCAGTTGAGAAGTGCTAGGCAAGAAACTCTCCCCACTGAGATCAGTCAGTTCTTGCCCTGTGTCTCACCCATTCACACCATACGCTCTTAGGAGGGCATCTATCTTTGTCTATCTTTGTGTTTTTGATGAACAAACTATTATTCATTATATAAGATCTGCCATTTTATATAAAAACGTTGTATTTTTGACTGATCACATTAAAAACTGACACATTTTCATCAACATAATTGATGTTAGTTAAATTATCACTCTAATAAGTATATACAGCGGTGGCTCGAGAACAACACTCTGCTCTGAAATAGCACTCTTCATCCACAGCCTGATGCAAATGCAGCTGGAAATCCAGCTTTTGTGAGCAGGCCATCAGCATGACCAGCATATTAACATCCCCGCCAAGGAGCAACACTCAGAGGCCTTCTTTTAAAGGTTAATGACATGGCTCAATATGTACTTCAGCAGTGATTATTTCTAAGAAACTGGCTAAAGGCAAATGGACCTCACTTCAATTTTAATTCAAGTTACAATTTTAATCCGAACAGTTAATATAGGTGTTGCCTGACTTATGAATATATGCTTGTTCCTGTTGTATCCTGCTTGGATTAGTTCAAATTAATTGCATATAGTGTTACTGATTAAATTATCTGGGAGAGAACACCATACTCATCTATAACGACTAATTCACTCAGAGCTTATTGATTCTAAGTTCAGAATCACTCCCTCAGATCAAATGCGGAATATGTGAAATACAGGTGCTACACTTGGTTCACAGAGAAAGCTCATACCAAGAGCAGCCGTAAGCACTTAGCATTAAAGTTGTATGCTGCTATTTACTTAGTTTTACATTAATTTACCCATGCACTAAAATAATTTTTTGACAATACACACACAGCCCAAATATCCATTTGGAAGCATTCAGCATAATACATTTATAGTAGTATATTAATATATTATTCACTGTGAAGACTCACACTGGAGTCCTCCAGGAATTGTCATGCTAATGCATGACAAACAGATCAAATATCATCAGTTCCAGTTTAAAAACAACAACAACAAAAACCCATCAGTCCATCCAGCCTACCTGCAGCTACCCAAAAGTTACCAACATCGTTAGCTAAGCTTTATGTCTGTTGCAGGGTGCTCTTCACCTTTGCAGTTTTTTAAAGCTACTCCTTGTCTCCTGAAGATGTAAGATGTTGACTTTCCAAGAGCTAACCCTTTGCATGTAAAGAGCAATGCAACATGAAACAATAAAAATCAACAATTAAATCCATGAGGAGGTAAACAATGCTGTTTTTATAAAAATAACAAGAAGCTCCCAACAAAGAAGTACTGCTGCTCGCATAGCCAGCATGATTGCTGCCTGTCTCTGACAATGACCATACTGTGACAGCATCACTGGAAATTCTGCAGTAAATGCTATTCTGAGTTTTTAAAAGTGACCAGTTGCATGCATTGTATATCAGATTTGTTCTGAACTTCCTATACTGTGTGCTGACTTTAGAGAAGCAAAAGCCAATCTAAATTAATTATAAATTCTATTTGCATCTACAGAGTTTTTAAATAACTTTCCATACTATTGCTCTAACTGGATATCACTTTGATTTTAAAAAGCATTTTAAAAGTCTTAATAATTTCCATTATTATTCTAAACTAAATACACATGGATTGGTTTTATATTAAACATGAAACTTGGAAAGAAATCTTACAATCTCTGCTAGGCAAGATTCACAAACAAATTAATAATGCTTTACTTGAGCTATACCTAAACAAAAGCTGGAGAAGACTGTAACAGTCACCAGCTACTGACTCTTAATAATAAATGATTAAAAGTAAGTAACTACAATGTCTTACTAATGCACATACCTTCCTCTGCCCTCAAAGATCAGCTAACTTCTCCTCTAGGTATCATAGAAAACCGCTTGAAAGTAACACTTAGATCATCTGAAGATGCACCAATGCTAGCTGAAAAATCTACTCAGAGTGCAAGAAATGTAAGTACTTAACACTCTTCAGCATATTCGTGTTAAGAATATATTTACGATAAACAACATGATTTCTAAATTTTCTGTTGCTCTAGCACAAACTGCTTGTCACAGCTCAGTAGGAGAGGCATGCTCACTGGGGATACACAGTTCTAGCCAACAGCAGGTCAACAGCCACGTTTTGAGTCCTTCCTTGTGCTGTTTAACTCTCGTAGCCCAGCTTTTATCCATGCATTTCTGTGAGCAGCTCAAATTTGAGCAAGCGGGAGCTGTATAGCTCCAAAGACAGGAATTGGCGACCCGTCCTAACTATGTTTTCCACAGCGGCAAATCACGACACTTACACCAGACGCTGATGCAGCCAAGAGGACTTGGGGCAGGAGCTGGGACACTTGTCAGAGAATCATTTGAAGCACTAGAAAGCTTGTCTTCAAGAGGGAGCTTTTTCTGTACCGTGCTATCCATGCTCGTGACTTTCCTCACCTAAGACTTCATCTATATGAAGTGATAAGCGTGTAGGTGTGCACGAACTTCCATTTAGGTACTCGCATATATTAACATTGACTGGTAAAACTATGAAGCTATTTTATAATCGTACAGATAATAGCTGTAATAAAGACCTGGTGGCTTAATTTTTACACAGGCATGCATGTTAATACTGCTAGTCCATCCTTCTGCATCATGTTAAATGTTCCAGTGAGCAATTTCTTTCATTCATACAGCAATGTATTTTTACTTTATGATATAAAGTAGTCCTAAAAGCTACAGAAAAGAATTAAAAATAATCACAGATAATACAAAACAAAACAAATCAGCAGGAATCTATTTGCTGTGTGTAGAGATGCCAGGGGAAAAAGAACCAGCAGAAGAGGAAACTCCCTCATGAGTATCTCTCTTCTGGGGATGAATTCAATGCAGTGCGCATCCCTGTGGATTAAGAAACTCCAAACACATGCAGTATCTATTGATCTGTTCATTTTCTCCCAAATAAAACAAACCAACAACCCACATCTTCCAAGATACACTAACACAGAAACAAAAACATCACTCTTTTCAACACATTAAGGAACTAAACAACTGACTGCTTCCTTTAAGGCTCTGAAAACCTGCTCCCACTAAAATCAACTTGAATGCTTCTCTAATGGGTGCTGATCTGCATAATGTTATGGTGACACACGCTGTTTGCTCTCTGAACAAAAGATGCTGTTTTCCCCAAATTAACTGAAATCAGCTCATTGAGTGTTGCTCACAATGTACAGTTATCTTACTAGACTATCTTTCCATAATTGTCAGTTCACGTCCACACTGAAGATGATTTACACGATGCAGCGAGATGTCCCTTGTAGCTCGAAAGCTAAGAGTTGTGCTTCGGATGGCTGTTCTTCAGTAGCCAGGCTAGCAGGAGGTTTATATGCCGTCTGCCTGCCAACTTGTGGCTCATTTTTGCCTTCAGAAATGTAGCTGGCAGTAAGCTTCAGTCTTCTGAACCCTATTTTCAGTTAGTCGTAAGTTCTTTCTTTTTCTCCTCACAATTTGTATTGAATTTCAGTCACTTCATTTTCTCCTTAATTAAATATATANTTGCGAGGGCTTTGTATTTGGTAACCCAGATGGTCCCTTCTAGTCTTGCATTCCTTACAAAGGACACCAAGTACTGTAAACTGATGCCACATGGTACAAAAAAATCATTTTTTTTTTAAATGCTGTGCAGTTATTGTTCAAGTTTTAGACCCCATAATGCAGTTTCAGCAAATGAAAAACACATTCTGAAATCAGAAAATTAAACTAGCTCTAACAGGCAACAAAGGCATGATGCAGCATCTCTCTTCCCCCAGCTCTGCAGCAGAATATGATTACTGAAAATAAATGCAGTCCTGATAATACAAGAAGGCAACATTTTTTTGAACATGATAATGCTGGGATAGTTACTGAGGCTTATTTTTCTGTGGAGATGGGTATTTGACAAATACAGGAAAAGTAACCCACTATCACTGGTGTTACGATCTACATCTTGTCCTCAGAGGTGTTATGCTTTCTTGCGGCAAGGATTGTCTTCTATGACGTGTAAACATGTTAACAAGCGTTGTGAGGTTCTGACCTCACGGGAACCCCTTACATGGCAGGCAATACAAATGAACAACAGAACTGCTTTTAAAAAATAAGGAAGGGAATGGGTTAGCATTTATTTCTGTGCATGTTTTAATTGTTCATGGTTTTATGTTGCTCAAGTCTGATAAGAACTTTGAGATAGTCCTGACCATTAAGAACACCATTCACATACATGATGTCAACAAAACATAATTAGCTTCTGGAGGATCCAAGCCAACAGGGTTTAGAAGCCAGGAATAAGCAAGTAAGGAAACATCAAATTCAGTTTGCAATAAAAATTGGAGACGCTGACTGGAAAATCTAATCCATTACTGTTTATGTAAGAGTCAACAAGGAGCTAAAGCACAACCATCCGTTAGACACTCCTTCAGGATACATCCCTCACAGCTCACCCTTGTCAGACATCTAGATGAGGTATCCAGACATTCATTGTGGCTTCCTTATCACTAAGAATGCGTTTCAGAAAGCATGACTTGTTTGTAAGCAAGTAGCTGTTAGATTAGGAATATTTGTCCTGAAACTGTGAAAACTGTATGAACTCTTATCAAAACCTTTCCTACTGGAAAGCCTTTCTAAACCGCCTTTGTATTCACAGGAGAAATTTTTAAAAGCTACAAAGAACAGTTTGGTGCTCAAATACCTTTAAAAATGTCTTTGACAGAAAGCCACCAGGGAAGACGTTCAGTGTTACAGCTCTTTTTCCATGACTACAAATCAGTGCTTTGTTTCCCCTCTACAAAAACAGCAACATAGACGTATGCAGTTTCTCAGAATTAAGACTGAAATATAACCCTTCTTGCAAACAAAGCATCAAAAGTGTGATTTTTTGGTCTCCATCTCACCTCACAGGATTCAGAGAACTTAACCCAGTTAAGTGCCAGTTTGCAGCAATGCAACTCCCTATTCCTCCTGTCCAGATGTAGGCTGACCTAGTTGAGCAAGATAAGAGAAATAATCAAAAGGAATGTGAAAAATTATTGAAAAGTATCTATAATAAATGGTTGTGGAAGGTGAAAACACAGCCATCAGCAAAAGCAAAACTTTGAACAAGATAATTCTTTGCAAGTTTATGTGGGAAAAAAGTATCAAGTTGTCTTACCCACTGTGAGCAGCTGCTAACGAATAATTCCTTACTGTTTGGATCCTTTCTTTCTCCATGTTTGCTCACTAAAATATTGCCTGATGTGAAATTCAGTGACTGGCCCAGAATAGGATTTACAAGAGAATAATTGGGTTGTCTTCCTAAAACTCAGTAACTGGAATAGTATCACTTCAGAC
>VXAV01008806.1:774834-787333 GCA_013399715.1 Alectura lathami | reverse complement strand
CACCAGAAAGGATTGTCTCGTATTTCTTCCCTCCCGTTTCATGCTTTTCCAACTTATCACTTGTTCTAACACTAGCACCACAAGCAGCCCTGCACAGGCAACTAAATCAAGGAATTGATCATGATAAAATCTGCATGTAGCAGCACTGACTTGCATCATCTTAAAACTGATTATGATCTGCATGCCCAAAGTACTATGTCGTGTCATAGCACACCACTACAGTTGACAACTTTAAAAGGTTCTTGTGAATATTTGGAGATAAAGTACTAAAACGTGCTAAAAGTGTCTAAGATGAGGCTGGCTATTACTTGCTATTTTGCTAGTTGACAGTCTTGTTATTCATATTGCACTGGACCCCTTCCTCTGTCAAAACTACTTACTCCGCATATCTCAAGTTTGATATGTCTTCTCTGAAGAGAACGTGCAGCTTTTGCCATTTTTCTTAGATTTCACTCTTTACTGTATCAAGAGATATTTCCTTGCTTCTCAGATTCATTCCATTTTTTTTGGCCACCAGTCCTCTTTGAGTCTGTTTTATTCTTCAGAATAGAAATACTCATTCTTTTGAAGCAAATGATAAAATCATTTGATGATACAAATTTAACTTATATGGACTCTGACCCCTCTTGATAGTTATTATCCCTCTGCTTCCTGTAGTCCTACCAGTTTACTGTGACATATGCAGGACAGTCTCACAGTGAAGAGATCCAAAAGTGGGCAGGAGTTTCTCTAGAAATGAATCCTGCAGAATCCCGTAACAATTCTACTCACACAAAAGAAAGATGTTTTGGAAGAGCACACACAGTTTCTAATATCTTAAATCACAAAAGGCAGTTGCATTTGTTCTGTGATTTCTAGAGCACAAATAAATCATTTGATACTTTGACATTTGACTTTCAAAACTGAAAGCACACCAAATACTAAAGCAAAAAATATACTTCCAAATATAGTTTGTTTGTTTTCTTGAAGTGTAACTTAGACGTTAATCTGACACATGAAATAAATATTATTGTCATCAAACTGCCTGACCTTGCTTCAGTACAAGTGTTATGCAGTACATTGAAGTATGCAGATTGTATGCATCTGCATTTGTGACAAACAGGTGATAGCACAGCAATGTTTAATACTTCTTGGGAATACTTTCAGAGCAGCCACTTTCCCAGGTGGCCTTTTGATAGATATCAGTGTAGTATTTATAGATGTATATTATTTTTCCCTTTTGCCTCATTTGAGATTCTTGTCACACTGCACTGAGGATGCACTCTTGATTTCTAGGCCACTACTTACCTTCATGTCTCTAATTGGAGACTAATAATGCCACAATAGGCTCACAGTATCAGTGAGGTGCAAGATGAATCAGATTCACTATATTAGCCTTAGCAAATTAAATCTTCATTCGCAGAAAGACATTAAAGGGAACAGATTACAGATGTAAAATACAACTAAATTATCCCCCCAAAAGTGTGTCAAACAAAGCTGTGTCTCATCAGAAGCACACGAAGAATTCTTTGACCAAAATGAGGCTTGTGACTGCTGTGAATTTCTCCAGTCTTATGTGATAGACTTCTTTACAATTTTGTGTTTTCAGTCTTCGAGAAAAAAAAAAAAAAAAAAAAAGAGAAAAAAAAAAATAATAAAAGGAAACCAAACAATGAACATGTGTGAAGTTGGAAATTTATAGGCTTAGGCCTCTGNATGTATTTACCACTTTGTCAAATGCATACATGCTATAAAAAATAGATAGAAAGCGCAATCACCCAATAACCTGTCTGTGAAAATATCTTTCACTGATCTACAGAGTGCGTACAGCCTGTGCATTGCAAGCTAGCCTCTGATCATGTAAAATTTATTTAACTGATCAATATCAACCAGACATAGTGATTTTTAAGGGACCAAAGACAAGGTCAAAACACTGTGTGAATGGACAACTAAATCAGTTTTCAAATTATAGGTATTATTCAAAAATAGAACTAGAAATCTTCTGAAGTGCCTGAATCTGCAATAGTAAGTCAAATAACTAGCCAGAAAGACCACAGGATTCAATACTATGACCCTGTGATAGTTCTGCCTGTAAAAAATGCTGGCCAAATGAAGTAAGTTTTTTCCACCACAAAACATTAATTATGTTGGTGATACAGCTATGTTTTATATGGAGCTCAACACTGCTAAACCAAACAGTCTAAATCAAATCTGGCAGGAACCGCACCACTGATTACAAATAAAGGGAATCAAAGATAAAATGTTTACTTTATCTTCAGGCCAGAAGGCAGTACGACTTCAGAAACAGTGGTGCTATCACAAAACTCACAATATTAATGCTTACTTTAGTAAATTTTAATTAAAGCATTTCATTCCTGTACTATCCCAATCACATTAGATATTTTGCACTCTTAAAACTAGCAGCCTTCCTTCCACAAAAGCCTATGCTTTAGATAAACACACAGCCAGAATGGAGGTAGCAAAACAATAAAGACACCCTCAATCTAAAGTCTGGTCTCAATTTAGAAAATTATTTTCTTCCCCTTAGCAAACAGCAAAACCCTGTCCTATTTGTGCATGGTGGCAGTTCCCGGATACTGCAATGGATAGGTTTGTTTGTTTGTTTTGTTTTCACCTGTGATTACTGCCCTCACAGCATTCTAAGAATGTGGTGAATGTGGTGCTTAGCTACAGGGACTAGATTCTCAACAGATCAGCTTGGTTGGGCACAAAATCAAAATGGACACATCTTCACTAGAGCTCAGCACAATCAGTGCTAACCTCTTCTGAAAATCTGTCCCCAATTACAGATGCCAAATACTTGAAAACCTGGCTCTGAGCTCTTAAAAATCTGATTTCATTTACTCAAAACAAACACTGCTGCCACTGAAGGTACTGGGGACTCCTGACACAATTTCTGTCAGGAGACGAGGAAAGCGAGAGGCAACCTGTAACAGGCTGAATAAGCCTCCTTTACATTACAAGGTTTACTTCTGCTATATTTACTGGTACTGTACACAGGGCAGTTCAGATTTTAGCCCCTGTTGTATCTGTGCGTTATTCTTTCTGAACTAGAATTGAGCCCTTCCTCCTTGCAAGTTCCTCTCTGATGTCTGCCTGGCATATTGGAAGTGACAGTAGATTTAGAGCCAGAACAGAGCTCACAGCTGCCCTGAAAGAAATGCAGCAGTCCCTCACACCTATCTGTTCCTGTAATCAAGCCAGGATGAACCAATGTAAATGAGCTGAGTTTACAAGACACTGGCAGCAAGTACAACAATAAAATATATTCATCCAATTGATAATGAATACAATGTCTTGCCAAGAGAGCACAGCCATCACTAGGATGGCATCACTTATCTTTAACACACACTCCAGGAATCACTTCCTAAAATAAATTGTAATGCAAAATGAGATTGAATTATACATTTTGAAGCTTTCACAATTCTGAAATTCCCTATCAAATAAGGACTACCAAGGCTGAAGATCTGCCTTCAGCACAATGCTTAGGCCCAAAGGCATCAATAAAAGTTATTTTGTTATTGGAGTTTCTTTCCTTGTTTCTGTTTCACACTGAGGATATTTGAACATAGTACAGTAGTTGCTCACACCTTTGTTCAAATGTATAATTAAAACAACAGCTTTGGCCAATTCATACAGTTACTAAGCTAAAAAATCAAGGTTCTCTTAGTTCCACGAACTGCCATACAGAAAAATAAGAAACGTCAGACTTCTTTGCACGCTGTGATTGGTGCTGTAAGGAGAAGACTCCAAGCATCTGCTAAAGAAAGTCCTTCCTTTGAAAGACACGCATAATGTCTAATGTAGAAGGGTTTGACTTTGTACTGCTACCACCCGCCCCCAAAACTTAAACATGCTATTTTCCTTAACATAACCTCACTTTCTTTGACTTAAAATACAGACCTTTAAGAGAGAATGTTAATTCTAGCTTATCTAAACATAGGTGATCCTTATTAGACAACAAAAACATTAGGGACTTAATGTAAAACCCTTCTAATACCCTAGTGTGTAATTAAGTTACTCATTAGCAAGTAACTTCAAGTGGGTGTAATTTAATGTTTCCTTTCTGCCCCCTGAGCAAACACAACACAGAATAATTAATCAATTTGATCCCAAGCCCCTACAATCCACTGTTTCTGCAAAATCGCATACAGAGACTCTCATGAAAGAGCTCCAACCCAGCCTACCCTCAAGAGTCAAAAGTGCTTACTTGACTCATAGGTTCACCATTTCTGGAGGAGGGAAGGAATGGCAGATAGACTGTGCTCCATTAATCTTTCAGTAAATTCTGCAGAAAGAAATTGCCCTGTAAGACTTACTTATCATCTGTTGGTCCTTTGACTAAACACATGGTTTACAAGCGTGGCTGCTCCTTCGTGACATGCACTGCGAACGGGCACACCTGCCTGGTCCTAGCCTCATACGTCTGCTTTCAGCAAGTGACCAGGTGGCACTGATCTCAGCTTCATACACGCTGAGGGGGGAGCTACACATGGAACAAACCAAAGCCTTAGTGTGTTTTAGAATCTCTCACTTGAAACAGCATTTAGTAAAGGAACAAAAATATGTGCATATTTTAATTATTAAATAAAGCTATTGCCATTGAAATACCTTTGCTCCATACTGCCCAGCAAGGTTAATCCTATAGATGACACCAGAGAAACAGAACTGAGAAAGCTTTACAAAGAGAAATCTGCCCTCTGCCAGGCAGGGTGGCCCAGGAAACGCAGCAATAACTGGCAGTGCTCTCCCCACCAACCGATTCTCTTCACACCTCCTAGCATTCCTCTGCCTCTCCCTCAGCTGCTACTATTGCTGCACTCATTTAGGCTTGTGTCTCCCCTACTNAGTTTTTATGTTTCTCCCCCTTTTTTTTTTTTTTTTTTTTTCTTTTTTTTTTTTTTTTCCCTGCAAGACTGGCGTTACAAAGTCCAGAAAGAGATGAGAAAAGCAAATTTCAGTTGCTACCTACGGGCTCACCTCTCCTGAGGGCACGGCAGACACAGCCCTCGCCAGCTCCGAGGAAGCTGCAATGGCGCCCTCGTCCCCCAGCAGGTGTGACCGCGATGAGCCCGCTTTCCCGCCACTCGTGCTCTGATTGGCTGCTGGGCAGCAGAGCCGCGGGCACGAGGGCAAAGCACCAATCAGGGCCGAGGGCGGTGCTGTGAAATGGCCGCGAGGCTGAGGGAGCGGGAGGTGCTGGCAGGCGGTGCTGCGGTGAGTTTCCTCCTCTTGTGAGGCGACGAGCTTGGAGCTCAGCTGTTGCTGCTACATTGTTTCTTCTCTATTAAAGTCGTTCTAGCCTTGTGAATTCTACTGGCGGGAGCCTATGGGTATGTCCTGGTGGCAGGGGTAGAGCAGTCCCTGGCCCCTTTCCTCAGTGGGAGGGCCCGCCTGTGAGGCTGGGGAGGAAGAGGCACAGCCTCATCCAGCCGAAGTGTAAACTGTACGTTGCTCTTTTCAGTGTTATATTTGTTTGGAGGTATTGAATGTTTGTGTCTTAAGTAAAATGTCAGTGCCCTCTTGAGGAATAGTTTTAGTTTACCTCATGTGTCTTTCCAATACATCTTAAAATCTGTAGTCAGCTTTCGAACTATGGAAAAGGTGCAGCAGTGTCATTGTTTTAACTGATTATGATGAATAAATCCTGTCATCTTTATTGAAGCTGAGCTGCCTGGCTTGCTGACTGTTAGCTTTCTAGTACCAGTTCCCAAACTCAAGAGTGGCCAGGACATGGGGTGAGAGGGTTGAGGGCCAGCCTGGCAGAACCTGACTGCGTGAGGTGAGCACTGTGTGAGGGAGGCAGTAATTCCCCTCTAGGGTACTGAGGAGCTGCTTGTGTTACCTGCTTGACCTTCTGGCATTTTTGTTACATGATACCTCCTGGCATCTTGTAGCTCCCTTGGCTTTCTTACCCTCTCACTATTGTCTCAGGTTAATGCTGCTTTCCTGAGGAACCGGAATGCAATAAAAGGCTAAAAAAGATAAACATGAGGTGGACTGAAGAAGGGGAATGCAATGAAAGTGGATTTTAAATTCTGATATATCTATAGATAGTGAGGGCTTTTTTTTTTTTTCCTTTGGGTGTGATTTTGGAGTGGGGGGTGTTTGACCTCATCATAAACCTGTTTGTTTCCACTCAAAGAACCTTCCCATTGCATTTCAAGTTCTCTCTAGTTTTCAGAAAGCATGTTTTCATAAAACTTCTATTACCTGCCTCTTAAAAGTGGTTTTAGTAGAAGATTTACATGGTCTTACTGATAATGACTTTTACACTGTATTTTTTCTCTGAACTGTAAGCATGTTAATTAGCTTTATCAGTTGCACTGACTTATTTTTATCATTCAGATGTTAATTTTTATGCTCATTATTGCATTAGTGGTTTGCTTAAATCTGCTTTATGTACCTAAAAGTCTGGGATGGCTAACTTGGTAATTATGTTGGCTTTCTGCATTAATGTGTGATCTATAATGTTTTGGAGCCATCCCATACTGTTATTTAATTAGGTTGCCTGGCCTGTGTATTAAAAATTTTTCTGCATCTTGAAAAGTAATTTAATTTTCTGAATACCAGGAAGATAATCTTGTTCTGTAATAAATTTTGACGGGGTTTTTAATATTCTGCTTGTCTGTGGCACAGCTGTTATTATTTTGCAATTATGGTTAAAATCTCAGCAAAACTTGAAGAATTTTGGAAGAGCTACCTTGAACAGTGGGCTCCTTTCTGCAACTGCGTGGCTTAAACACTCTTAATATTATGCAGTACAAATGCATTAAATTAAAACAGCATGTACTGAAGCTACATCTGTTGTAATGCAATTTTAAATTCATAAACACCTTCACTGAATTCAAAATAAAGATGCATTTTTCCTTATCAATGATTGGCAGCTATAATGGCCTGGAAAAGTACTTAGGAAGAAGTCAACTGGCTAATCCGTAGAAATAATTGTTTTTATTTTCTTAGATCTCTATTTTAGGTATTATTATGCATCTCCATTTTCTTCAGAACTATAACTTCTTAAGATGATATCAAGTCCTAATAAATGTGATTTTTTTTCTTTCATAAGACCTCAGGGCATCTTCCTTTGCATTGTGAAGCTGTAAAATTTTCAAAGTTGTTTTCCCTGCAACCGCTATCCCCTGCACATCTAAGTTGTTTTGTTTCCAAGAAAATGTACAGCCAAATATTCTGAAATGAGGTTTTTGGTAAGTGTAAAGAGAAGTGAATTTTACTAGAAGTGCTTAAAAGCCTGTGGAAACATGGCTTGCAATATTTGCAGCCTCAAGATGCAGGTATTGCACCTGCCTGCCCCCAGCCCCTGTGTTATGAATGCCTGGAATTTACTGAGAGCGGATCTGTAGCTGTGAGAATGCTAGCTTTGTGGAAACTATTTTCTTCTAGTAGACAGATCTTAAATCTGGCTTTTTTTTTTTTCTTCACACTTCTTAGCATCTGACACAGCTATTTCTATTGAATAATGAGCTGTCTCTTTGCAAATTAATTCTAGGTGATAGATTTATCTTTTCAGTGCATATGTTGACTGAGCATTTTCAGTACTTGCGTTTGAAATCACTTATGTCTTTGGACTGTTTGCTGCTGTTTTTCAAGTAATGCTTGACCTTTTAATCACTCCTTTGTCTCTTTGCTTCTGCATTGATGCTGAGCTGCCAAGCCTGGGGCCTTGTAGGTTGCCTGCAGTTCAGCACATCATGCACAATTCTGCAGAACTGTTGAAATTGCATGATTCCTCTCACTTCACTTACATGCTTGGCAGCAGTTCCTTTATGAGTATGGCTGTTTTTCCTCTCTACTGAATGTTCTAGCTCTGGCAGTGTCAGTTCCTTCACCAGCCATCTGTCTTCCTGGCTCAGCTCCTTTTCTCAGACTAGATGCAAGTCCTACTGAGTACAGCATCAGCTGTTAATTCTTTATTCAGAAGGTTTTAAAACTACTGCTGCTGCACACATCCTATATCTCAGTCTTCAATGCTTATCAATTATGGCTGCTTTCTTCAGCCTCCACCTTTCTCCAGGTTGTCTTGCAACTTGCTTGTCTACCACTTCAATTATTTTCTGTTAATATTCTTCACTCTGACAACCTAGCTTGTCTCTGAATTGTCTGGAATGTGCATGTCAGAATGCAACAGTCTACTCCACTTTTGTTGTTTTCCAGTAACTGCATTCTGTAAAAACCCTGAAAGAAGCATCTAAATACTTTCAGATATTACACACATCAGGTTATAGCTCTTGAAAGTGCAAGACTGATGCCATAGTTACTGTGAAGAACTTGGAGAACCATTTTTCTGTAGCAGTATCTGTTAAGTGTAGGATAAGTTGTTTTGTAGTTCAAGGACTGGCATATTGCTAACCAATCTGGCAGATTTTGTTGTTTTAATGAAAAGTTTTATTTGCTTGTAAGCCAGTCAGGTCTGGATGCAAAGCTTCTTTATGAAGCCCCAAGCGTATAGTACCCTTACAAAAATAAAAGAAACTACTACTATAATCAGTATAACAATTTCCATTTCAAAATCTGCCAATGACTAAGGTTCATCTAGACGGTGTCTAAAGCATTATAAACCACTATTTGGTGCAGTTTTCAAAGGTAGAAGTGAATTGTGCAGTAATTCCTATAAAGATTGAGGTTTATCAGATTTTTTTTTTTTTCAAATGTGTGTTGATAAGCCTTTCTCAGACTTAGTTCCTTTCCTGGACAAATTCAAATATTGTTTATTGCTAATGCCAATTAGTCAGCCAAGCATCTGTAGCTGGCAGCTGTCTGGTGAATAAGGCCTCAGGATATCAAAACTCCTGGGCAGCTGATTTGCATATTAGATGTTACTCTTTGTCATCTAAGGGTCTTTCATACACATTGTTTGTCTTATGATAAAGAAAACTAAGTGTACTTATAAGAGTAACTAATAATTAGTAAGCTGGAATTTATCCCCCCCTGTACTCAGACCTCCAGAGTAGACTTAGACCTGTCATGTAACACCTCTGCTGAGGAACTCTCTATACAAGGAAGGTTTGTTTCCAAACTAAACCTTTGAAGCTAGAACAATTGTTATCCTACTGTGTTGTTATGCAGATAGGGGTATGTTCATAATAATTAGTTCTGGGCTGGGAAGTTAAAGCTGTAGTACTTCACTGGTAATGGGACTCTTGCTGGTTTAATAATTCCAGTGGTACAGAAAAGCTTGTCTTACTAACAGCTATGTCATTTTGTCCTTCTGGCATTGACCAGTTCAGTCCTGTGCAGTCTAGAGAAAGTGACAAATAATCAAGTAAGACAGTAGGTTGGGAAACGGTAAGGGTGTGAATTAATTTCTTGTCTGTCCTTCTCTCAGGTAAGGTAACTTCCTGCCCCCAGGGTATGACTTTCAGATTGAAGGCGACACATTGCTTGTTCTTCAGGCTAGGAAAGCTGTCTGCAGAAAGCCATTAAATGAGGGTCTCAAGTGTGGTCATGGCAAGCCTGATGTTTAAGTATGACCATGAAAGACAGAGGAAGCTGAAGATGTTCAGTAGTTTGCGCTTGAGTTGGTAGCAAGGTAAACTTGTTTCCTCTCAAATGAAACTGCAGATACCTCATTCCAAAAAGAGGAGGCAGTCAAACTGAAGAAAACTGCAGACAGAAGCTGGTGAACAGTAGCTTATTTTTGCTCCTTGTTGCTGGGCTGTGCTTTGTAGCCTAGGTTCAAACTGAGAACTGTTCCATTGGTGTTAAGACCTGTTGTTAGGTGAATACCATGCCTATGTTCATCTGTTGAGCTGGAAACCAATCAACTTGCCACAGAAAAATAAAACTATTCAACAGAATATGATTGGAAGGGTATTTTAAGATCAGACATAATCCACTTACATGCTAGGCTATGAATGGTTTAGCTGCTACTTAGCACTGCATAAACTAGAAGGAATCTCAATTAATACCTTCTGGGGAAAAAAAAATAGGCCTCACAAGCCTTCAAAATTCTGGTCTTTCAGTAACCTCTGTTACTAAAAAATTCCTGCCAACAAACCAGTCAACTTGAATCAATATAGGTAAATTAATAAAAACAAGAAGTAAGAACTTAACTTTTTGACTTTGATTAAAATCTTTCCGTCATGGAAAATACAGAAGGTCTAGCATTGTTTTTATCTAAGTTTAATTAGAATACAATACAAAAACTATTCAGGTCAGTTACTTTTGGTTGCCAAGACAAGAAGTACTAATTTGCAGCACCCTAAAGTAATAGGCTCTACGTGGTGATGTTTCCATTAATCTTTTTCACACTTACTAGAACAAGACAGGCTCTTCCATTTACTTATAATGGGCTCAATGAGAAGTCAGGTGGAGTAACTTTCCACGTTCTGTTCAGATGAATTATGATGGAACTTCCATTGTGGCACAGACGTAAAGACTGCACATAGGTAAACTCTGAATGGAGAGATCTGGAGCTGGGCCCCACAGTGTTGTCAGAAGGAGCTCTTCAGTGGCAGATTATAGAATCAGAACTGTAATCTCTGTTTGGCAGATTTAACATGCAGCCTTTTCAGGGATGAAGCTGTCTACTGGTTCTTCCAACTGTCAGGATTTTCCTAGCTTCTCTGGGAAATAAATGCATTAATTTTAAAATAGGACTGCATAGAAGAGAGCTTTCTTCATGGCTATGTGATGTATCCCCTCTTAAGGGTTGTAGGTGCTCAGGAGCTGCTAGCAGACCACCACTTGAAGGAATGAATGGATGTAATGGAAACACAAACTAAAATGTTTTTCCTTTTTT
Organism: Alectura lathami; assembly: GCA_013399715.1. Taxonomy (NCBI): domain Eukaryota; kingdom Metazoa; phylum Chordata; class Aves; order Galliformes; family Megapodiidae; genus Alectura; species Alectura lathami. Next base: position 776,574 of record VXAV01008806.1, on the reverse strand, counting down.
TTTTTAAAAAAAAAAAAAACTTTCCCTTTTTGGTGTGACACTTGAAACTTAATTGTGTGAGAGAAAATATGCTTTTCACTGTTTTCTCCACTAAGTCTTGAGGAAAATGATAGGCCTAAATGGAAGCCTAGGTTTCTCTTGCAGGTACAGTCATCTGTGATAAAGTTCAGCTTTGTGTTGGCTTAGACCCTTCTGTAGAAACTGCTGTGAAACTCTGATCTCTCATCTGTGTGGCAAAGCAGTACTGATTTCACGGAATTAACTAACAGTGCTGAAGAGTCAGGACCTAAATTAGTTTTTCTTGCAGTCTCTGAAATTCTGAAATGTCAGGGCATACTCACTATTGTAATGTATCTTCATTTCACTTAATTTTACACTGTGACAGAATGTCTTACAATCCCTTATTGGCATCAGACAGTTCTGCTTAGTAATAGGGGAAGGGTGGAGTAGTTTGTATAGAAAGCTGGAACTCCTCAACTAATGGCTGCTAGTTATTCTGAAATAATAGATCTGTTCCTTGGGCAGAGTCTGCCTTCCTTCCATCCAGTAAGTGCTTAGTATGAAAGAAGACAAAGCCACACTGCTTGCTGAGGAGAGGGATCAAACATCTTACTACTAGCTGCTTTTTGGCCACCCTAAAGGATTCTATTGATTTTTTTTTTTTTTTTAACCCACTTTCCCAACACAGCTTTATGAATATGAGCGATCAGAGTGAAGTGACTGCTGACCACCTCTTGACCAAGAGGAGATCAAAGCAAGTTACCCTGTTTCAAAGTAAATACTGCTCTTGAAGCACAGTGTAGCTGGAAACAAAGTAACAGTTCTGTTTCAGCATAGGTTTTGGTTCTCTCTCTTACTCTTTGAGTGGGTTTTCCAGGTAAATTCATTGACTAGAACCAGTTACAATGTTTGGAAGCAGTCCTGTGACTGAGAAGCTGTTGAAAATCTATAGTTCGTTTTCTTTAAAAGCATAAGAAACACAATTCAATAAAAAGCAGGGCAGATACGTAGCCCTTGAATAGTTCCATCATGGGAACAGTTTTGTGTGACTTACTCTGATTTTGTAGGTCTGGAAAAATGAGATTAAGGTTTCCGCAATTGCTCTCAATGGCTGACCAAAACAAATGTTGACATCCATTAGTGTACACAAGCTCTCTGAATTCAAATGTGTGTTTATAAACTGTAGATTATTTTGATGTAAACCACATGGTCTCTTTAGGTTAATAGTGATTAGTACATAACTAGTGAACTCTCATATTCATTAGATAGTTGTGATAAATGTGAACTGGCTGCAGAATAACTATTCTGCAGCGTGCATGTGAAGGTCAAGAAAACATCTATGGAAAGAATCAGGAAAAATCTTACCCTGAGAAATAATTATTGTGAATAATGCTTGTGCATATTTTAATAATGCGCAATGCCTATAAATGAGTTAACACTAAAAAGGAAATGGGAGCCAGGGGCCCAGCAATGCAGTGGAATTCATGGCCCTCACCCTGCCACCTATTTATCTGAAAATGACATAAGACTCCAGTGGGCTTAACCCCTGGGCCAGCTGAGAGCATGTGCTGTTGACTGGAGTGGAAAAAAATCCAGTAATAATGAGTGGTTAGGTGGACTTGAAGTGTCTTTCTCCAGGTAACATAGCAAGATGGGGCACAACTGGAAAATACACCTGGACATCGAGTTCGTTGCCCACCCAGTGTACCATACTCTCTCTCCAGAATGACAGCATTGGCC
>VXAV01008806.1:728028-743100 GCA_013399715.1 Alectura lathami | reverse complement strand
AAAATCTCTCTTAAATAAGAAACATCTTTAGAAATAATTGTATTTCTGTTAAGAAGTGGGCAAAAAATATTTATTACTCATTCATAAAATACAAATAGTTTCTGGTATGCTTGCTGTTTAGTAAGGTGAAAAACTTACTTAGTGCACCAGAATAAGTGTGTTCATGATGTATATATTTGACTTGGTTTGCATGTCTTTACCTATGGTAAGTGTATGAAAAGTGGAGTTATATGAATTGATCAGAGCATCAGTTGGAAACAGTGCATGGTTATCTTCTGAGCTTTGTGCTTTATTTTTTTTCTGTAAGCAATCTTTCAACATTTATGAAAAAAATAAATCTGGGGAACTACAGCTCAACTTTATGGTCTTAATAATTTGTAGCATGAAAAAAATCACTGTATCGCTATGAGTTCTGAGTTCCAAATTTGGTAATTACGTTCAATGCTGTAAATTATGAGTTAAAATCATGTTTTGTATAGGGATGCATCAACAGTGAAACTAAAACATGATGGTATTATTTTGGGAAAAGTTGTGATGGCAAGGCATAACTGAATAGCTATGGCTCTCCTGTGGATATGGGGCTATATTTTAGTATCTGCTAATGTAAGAGATGTTTTACATATGATCAAACCAGACGGAATTCATTTAGTAGTATGCTGAAGAGAAAAATCTACCTATGAATATTGTATGAAAATTATTCTTCAAGGGCGCTTTTCAGAAGTTGTCCTAGTGTGTTTAATACTGTTATATCACCTCTGTTCTATTCAGCCACATGTGAAGACAGAATTGAAGCATATCTTATAAGAATAAGGGAAGGAACTGATATGGAAATGTTGCTCTGTTGATTTTAGGAGCGTTTTAAATGACTACTCTGGTCTAGTGCAATTTGCTTTCACTTGGTTATACATTTTATGGTGTGATATGCCATCTAGTGTTATATCACTCCAAAGTTGCAAAACTGCAAAATTATGATCCTTGCTTTATCAACAGGATGCTTGGATAGTTAGTAGATCTTCTGAAATGTTAAATGTTCAGGAATACAGTGTATTTGCAGTGGAGAGAAGAGACAGTATTTCTTTCTGTTTCTACTGACTGTTTGTTTCTATATTTGCTATCTAGTACTCTGTTCAACAACACTTACTGACTGTGGAGCCTTCTCAGCTCACAACAGTGAGTTTGATGTTTATGCCTCCAATAAAAGAAAATCAACTTTCAAAATTCAAGAGCAAATTGAGCAGATGAGTTGATTTTCTCTGATTAAGGCAACAGACACTGGGGGACATTGTTTTTTGTTGAAATTTAAGCAAAAGTAAAATAAAAAAAAATACTTCATAGGATCATAGAATTGCTTGAGTTGAAAGGGACCTTTAAAGGCCATCTAGCCCAACTGCCCTGCAATGAGCAGGGACACCTGCAGCTAGATCAAGTTGTCCAGAGCCATGTCCAGCCTGACCCTGAAGGTCTCCAGGGACATAGCATCCACCATCTCTCTTGGCAACCTGTGCCAGTGCATCACCACCCTTATTGTAAAGAACTTTTTCCTTACATCTAACCTAAATCTTCCCTCTTGAAGTTGGAAACCATTTCCCCTTGTCCNATTTCCCCTAGCCCTATCACAACAGGCCCTGCTAAAGAGTCTGTCCCCTTCTTTCTTGTAGCCCCCCTTTAGATACTGAACGGCTGCTATCAGGTCTCCCTGGAGCCTTCTCTTCTCCAGGCAGAACAGCCCCAATTCTCTCAGACTGTCCTCATAGGGGAGGTGTTCCACCCCTCGGATCATTTTTGTGGCCCTCCTCTGGATGCGCTTCAACAGGTCCATGTCTTTTCTGTACTGAGGACTCCACATCTGGATGCAGTTCAAGAGTCCTATTTCAGTAAACATTTTTAAAACATGTGTTTTCTTTGCATAATCAGTCATGAAGTGTCTTTTCCATGGCATGCATGCCATGTATCAATGTGTTCAGTAAATACATGCAACTTACATATTTTTGTCACCAATTTACATCATGGATGTAACTAAAAAAATAGTAATTTGATGAGCATCAATTTCAAATTACCTGGTAGTTTTTCCCCTCCTTGCATGATAGCTGGCTTGAGCATATGCCACTCTTTTTGATCAAAATGAGCAGGGGAAAATGAGGAATCTCACTATGTCCAAGTTTATTTGCCTTTCCAATAATAACCTTTTTTTTTTTTTTTTTGAACTGTTTCAGGCAAAGCATCTTGGTTTGCAGTCTGGCACCCATCTCAGTCTGAAGTGGGAACTATTTAAAGTACTTATCAGACAAATATAACTCACTCTTGAGTACAGTTGAGGAAAGGAAATGGCTGTTATACTGAGTAGTCTTACTATGACAGCAAACTTCAGAATCACTCTATTTACCAGTTAGCAGCAGTTGAAGTATTAAAGTGAGAATGGAAAATATTAAATGGTATCTTTTACAAAAATGCAGCACTCTAATTTATTTGAAAATGAATGCCAGTTAAAATACAGCAGCAAACTATGTATCTAGCTTCTTTAGTTTAATGCATGAAGTGTAAGCAGAGTAGCTCAGAAATATCTTCCATTTGTACCCATGTATGAAACAATTCAGTTATAACACCACTCTTGTCACACATTAAATTTTGTAAAAAATGAGTTGAGTCTTCTGAGTTGCATGCTATGCTGGAGTTTGTGCAAAAAAATGTACCTGTAAACCTTTGTCCATAGCTGAATGTGGATTTGTGGACATCAGTTGTCATCGATCCAGCTTCGGTTTCTCATCGTTGCAGGCTAGGGGCAGAGCTGGCTGTCCTCGCTGGAAGCCATTAACGTTACCTCCTTAGAATGAAAGGAACTTGATGCTTCCTCCAAGGGGAAGGCTGGTTCACTTGGAAAGCGCAGGAAGGGGCTGAGAACTGATCACTGCATTAGGGCGTCCCTAAGTCACAGAAGAGTGAATTTTGCTCTCATATAAACCACAGGGACAACTTCCCAGAAGTATTATTTGCTTCATAGTGCAAAGCCAAAAAGTAAATCATAAATGCTGGTGGCTCTCACTCTACCAAACCGATGTTATACACCTCTTCAGTGGATAATCCAATAGGCGTGCCATTATATTCACCATTATTGAACATGTATTGTGTAAGCACATGAATTTAATTCTCTTTAATTTGGATTCACCAAGATTTAAAATTGTTACCTTACAGAATTAGTTTTTATGAGATTTATAACTGGAGTAATAGTGACAGTGTGAAAGAGCAAATTGTTCTGTTCTGCCTGTAGATCATTAGAAAATCTGTCTGCAGAATTCTAATTTTACAATATTTATTAGTAATGGTGCTGTAAGTATTATGTGTAGCAGAAGGAGCTCAGCTTGACTGTTCAGATCCCAGATGGAACTCGAGCTGCTGGCAGTTTAAAAATTCTATATTTGACTTACAAATTCCTGTGAATGCTGCTGCAGATAAATAATGGTGGAACAAGAATAAATCAGAAAACTGGAAAAGTAAAACTCAGCTGAATGTACTACCTTCCACTTCAGATGAAGTTTTCTTGACACTGCCAATGTCTGGCAGATGGTTTGAAATGTCAGGGTACAACACGGCTTCCAGACCTAAGGCCAGGATGCTTGTCATGCAAGTTATTAGTTTATAGACTTCAATACATACCAAGTTCTCAAAAGAAAAAAGAAAAAAACAGGCATGAAATATTCACAAAAACCTGCAATAAAATTTTAATGGACATACAAAAAGAAGGAACTGAGGAAACAAATTTCTGGAATACTACTACATTAGCACTGTCTTTTAGCTATTCTTAACGTCCCAGATGCCTGTGCACCATTGGGTTTCAAAGCTTTTGAAATACTGTACTAGAATGTAAAGGTTATATCATATCAGTTTATGTAAAATACCATACCTGCTGCTGTACACAGTAGGAAAAAAACAGTGGAAAGAGCCTCTTGAGGATTTGTCAAAGATCAATGGAAGAAATGTGTATTACATTTTGCTGAAGTTCATTTACTGTATAGGGCAAAAAGCAGTGACAGTATCCAATGGGAAGAAATAATACAGTGTTGAAGATAGCTTTGTAACTTGCTGCTAGAGTGTTGAAGCCACAATTACAGCCTTCAGTAAATGCAAGATTTAAGGGTTTGGAACAACATCCAGGGTGGATTTTTACATTCATTTTCACCTGACACACAAATCAAGCTAACTGAACTTGCTTACAAGTGATATAAACGTATCCCAAACCAAACTTGCATTAGGCTGTCACTTCAAATACCTAGTTACCCTTTCTCTGTAGATAGCGTCAAATTATTTTCATATAATTCTACATGCCATCTGCTATTAGTCATGAATTACTGGTTCAAGTAGCTTGGTTTCCTGTGTAGTGACCTCCCCTCTGCCATCATGCTGTATTAAGGGTATGTAACTAAAGCAGGAAGAGCAGCATTAACTTTGAGGCTCCGCAGAGGCTTCTTTCCATGGGAGAAGACGCTCTCTCTGTTGTTATGTTGACTAGAGGAGATGGGAGGAAGAAATCCTGCATTCGGTTTCATTGAATGAAAATACCACTCTTCCTGTGGCTCTGCACACATGGAGGCCTCCTAGTTGGAGGAGATGTGCGTAGTGCTGTGTGTTTTGTCAGGACATAACACGGTGAGGAAAGGTAGGCTGCGTCATATACAAAAGGGGACTGAAAGGTCATGAAAAAATTTTACACAGTGAGAGGGAGAGAAGGAAAAAAAAGGGCATTCGGTGGACAGAAAGAATGTAAGACCATTATAAATACATTTATGTGAAAACAAAGCAAAAGGGGAGGACCTGATAAGACGACAGAAAATCACAAATGACAGGTAAAGCATATGAAGATGAGGGAAAAGAGTTCTTACACACTTGAAAAGCTGTACCCATAAGCAAATAGTGCCTTGCAGAATCCTGTAAAACGTGGAATCTTGTTACAGGTCAGGTAGCCTTAAGCTTTGGCAAGTTTACTGTCTGCCCTGACATAACACATACAGAAAGGATCCTAAAATGTGCTGCTTGTCATGTGTCATTGCTCGGTGATCTATTTCTGTTGAGAACCTGTTCCCATAGCAACATTGCTATCCTATTATAGCTTAGGTACCTAAGTGCAGCAACTTAAGATTACATTTGTGTGTGTGTACACACTTAGAAGAAACACACACACAGGCATTATTGGTTATTTGGATGGTGTCCTGTATGTACCTTTTCTCACGCTGAAATAACAATGAAATAAATACATAAATGATTTCATGAAGAAATACTTTGAGTGATACCACAGGAAGATTTTAAACTATACATTATTTTCATAAGTAGCTATCTATTTTGAGAGGTTTCCAAACATATTTTTTTAAAAAGAATATAGTAGGTTATGGTAGTAGATATGTATTGCAAACTTGAAATTCTGTCTAAAGATTTACACGTGACTGATGTATAAGCTACATCTGAAAGTAAATGTTGTGATAACCCAGTTTCAGCTTTGTGCAGTTCTGCACAATGGGTTGCTTTAATGGAGAGGTAAGCTGTTCTGCAATCATGCCTTGCAAACATGGTAATTGTGTTTATTTCTAAATAATCGATCCATGGTTCTCCCTGTAGTCCGTGTAGAGACCATTGTTATTTTACCTAGGTGAGAGGGTTATGTTGGGTATTTTGGAAGATAATTATGGTGACTGGATTTTGAAACTAGAGAACCTCTAATGAGAGGTTCTGGTGTTACTGAAAATGCAAAGGGTGTTTTGGATGCATAACCAGCAAACAAGAAAGTAATAAAATAAAATGCATGCTATGCTTTAAGGGCAAGAAGTAAATTTTATACCAGCTCTCTTGCTTTGTGTAATAGTGGGAAATGTAGTATGCTGCAGCCACCTCATGCTTGAATTACTTGTGGAGCTACAGCTGCACTGTATTTGTCTTTTTCCAGCTCTTTCAGGAAGCTGATTGTTTTCATGCAAGTATAGCAGCAGTCCAGAAACTCTCTCTACTAATTCTGTTTTACCCTGCAAAATGGGCAGTTGCTTTTCAGTCACACACAATTTTCTCCCAGGTGAATTTAGTAGAGCAGTTCACTAATTAACTTACCTTTAATGTGGCTTTGCAATTTCTTGCCTTGATCTTATAGAACAATTTTGGATGTTTTAAATGTTCTGTACTTCATACAGGACCTTGAAATACACTCCGTATTCCCTTTGTAGGATAGGGTAAAATTACAAAGTCAGTGTATGTGAGTTTATTAAGGCTGAATGCTCTCTGCATGTAATCAGTTCCCAGCGTTATGATTGATAGCAGTCATGCTGATGCATTTTTAGCAGATTAAGTGGCTCCCTGACTAGTACTCCTGTTACTCATTTCCCCCATCATCAGTATCATTCAAGGAATTGCCCTGGCACAAAGAGAACTAGCAAGAATAGGAGGCTATTGTTCTCTGCTTAAAGCTTCAGGTGGTGTGGTAGCATTCTTTGGATATGTACAAGGCAACAGCAATAAATTGTTTCTGTAAATCTACTGAAGAGCAAGGACCTCTGTGTACTTCTGTAGCAGTTAGGTGTAAAGCTTTTTCTTTCTTTGTAACTAAACATTAGACTCCTACAAGAACTAGAATCTCTATTGATAGAGATCTTTAGGAACCAAATTATGTTAGCATCTGCTGCAAATAGTTGAGATGTGTGTGATCTAGCTTCATTGCCAGGGGAGTGCAGTAGATGTGTATTTCCTGACACTTTCCTAGCCCTGTTTTTCTATCGTTCTGATGTGTTTTCTGAAATGCAGTTTTAGACTGTGACCAACTACCACATTTTAGTGGCAGCCACATAGCTGCTTGATAATGTTGGTGCAGTAGTACTCTCTAACTAGGTACTTTTCTCTGAAATAGGGAAGCTAATAACTTTTTAATGACTTTATTTTTTTCTAGGAAGGATTTTTATTTGATCCAAGAGCATTATGTGGTAGTGTGTTGTTGTTGTTTTTTAACTGTGTATATACATTCATTTTTTAGCCATTCACGAAGCAAGAGAGAACCTGAGACGGAACATACCAAAAGTGTGAGTAAAGCAAGAACTGATTGTTGTGTTGCAAATGTTACCAAGGTAACTTAACATTTCTAAAAATGTTTCAACAATGGTATGAGAGTCCTTCTATAAAAACTGAATTCCAGGTTGAAGGATTACAATGAACTTACTTTTCGATTCATAAGTCCAACAGATTTTTAGTTATTCATGGTTACAATTCTAATTGCAATTGGATTGCAAATTAAAGAATCCAAGGAACTAGCATTCTAAATAATAGCTTAAGGGTTTTTTTGTTTGTTTGTTTGTTTTTTAAAGTGAATTCTGGTTAAAAAGCATGGTTAATTTTAATTCTATTCCTGTCTAATGCCTTATTTAAAAGGAAAAAAGATGACTGGCAGGATTTATTGAAAGGGATCCAGAAAATTGGCTGTGGGACATAACTCATCTCACTAGAATCTTCTTGGTTTCATATTGCCCTGAGCAAACAACACTCAGGAGACTCTACAAACCACCTGATAGGAATAAACATTGTAAAATATTTTAAGTCGTTCAAAGTCCAAGCACATCATGAGCCTTGTAATGATGATTAAAATATATAACAAGCAAGTAGTGCTGCTTAATGTAAAGTGAAAAGAACCTACTGTGACTTACTGAGTTACCTGCTGTTTGCTGTTCTCTGTGGGATATCTCAGTGTGCCTCTTAACAAATATGTACTAATGGCTTAACAAGATTCATAGAAAAGTCTTTTGCTGAAAGTGCTACAGTAATTGTTTTTGAATGTACCAAAGAAGTTTGAACACTGTAGTAAGTATTTATCAATGATAAATATGATAAATGATAATACAATAAATGATATCATTTATCATATTATCATATGATAAATGATCAATTATTATGAAAGCAGGATCTTTATTTTAGAATGCTTTGGTTCAAAACAAACCACACTAACCACTCATGTTTGAAGATAGATCACAAGCCAGTATAATTATTTTTGAATCTTAGTACTAATGTAATCCAGATACATTTTGTGATCAATGTGAAGAACTCTAACTGCATGATGCAGTTATTAGAAATTACCTGGGTTTTTGAATAATTTTCTCTACCAACAGAGATTATGCTGCAGAATAAGCATGTGTAAGTAAGTTGATTCTAGCAATTTGTTAAGATGCAGTCGTGTGTCTGAGGCAACATTTCCCTAGAAATCTCTGTATTTGTCCTGCGGTAAAGGAATCAGCCAGCTTTAGTAGGGGAAAAAAAAAAAAGTAAAATCAGAAAACATGAATAATGCAATATTGAGTACAAGTTACACTTACACTTAAGCATATTTGAATCCTTGGTTTCAGGAGCCATTAACATTTCAGTCTGCATACATGTTTTAATGTATCGACCCGTGATTGATTAAAAATATGGAAAGGTTCTAAACCACAGCATCTTGAAGTGAAACCATGCTTAGTAGCATGTGATGAATTCCTGGAACCAGGTAAGGTGTGCCACAGCAACTGAGAGACTTCTGTATTGCCATTTTTTCTTTTAATCAAAGAATGATTAAAACAAGTGACTGTATATGTAGTAATAATAATGTAGTAATAACTGATTCAAAGCTGCAAAACAGCATTTCTCATGCCAGCTTTTTACATAAAATTGCAGAAATCACTGAGCTCTGCACTTCTCCCTCACTTCATCCATCTGTATGTTAGCATCATGCTACTTGAGTGTTGATGGCTGACTGTAGGTCAAAATACAATGAAATTCTGCTTTTTCTGAAATATAGGGGGGATGGGTCTCTGAACCCAAAGGGAACAGGATGATACACAGTTTGTGCACTATTGTATAAATGCTTAATTAAGTCTCCAAATCAGATTATTTTCATTTACAATTTCCTGTATGAAAAACTTGTAGCCAGGGTCATCATCTTCTGTGCCTCTATGCATGAAATATCTCAGAACATTGCTTCAGTAATGAGCAAGCTGGGCAGATGGAGATCAGATAGCTTACCTTGAGATGTACACCTTGCTCTGTGTAACAATATTACCTTTGTAAAAGAAATTAGATGAAAATCCTATTGAATCCCGGAGCTTTGTATTAAAGAGTTAGCAGATTATTTCTGCATAGGAGGTGGCTGCATCAAATCAGCCCTGATCTGACAAGCACACGTTGCTATGGCAATGGAGACTACTGGATGCTAGCATAGTGCTTCAGCTGTGACAAATACAAAGTCTAAGATGTGATACACATTTTCATTTGTCAAAGCATGCATCTGCTATACTTTCCCCTTAAACATTTTTTTCATCTAATACTTCTGAGGGTTACAAGTTCACTTTAACGGGCTTCAAACTTCCCTATGATGTGTTTATGAAAAAAATTACTGAATAAAAAAAAACACTCTATATTACAGGATGCTGATGCATCAATATTCCTGTTAAATATGGGAAGCTTAAGTGCTCTCATGAACAGAATCCTTGGTGTAAATGGTGTTGAAAGGCAGCAAAGTTTGCTTTATAGTAATGATTTCAAGTGTTTTTAAAAACAAAGAAACAAACAAATGTTTGTAAAGTGTTTGTGTTAACAGCATGTGCATAGTCTTAAACTGCAGCAAAATGAAAGCTAGTTCAAATCAGCTTGTCTTTCACCTTTTTCATTTTTTGGTAGATAATTCTCTGCTAAATCAGAAATCATATTAAAAAAAATACCTTAATGTAAATGAAACATATACTTACATACTTTAGATTTTTTCACCATACCAATATTGCTGGACATATCTAGAAAGGTATGAAATCTTGGATACTGATCCTCAACAACATCATTTCCCTGAAATTGTACAAGGAATGTCCACAAATTGAACACCTGCCTCTACAACTATTTAACACTTGCTTCTATAAGTGCTGTGTGTGCCCTGGTGAGAGGATGTGCCTCAAAAGGTCCACGAGCATCGAGGCAGACTTTCAGTTCTTACCACTGTTGTGTTTGTACATCATTATTTATGTAATGTTAACCTTAGTGCATGCCATAAATCCTTGACAGGGGGGTTAAGTTTTTCATGTGTTTTCTCAGGAATTGTCTTGTACAACATCAGGTGCAAAGGCCACAGCGACATGAGTTACCATGAGCTGGCTGTCAGAACTGGTCTAGGACAACTAAAGTTGCAAACAGAAGAGGGTTTTGGTTCAAAGAAGCCATCAATTGAAAAAAAAAAAATGTATAGAATTTAATTGCAATTGCTACAGAATTTACACCAGTGTAATGTAAAGCGCATGGTATAGAGTAATTCCATTATCTAGCAATAATGAATTTTGTGTGTTTATACCTGTTATACACATTGATTTCAGACAACATTCCCTTTTGCCTCCAGCCCCCCAGATTTAACTGTGCTGCACGATTACTGTATAAACAGATGATTTTCTAGGTTTCCTTTAGAATATATTAACATTTCTCACTGCAAAAATCTCAAAGCACTTTACCACAGTGCAGTAATGGCTAATACTGTTGTGATATTTCTTAATAACAGCTACAAGCTTACATTCATACTAAAAAATTGAAGAATTTTATAAAATACACATCAAAATACTTGTATTTTCTGCTTTCAGTGTTTAGACCATCACTGAATTGAAAGTGGTTTGTAAATGAAAGAAAATTTCTTTACTTGCTATTTAAAATAGTCATAAATATTTTTTGTCTTAGATGTTTGCAGTGTTTTTGAGCGAGTACTCCAAAAAGTATTTGCATAGTGACAACTAATGGTATGGCGTGAAGACCTGACATCTGCCAGACACAAAACCTTCTTGCAGGAGTCCATTTTAACTGAAGATCCATTGCTTCACTTGCCTAGTATTTGTAACATTATTACTTAAGAGTACAAGCCTTGTGAAAACATGCCTAGCATGTATCTGATTGAAGCCTATATCATGTGATGTTTTGAACTTGGATGTGAGTTCAAGAGAGAGATCCAAGTGGTGTGGGTGCCTGAGGGCACTCCCGGCATGCCTGGTGGGAGGGTCAGGGACCAGGCCTGTGCTCCCACACATGCTACTCTGCTCCCTGGGCTTCCCCCTGTGCTCCAGGGCAGCGGAGGATACTCCAACTGTGCTTTATTAGTCATTTTTATCTCTGGGGTTTTTGGGGATGTAGCAGTGGATGATTTTTTTTTTTCCAGCACATAAATTACTTTGATCTAAAAATGAAGGAAAGAATCTGATCATTAGTCAGCCCTAGGAATCCTATGTTAACTTGCAAAGTAAGTGACAAGATCGTTAAGAATTTTACAGCTCTGCATTCTACTCTGCAGTAAAAGCAGTGAGCATGTTTGCTTAATGAGCATGTTTACTGTAATAGGAAAAAAAAGTAATTGGTGTAATTGGCAGCTTTCTTATTTTATCTTCCAACAGCAGAAGATAACGGTAGCACTTAAATACAGAAAATAATTTGTAAAGCAAACTATCAAACAGACTAGCAAAAATACATTCTTGTCTGCATGCTCAACCTATCTCAATGCATTAGCTATTCCAGATCATTTACTAACTGGTAGTTAGATGAAATAAATTAGCCTCGAATGGAATATCTTAGTTTCCATGGAGCTACTCTGGTCTTCGTTGACATGTTGTAGTTTGTAACTGTACTGTGGATAGAAAAAGCAGCACTGAAATAAATGGAGGCAGAAATGCTGTGTGAAAACATTTTAGAGAAAACAGAAATTAAACAATGAAGAATACTTAGCACTTCACAGGTAAATATTTCTATAAGAGTCAAGTTATTCTCACATCAGCCTTGTCAGGTAGATAAATATTCCTCTATTCTTAACCTCCCTGGGTTTTATTTGTGAAGAGTCAAAGCCATTGCATATTATCAGCAACACAGAAATAAGATGCTGGGAATTCCTCAGCCATTCTTTTCTAGTTTGTAGTTTGGTGTTTAGTTGTTGCTATATTCTGCCCTAGAGATCAGGTTTAATGTAAGCAAGTTTCCATCAGTTCATGAACTCTGTGTATGAAAGAACAGTGACAGAAAGACCCTCTTCTTACCTCCTCCTTAGAAAACCACTGACTGAGATGCTGACACACAAGTAAAGATAACCTCTTTGTTGGGACAAGCAGGCAAAAGAGGCTGTAATAATGCTGCTTGTATGAGGCAATCTTTTCCATACATTAGTGAATATGGCAGGCTGCTGCTGCATTTCTAAGACAGGTGTGATTTTAAAGCTCTGCACTGCATTTCTGCCTTTATACATAGGAAAAACTCCCTGACAAAATCTAGGTCATTTTTACCACCTCAGGACTCACTTGCTGCAGTGCTTGTTTCTACTCTCTTCATTAGAGAAATAGCTTTTCTAATTAGAGTTACTAAAGCTTGTTTTAAAACACAAATGCCATTCTTAAAACAGAAAAGCCATTCCAGTTTTCCACCTTCAATTACATTGTGTTGACCCCTACCTTTTTTTTTTTTTCCTTATGCTTCAAATACATGAGCCTTTCCGCTCTTGATTCTCTCTTCTGTTCCATGCGACCTGTAGTGCAACAGTTCGTGTTGGACTACCATAAAATACAGATATCTCAGTTAAGCTGTAGCAGAATTGTCCATTTTAGTGAATACTGGATAACAACTGACAACTGCAAGCCTTGAGTCGTCTTGATGGGGAGTTGGTTTGTCATTCAGCATAATTTTGTTGTTACATTAAAAGAGAAGAGGAAGTGGGAGTAAAGACAGGTTTGCATCAAGAATATAGCACTTCTATTCAGCCTTGAAATAACTCTGAAGTAAGAATGCTTAGGTGGTAAAAAATGGAACAAGTAATTGAATACATAAATAAAGAGCAAGAGAATTTAAGTGATTCAGTACCTTCCTCTGTTCTGAAGTTTGCCCACCCACTCCTACATACCACCTCCTGTGGCTCAGGACATTTTAATGCAATGTGGGAGGTTAGCATACAAATTCCTACTGACTGCATTTGTGCATTACTTCCCACACACCTTTTGAAATAGAGTCCCTTATTTAGAAAGGTTAATGAGTATTATAGATATGGCGCAAACTGCAAATGCAGGGGGTTGACAATTACCTGTTACCTCCATTTGGAATTATTTGGCATTTCATAATTAAAAGAAAAAAAAAAACAACTTTGTTACTGAGACAAGTTTCTGCACCAATTACAAGCAGTCATTAACTGGTAGAAAGGTGGTACTGCGATGAGGACTGGAAAGATAGATGCTGTGTCTTGAAGCAAGTACCTTGCAAAGGAGGCTGTCTAGTGAAGTTAAACATGCTCCGGTGTTGATTCACTGCCTGCATGGATTACACACGGAGCTCAGTGGAAAACTAATTTCTCAGCAACTACTCCATAACAATAGTAAAGATGACAAGTCTACACTGGGGAAGTAATTAACAGTTTACCACTAAAATTTAGTAAGAAGTCTTAATGGCATGCATGCCTTGGACTGCTTCAGTCATTTTACTGTCTTTTAGGATGCTAACTCCCATTTCCTGAAGGCAGCTAGAGATTCTGGTCTGTTTTGGTGCAATGTGTTCGTGGTTCACAGATGGAGCTCAAGGCATCTGGGGCTCTCAGGTCTTTTTCTGTGTACTAGGTTCCCGGTTTACAGCTGGAGCTCAGTACTGTTAGAGTAAAACAGATAGAATATAAGGACAGGTCTAAATCCTACATCTCTCATTATTTATCTTTAAAGTTGACTAATTTCAGCAGTTGAAATACAACTCTTCCTGTTTCCACCCTGCCACTTCTCTGCAATAAGATGTTTTTATGGGTTGTGTTTGTGCACTACTCAGAAGTCAGCCTGAGCCAGCCCCTGCTTTGTACTGATTAGTGAAACCAGACAAGTTAGTTGAATTTCTTAATCTACTAATTGGAGTACAGGAGATAGAAACAAACAAAAATGATAACTTGTTTCCTCTTCTACAGATCTGAAACATTCAGGAAAAATATACCAACTGTTTGAACACACACTTAGCATTTACAAACGTACAAAAACCTTTCCAAAGGGAATATGCATACAGTAGCTTATTCTAATCCATTAATGCTTCTTAAAGGTCTGATGTTAAATATTTGTTCACAAGAACACCCCCTTTCACCACACTTCCACATAGTTTGAGACTTCAGTCCCAAATTCTGTGTGTTTCATTGTAAAGGAATATGGTTATGTTAAACCTTAGGATTTTTATAATGCTTCTTATCTGGTTGAAAAATTAAGTATCTCTGTAGTCTGCTTACTGGAGGGGGCGGGTACAAGTGGGGAACTGTAACAGTGGTATTTCTTCCTGTGCTCCTCATTGCAATGGGCTTGTGGAAAAAAAGAAATATTGCTACTGCTTTGTCATACTTGGCCATGCATCTGACAGGCATTATTACCCAGAAAAGACTGAATCATTTTATGGATTATCAAAAACTGGGGACTTTCATTAGTTTTACCTCATCTCTTTCTTAATCTCTAACTTTGGCTTTGGATAAAAGTGATTGGTTGCTTTAATCTGTATAGGATATAATCCCAAAAGATAAAATTTTCTTCCTCAGACTGTCAGTCCTCCGTCCTTCTAGACTCTTAAAGTATGAATTTATTTATTCAGTTATGAATAAATGCTAAAGTATCTGCAAGAATTTAACACGTAATTCAGTTCCAGAAGACATGTATGATTAAGTAGTAGTTAAACTGCTTGTCAAATATCAAATGGCACTTTGAAACTGTTTTAGTAGCTCTGTAGCACAGTTACAAGCATCCAGCTATTGGTTTATAAGGATTTTAATAAGATGTTGTACTATGTCCATTGCAATATTTGTTATTTTGGTGACTTTTGGGAGGACAAGAAATAGGACAGTGACTTTTGGCAGTGCACTTCAGCTTTGTTCTCACAAATTAGAAACTCTTCTTGTGCCTGGAAAACATAGCCTCAAAAGATAGTTCTTTCAAAACACCACCACATACTGAATTTAGTAAGCCATGGAGCTGGAAGAGTTTGATCTCCTACAGAGAGGCTGTCAAAAACCTAGCCAGCACAGAATGTAGACAGCAGCTTGTTAGACTTTAAGTCCCTGGGCAATGGGCTTTTTATTAAAAAAAA
>VXAV01008806.1:674812-688774 GCA_013399715.1 Alectura lathami | reverse complement strand
CATCGTATCAGTTAAAATGCAAGAAACAATTCGATTTTTGGCGTTTTAACCAAAATGATTCCTTACTAAATTTCAGCTGTAATATTTGGTAATATTTGTAAACTTTTATGTATCTGGGAAAGCCAATGAACTTCAGAACTTCCATTTCTAGCTAGTGCTTGGGGGAACTCGCTCACCCCTCATTTAAAACAGTAACAACAACTAAACAGAACAGCCAAGCTTACATTCCAATCGGATTTGGCTCATCTTTGGGATCACCAAGAAGTTACAGTCCTGGAAACCCATATCTACAAAATAGTTTTGCAAAGTGGACACATAATTAGTGTCTACCTTCTTGGTCTTTGAATCTTTTAATGTTATAAACTATGAGAAGTTAATTCTCTGACGGGACCCAGAGAACTTTCTCAGAAAAATGCTCCAGATTTGCTAGGATCAATGAATTTTTGTAGGTTATGTTCATCCCATCATAAAGTGTGACTGACTTTTACAGTTCAGTCCTTCGGTTACTAAATTATTAGTTCCAGTCAAGGCAGCAAAAGAAATCCTAAGATTCCAAATTGCAAAGCTCCTGCTGAGTCAGAGAGAATATTGTTAGAATTCATGAGTGAGCAANAGATTTGCTAGGATCAATGAATTTTTGTAGGTTATGTTCATCCCATCATAAAGTGTGACTGACTTTTACAGTTCAGTCCTTCGGTTACTAAATTATTAGTTCCAGTCAAGGCAGCAAAAGAAATCCTAAGATTCCAAATTGCAAAGCTCCTGCTGAGTCAGAGAGAATATTGTTAGAATTCATGAGTGAGAAATTCTTGGCAAGAATGCTGGGACCTAAGGTACTGGCATTTTTACCTAAGGTTTGCTCAGACATCCTGCTCCAAGTTGGACCACTGAAGAATTTTGAAGTTGGAGGTGTTATGTGTAGGAGGAATATATGAGAAAAAGTTGAAAACATGATCTATGTTGTGATGAAAACTGAGTAGGCTGAACCCTCAGGGGCAGCTTATGTCTTGCGCAAGGTCACATAAGTTACAACAGCTTCCCAGCACATGTTGCGAGAATGATAGAGTCTGACATTTTTTACTGTGCATAGAAACTCTTTGTGCTCTCTGAGGTAAGAAGCTAACAAGTTTAACAAGGTGGTTTTGATCTGCAGGGAAGATACTTTTCAGAGAGAAGGAGGATTTGGAGAAAAATTACAGCAGAATTCAGCATGCTGCTATAGGAGACTAGCATGTCTTAAAAGACTGTACGAATGGCTGGGACGTACTGATGTGCTTGCCAAAGAAAACAGAAGAAAACTTGTTTGTTTGTCATGTGGCATGAGTCAAACAGCAGCATTTCAGGATTCTAGCACACGTGTAATGAAAAGGCAAGGAGACCATTACTCTTCTATTTAATAAGCAANTTTGCTAGCTCAGTGTTGCTTCTCAAAAGATCCAACTGATTACTGGCAGAAGCGATTCCATTTCTGGAGCCACAAGTGTATCCGGAAGAACTGACACTGGTGTCCATTAGTCGTGTAGTGATTTACTGAGGGGCATGTTGGTCTTCATCTAATTTCATTAAGGTTTTATTTACTCATTTTCATTGCTCGGTTGTACAAACACTGAAGGGTGGAAAAATGTCTGACTGATCACATTTGCTAAGACTCAGTTTGTCATGTAGGAAACAATTTCAGAGTACCTCTTTAGTGAGTACTTAAAAAATGTACTGCAGTATTTTAACTGAGTTTTTAAGGGATGTTTTAAAGATTTTTTTTTTTTTCTCTCTTAATTTTATGTTATGGCTCTTTGGGTCTGAAACGCACATACTCCCACTAAAAGATACATCTATAAAAAAGCCTTAGATATGGAGATGTAACGTATATAGACTACCCACTTATTTTCTATTATTTAAATCCAAATTATCACATTAAAAATGACATTTGCGTAGGAAAACTGACAACAGTTCAGAATCAAATAAAAAAGATCCAAATTTTACTGAGATTCCTGGAGTAACAGGAATAACAAAGTGAGTCATTCAAGTCTGAGTCTGGACTGTCAATGTGTGTAAAAATATATGCCTGATCTGTTGTGCTTGGCTGATACCGCTTTCTCAGGAAAGAGATAGCCTATAAACGCACCTAAATTATGCACAGGCAATTACCCTCCCATCCCTTGGGCATGCTAAGTTAGAAAGTATAGCTTGATGATTCCTGTAAGAACATAGTTCCCTTCTGGACTGAGGGACACAGGCATTTGGGAATGATTAATCATGGGAAACTGGTTAATCAGCAGCATCGTGAGTAGCATTGTGTCACAGGCTGTGTCAGCCGTGTCAGTGCAAAAATCTAATCATAGGAAAATCAAAGTGGAGGGGACTTTTGAAGGTTGTTGTACTTGTCCTACTGCTCAGACCATAGCTAGCGTCAAAATTAAGTCAGGACAGTTACCGTGATAGCTCTGCTAGTGCAGTGGTCCATAACAACGGTCAGACAATACAAAATGACACAGTCTCACAGTCTGCTACGGCATAAGGCTTAGCGTCTCACAATTTTCGATCCCAGAGGTTAGCATCGAACTCAAGCAGAAATGTAGTTTAATTTATATCATTGAATGCTCTATATGCACAAATCTGGGAAGCCAAAGCGCTGACATTCCACATCGCAGTGCTCCTCCATCCTCAGCATTCTCTCTTCCCACTGATCTCCCCAGCGTCAGAAAGATTATAGCCACGAATGCACAGTTCCATTTATGAGCTGGAGTTTTACAGTGCTGTTCAGCATCTGAAAGTTCAGACCACTTCAGCAGCAGACAGTTTTAATATAATTCCAACCATTTCATTTAATCTGCCTTTTGGGGAGATTAGCAGTGAAGGAAACGCATTTTGAACAGGGGTCTGTGAACTAACCTGTCAAGTTTAAAACTTGAAAATTATAATTTAGAGCCATTTGTGGACATGTTAAAAAGGAAAGGACTGCCAAAGGCTGCCTTGACATAGTACTTTAAGAAAACAGTTGTAGTAGATCAATTTTCTGATGAACATGCTATGAACAGCTTGAGATGCTAAGTATTGCTACCACGCTAGGTTTCAAATGTCACTGGAATAACACTGAAGAGTTTCTTCATGGTATGGTAAAAGTCATTTGGCTATCAGTGTTTGACAGCTGAAAGTGGAGAAGCCAAAGAATTCAAATTACAAGCTGAAGAAGTGGTAGAAAATGGATACTGCTATCATGTGACATAAAAACAACTTTTCTGCTGAAAGCAAGAAATATTTGAGCTTTCACATGGCGGATAAATTGGTCTCATGATTTCCTGTTAAAAGATATACCATTGTGAGGAAACTTGAACTCTTCTACTTGAACCTCATCCTAACATAGCTTGTGAAAACAGTTTTGCTGCATTTGTGGGCTGCAAAGATAACTTGATTAGCTGGAGAAAATGATTGTCTAAAAGCTTCTTACAGTCTTTTATTGGATATTTCCTGATTTTGGCAAGCTGCTAAACAGTACTGACTTTTTTCTTTTGTACTCATGGAAAATGACTCTTCTCAGGTAGCACAGATTAGCAATTTCAAAATTTAGATTCTGTTTAAATATATGTCTGTTTAAATTGTTTTTATATTCTTTAGATAGTCAGCTTCTTGATGTCTGCATAACCTTTTGCAGAATGTAGTATTACATCATTATTAACTACATGAGCCAGTCTCTTCAACTGTGAATTCAGCCTAACGTTGTTCAAAACCTGAATCTGAGAACTAGAACTTGGACAACATTTATGTTTGGATCTGGGATCTGCAATTCAGAGCTGTCAGGGTGGTGGGCAACCTCACCCAGCCAGAGCTTTGCTCAGCTGTAGCTGATACGCAGCAGCTACATGGGTCCAGCAAGACCCATGGTTTCCCTACTACCTGCTCTGTTCACTCAGCAACAGACCTGGAAATATACCAAGGGCCAGGACTTTGTATCAGGATATGTTGCACATAACAAACATTTCGCTATACCAGCATGAAGCAGAGTGGAGCCAAGGCAGCAGGCTACAGCCATAGTTTCAGTAATGATGTGGTCGGATACCACACAACTTGGTTAATATGTAGCAACACCAAAGACAGGAAAACAGCAATCATGATAAAAGTAGTCACACATCATTTGCTGCCTGGAGAAAAAGCAGATATTTGAGAAACACCAACACCATTGCAGAGTAAATGCATCCCACACAGGCATGACTTGAGATACAAAGCTAAGAAAAATAGCTTGCAAAGTTTAAAGTGTCTTTCATACAGCATAATGGCATATTTAAATGATACTTGACTTTTACTGTTATAAGCACAGAATAGGAGACACAGCAAAGCAAGATACAAAGTTCTGCTAGGCAGTTTATGGTATAGGGATGACAAGGCAGAGGATCTCTATGACCATAGAGCATGTGGAGTAGAAGGAAAAAGAACAACAGGGACCTTTGGTGTGAAGAAATGACAGATGGGGGTTCAATCAATAAAGGCTATAGAGAGGGTGAACGGGACGAACTATATGCTGTTTCTTTTGACATACGGACCGTGGGGAACCGGATGAAGCTGACAGGAGACTAGCAACAAAAGGAGGTGTTGTTTCACGCAATGTATAAAAGCTACAGAACTTCTTGCTGCAGTACTTCTTGCTGCTAAAACTGTACATGAGTTCAAGCATAGGCTTTGCAGGTCTACAGAGAAGCTGACCACAAAGCTTTTATAAACACACAAACTGTATCTGACTCAGGAAATTCCTCAGATCTAATCAGCTAAAAGCAAGAGTGTGGGACAAGTGTAGTCAAACTTGACTTGCTCTTACATGCTTCCTTGGGCACCTGCTTTTTCCTACCTTCGGAGACAAAACACTGGACTAAAAGGACTTTTTGGTCCGACTTAATACTAGAATATAAGAAATAAGAATGCCGAAATCCAGGTCGTGTTATTAGGCTCTTGTCAAACGTAACAATAGGATTGGATGATTTCAGAGCCTACTATAGCCTTACATTCTATTAAAATCTATAAATTAATAGATTTTAGCCAAGAAAATCCCCTCTGTTCTACTGAGCATAACACTGAGAAAATAGTTTTACTTTAGGTGCTTTCTACCAGTGAAAAGACTGGAAAAGTAATTATTTACAGCCATTTTAGTATTAAATGAAAGTCCTATAGAAGCAGTGATCACGTTATAGAACAACAGCAAATGGCCAGTGCCTAAAGATGGCGTATCTTACACGCTTTCCATGCAACATGTTAAGCGTGTGTTTAATAAATAGCTGTAACTTTACCAGTGTGGCATCTCAAAATCAGTCTTGACTACTTCGTATTTCAGAAAAAGAATGCTTGGACAAGGTCATTGTGAACAGCAGCACAGTGCGACGCACCTGCTTCTCTCTGGCCATGCAGAACAACAAGCCAGGTATGCTAATTACTAAGTGACTTAGTAATTACTAATTACTAAGGTGACAAGGGCTAAGTGTTGCTGTACAGGCATCTTTAACACACCTATGGTGGCTGCTACAGAGCAGGAGAATGTCTCTGTGTTGGCCATGAATAGTCTTTCTACTTTCAGCACACTTAACCAAATTCCTAACAAAAGGCCACTAAACCAGGGCTTCATATCACACTAGTGCTAATGGCTCAATGCTAATGTATTAAAGGAGTTAAGTAAGACTCTTAATCTGCTCAAATCTGCTAGGCAGGGTTGAGTGCAGTTTGGTCTGCTTTTCAAAGAGACTAGGAACATACTCATGTAAGTTACACTGAAGGATGTGTTGTTCGTATCATTGCTAAACTTTCCAAGCTTGTTGCTTCAGAGACATAGAAAAATAATTCAGATGCTGAGTTATTGTCATGGCAGGGCTGCACTTGTGTTAGTTACATGTTATAGCACTGGAAATGGTCATGTATCAAAACAGAACTCCAAGCCAGAATTATGAGAATATCTAGAAAATAACACCATCTGCAAGGCAGAAACAGCAATGATTCTGGTCTAGGAAGTTTATCTAGAAAATGTTATCTACAGTAGTGAAACTTAAGTTGCAATCATTTAACCTTTTTATGCAAGAGAATCTGCCTTAAACTCCGAGCATTATGTAGGGACAATGGCTACACCTTCCTGGTCTGCAGTTTGACCCAACGAAATAATAAATTGTTCCTCAATGCCACCCTCTGTTGAAAATACAGAACTACATGGACAGATCCCTTCACATAAGAGTGTACTGTAGGAAATGGTATATGCCCAGTTTGAATGCAGAACAG
The DNA here is from genome assembly GCA_013399715.1 of Alectura lathami. Taxonomy (NCBI): domain Eukaryota; kingdom Metazoa; phylum Chordata; class Aves; order Galliformes; family Megapodiidae; genus Alectura; species Alectura lathami. The sequence goes on along the minus strand of VXAV01008806.1, from coordinate 682,528 downwards.
CTACCATCTCTTGCTGCAGCACATGTACGGTGAAATATGGTAGATTTTTAATCACAGGTCTAACTAAGATGCTCTAAAGACTCATTGCATGTTGAGTTTCAGAGACAAAAATGCTACAGAAATACAGTATTTACATGAAACTCTAAACCAGGTAGGAGTTACAGCAGGTTTAGATAAAGAAAAACCAAGTAACTTTTGGCAGCAAGTCATCCAAGCAGTATTTGTCATCAGTAATTTATTACACATAAAAGGAAGAGTGTGTAAGCAATCCATTTGCATTTGATTTACCCAATAACAATTGTGGTGCCAGACTTGCTTACCTAGATAAAGATTTTGAATAAGGATGTTTTGTGTACACACAGATAGCAGCTTAGTGACAGCTGACGTAAACACAGGCCAAAGTCTCACNGGAGTTACAGCAGGTTTAGATAAAGAAAAACCAAGTAACTTTTGGCAGCAAGTCATCCAAGCAGTATTTGTCATCAGTAATTTATTACACATAAAAGGAAGAGTGTGTAAGCAATCCATTTGCATTTGATTTACCCAATAACAATTGTGGTGCCAGACTTGCTTACCTAGATAAAGATTTTGAATAAGGATGTTTTGTGTACACACAGATAGCAGCTTAGTNTATACGTATTCCTGCTTGTATTCAGAATTATAAACATAGATCTTCACTATCTTAATTAGCACCTCTGCTCTCATGAGTCTAGTATGTCTGGTTGTACAAGAAAAATATTTTAACATATACTTTAATAGTTTCACAACTGCTGGCAGCGTGGTCTGATTGTCTATGGTCACTCTGTTGTAGTATGGAAGGCACTAATATGTAAGCATGTGTGGCTGCACGTACAATGTGCCTTTATTAGCACTCCTCCTACCACGAGTTGTAAAACAGCTTTCCTGAACACAACAGACAGGAGTTCTTTCCTCTGGCCAGTCATATAACAGTACTGCTGTTGGCTGCCGAGCCAGGTGGGGGTCACCGTTTTGTAATATTATTAGGTGACCAGTGAACAACAACACAGCCCAGAATGTTGCTAACTTTCTATTAATAGTGCCAGGTACAAATCTTTTCTTATATTCTGGAGCTGATCCCTGGGTAGCTCTTTATTAATGTATTTTCCCTGGTGATGAAGAAGCACTGAGAGTATTCTTATTTGTATTTGCCACGTCATGGGCTGCTATCGCAAATAGCGTTTGCAAGAATTAAGAAATGTCTGGTACGTGTCTTTTTCTACACTGCACTACCCTTTGTAGTAGTTACAGAGCAGAGACATTATTGTGACCATGGGATCCCTGTTATACAGGAGACCCTCCTGAAATCAGGAAAGCAACATTTTGAGCAGCTTTTCGCTAGCAAACTGCATCAATCTAGCTTAGAGGATGGACTAGCCCATGATTTTCTGATCAAGGTAGTGTGAGGAACTATAGGATTTAGACCAGTAACTTCCTTCAGGATCAGACGGCAAGCAAGGTCACTAACATCCAGCATCTCAGCAGATATATGATAATTGCTATTCGTTCATCAGCAATGACTTTAAAGACAAACATCCAGCGGATCTTTCTCAAGACAAAAGATGGAGAGAGTTTCAAGTCTTTTTGGGATGGTTATTCATACAAGTTACGTGTGATACAAATTTCCCATGCATCAGCTGTTCTGTAAATTGTTACAGAGATGCTTTTACTGCATGGAGGGATGGATATGCTTAAAGCAGAGGCTGTTAACCCACAGACTCAGCATCTAGAAGTAAAATTCTCAGAATACATATGGAAAAGCTGGAAATATCAATTATCATTTAAATGTAGTGGTCCAAGCACTTTAGCTATCTGAAAATGCTCACTGGTGTGCAAACTACAAACTATCCACCAGAGGGAAGCTCATGCATACAAATAAAAATTAATCATTTGAGGGATGAATGAAGCATCTCCTTTATACTTAAACCACTACAAACTCAATTCAGAATGTTTCTTAGCAATATCTCAGGTTTGGAATGTTTTCAGAAGTTGTTTTCCAGTCAAAAGGTGACACACGAAGTTTCTCATGCTAATGACTCTGTTGTTGCACTACATGTAGAAACCATGTATAATATCCATGCACAGAGAAAACGTCAGGTTTAGGCTTTTTTTTTTAGACACAGAAATGCATCCTAACTTCACTACTGTTAGTACAATTAGACCAGAGTTTATGAGGGCAGAAATCCAGTTCTGTGTTCATACATTAAAACCCCACCACATTTGGTCACTAGAAGGACGAAGATTCTGACCTGTGTGACCCCAGTTGCGTTCAGCGTGTTATTGAACATATTACACTGCTAACAGAAACATCTGTTAAATTTCCCAAAGGTTTGTGTCCTGCTAGGGAAAATTCAACAAATAACACTTAAACTTTCAGAGAACATTAAAGACATCTTAACATGAGTCTGAAATGTTTATAGTGATCCAGCAGCCACATAGAGCTCTTCAAAAGCCATGGTCCTTAGCTACTGTTAACTCTAATATCTGTGTTATTAAATCTAAAAGCCTGCCTTCAGAATGATACTCAGGAAACCTCAAAGTTTCAACACCTGCCTGGGATCTTTTTTGAAAGAGAATTCAATCCTAGACTGTTGTTGCAATTCTGAGTTTCATCTGGTTTCTTGTTTAAAGGAAAGCTACAGCCAGAGGCAGAGACCATCTGGCAAACAAGCTTCAGCTGAGGTAGGGGAAATATGTTTCTGAAGAATGTAGGGACAGGTGCTTCAGAAGTACAACCAGATCCACACATAAGTGGGTTAGGACTGTGTCAGTGTTATACCAGTCAATATTTGTATAGACAACTGCTCTTCGCCAGCAAAAGGAAAGTTTTGAAGAGGAAAATCTTACAGAGATGCTGAGCATCTCTCCTTGAATTTTCATTTAAGTGTCTGCAGTGTAGTACAGTCTACATATACCACTGGCATTAATAAAAAGCCCTTATAAAGTTACTTCTGGAGAAACAGTGACATGTGTAAAGGGGATTTAATTAGAAGAAGAGACATTGCCCACTTCCTTTCATTAGTGAATTTTTAAGCATGGTTTTCAGAAATCCCCTTTGGAAGTGAAACAATTGATTCGGGTTTTCCCCTACCCAAGATGTAATAAATGCAGTTAAAAACAGAAGGAACTGGGATTTTGTATCAGATGAAACCCAAATTAAAATCTCAATTACACAGTATTTTGAAAAAAATAAGTCTTGACTTCAGTGGAGTTATTCTAGATTTGCTGTTGATCTCATTATAGTCTTATGAGATCAAAAGCAGCTAAGCTGATTTGGGGGTGGGAGGAGGTGTTGCAATCCTTTTTTTTTTTTTTTTTTCCCTCCATTCTGGAAGATATTTCTTAATGTTGTGCACTATATTTGCAAAATTCTACCTCAACATTTAAAGAAATTATCTGTATCACAGTTTTGAATAGAGAACTGTATGCATAATTCCTTGTTTCAGTGCTTATTTGACATAAAATTCAGTTCTAGTTTCACTTCTGTGACTTGCCCATCTTAGTTGGAGCTGCTATTTTAGTTCCTCCTTCAATTGTTTGGAACTGGACATTAAGATAAGATTTTCTGCCATCATGGTAACAAAATAGTTCCATATTCTTTGGCCAGACAGTGAAGAACTTTTGATTCACAGAAGATTTGAATACTGCACTAACAACCAAGTTTTCTTGGAGATATAGTCATAGCCCACTGCTGACACAGCAGTACAATCTGACCATGTTTGCTGAGAAACAGACCATTTCCTCTAACCCTATACCCAGACTATTCTGGTGGTTTTTGTTTGGCTAAAGAACTGTACTCCCCCAGAACATCCGATGCACAGCTCCCTCCCACTGTGTTGTACTGGTACATTCTCACAACAAAAATATGGGTTTCCTTATGCCAGTGTGTATCTAAAGCATGATCAACTGTTTCCTGCTGAATTTTTTAAAAAGAGATGACTTGAAGGCAGAGAATACAATAATTTTCCATGCTTTAGAATGGATATTTGTGCATTAGATGTTGGTTTATCTACCACCCTACTGACTTTTTGTCCTTTATACAACAAAACGTTGAGTTATGCACACAAGCAGAAGTAAAACAGCTGAAGGAGGGTTTCTTTCTCCTCCCAGCTGTTGATTAGACTGGTAGCTTTAACCATAGAGCAGGCTTCTTACAAAAGGGAGAGCTTTGAAAGACTATCTCCATGCTTTAAAATCTGCCAAGTGTGATGGATATGTAATTAAGAGCAAAGTCAGGCCCAACACTGTATTTTATTTTTGCTTTGCATGCAAAAACACACCATGTTTTCCTAAAGAACAGGAACGTGTGGTCAGACTTCTGTGAACATTAGGATGTGAGGTCACTTGCCGTACTGGGCTACATAATACCAGCTAGGGAAGTTTCTCTCAGGATGCTAGCTTGCACCTTCAGAACAAAAGCAGACTGCAAAGCGCCAAGGATATTGCCTCTTAAAAAGGACCGAAGGATTTCCAGGATGAGTCAAGCTGAGGAAACCAGTTCTCACTTGCCATGGAACATTGTGAAGCTGGTAGTCTGCGTGATACTGAGCTTGTCGTTTATTATTGGGACCCCTGGAAACTGCATTGTCATCTGGACTGTTTGTACAAAAATGAAGCAAGTATCTCCTTCAGTTCTGCTGATCTTGAACCTGGCCATTGCAGATATCCTTGTGCTGATTACTTTGCCAATCTGGATTTACTCCTTTGCTGACTCATGGGTTTTTGGAATCATTTTCTGCAAAATGCTGGTCTTCATGATTTACTGCAGCATGTATGCTAGTATATTTCTAATTACAGCACTGAGCCTGGAGAGATTAATGGCTGTATTTTACCCTTTCACTCTTCAAAGATACAAAACAAAGGAAAAGATTTCTGCAATCATGTTCCTCATTTGGTTCCTGTCTATTGCTTTTGGCATTTCTATCATTCCATTTCAAGAGACAGATGAAATCAACGGTGGGCTACAATGCACCTGTCGCAACTACTCTTCTACTAAACAGAAAGTGTCATATCTTTTGCTGGAGACGCTTGCAGGTTTTATAATTCCTTTTTTAATTATATGTACCTGTTATGTGTGTGTTGCAAAAAGAATAAGCAAAATGACTTACCAGTCAAAGCAGCGATCAGAACGGCTCATTACCAGCATTGTGGTGGCATTCATTTTGTGCTGGTTCCCTCATCATCTGTTTAACATCCTAGATATTATTTCCGTTGAGATATCTGAGGAACCATATTTGGATCTGGAAAAAATTTTAGAGTTAGGAGAGTACATCTCTGGAGCACTTGTGTTTGTCAGTAGCTGTATTAACCCTCTACTTTACGCTTTTGCTGCACGAAGATTTCAGGATCACCTGAGAATTGCCAAGATATCAAAGCTGTTTGAACAGATGAGCCAGACTGTAACAGAGGAGGACAAGAAAAAGAGTCCTTCTGCAGCCAAACAAGAAACTGTTTTAGAATGCACAGAAAACATCTAACTAAGAACATACAGTGAATAATGGGATTCTGGGGCAGTCACTCTGTATTCATTTCACTTTGTACTCAGTTTCATTTCCCAAGTACTCCAGGTGAAGCTAGACACAAGTAAATGTCATCAGGGTTTTGTGTGTTTTAAAAGAATTGGCAGTGACAACCTTTCCTGAAGCATAAGGAATAGAACATTTTTAGAAAAAGACTGTGTAGAAAACAAAAACAGAGTTTATGTAGAAAACAAAATTTTGAAATTTGAAACTTGTATTTTTTTGTGGAGCAGACCTGAAGTGGTCAAAAAATCCACTTATATATTCTGAAGTCCTAAGTGAGCATGCTTGGATTCTTAATATGGGTGAAAATGGATTTCAAGAATATCAACAGCACATAAAATTTTGGGGAAGATGGAAAACAAAACTATTTTTATACACAACTTCATTGAGGTTTGAAAGTAACAAGGATTGTTTACACAAATTCATTCACTGAAGCATCTTATGTTAGCCTTAAGTAAAACATGAAGTATGACGCATTTCAAGAAAAAGGTACAAGAATTTTGTGTTTTATGACAGTTACATACCTCGTGTTATATTAGATTTCAAATATATTGCATTCATTAGTGGCAGCTAAACTGTTGATATGTCTAATATACATACTATGACTATTCTCAGAAAGTTTGATTCACTTAAGCTCGCCAGATATCTATTAAATTATGGAGGAATTGAATCAGACCTTGCAGGGGGAAAGGAGAGATCCCTGAGATTTTTTTACATGTTGGAAGTCATGGTAGCAATAGAAAGTACCTAATATCCTGAGAATTTCACCTTGCACATAAGAGCATTATTTTTTTCTATTGTAGAATAGAGTATAACTTGCTTTAAAGAAACCAACAAATATAGAACTTGCAAGGAACTTTAGTTCTGTGAATGTATGCAAACTCGCTGTGAAAAAAACTGCATGGCACCAACTGTTTGCTTTCAAAGGGTATTTTTAATTTCAATTGTGCTTGGCATTTTTTATATTTACTTTTGCTTATTTTTCTATCAATGATTTGTAATACAATGAAGATAAGTGCTGATTACCAGGATTTACTGATATTACTGTTGTAATATCATGCAGGTTGTGTTTAGAACAGCTGCTAATAGTTATGTAACTCATATCTACCAAGAAATTACAAAAGACTGGCTAGAACTTCATTTCCAAGAGCTAATTATGTAACAATCAAGGGTATTTCAGTAGTATTACTTTAGTTTGTAAACTGGAGTAAACACAGGAAAATAAAATCCTTGCCTGTTAATATTAGAATATTTCTCAATATTCTCCATATGCATTTGTTATTCCTGCTTGCTATGAAAAAGTCATTTTTTCTTCTCAGTAAAAGAAAAACCCACACCATAGGGGGCTTTCCATAATAGGACTCCTTCACTGAGATTAAAGGAAATAAAATTTTAGCAAGACCTTGTTTGCAGCAGAGCAAGAAGCAGATGAAATCCCTTAAAACTTTATCCCACCCAACTACCACATATTTCACCCCAGTAATTGTTCCATAGTTGCTGTCTTCTTATGTTCCTATTAATGGCTTTGCATGGCATCCTCAGTAGTTTGTCATCCCTAAGAGCTGTATTTCCTTCAAAGTCTGTTTGAGGAGTGGTAAAAGATGCTAAACCAGCAGCCTTGACTGATTTCACCTTTCTACAGAGCAAATGGAGCTAATTCTTGCAAACATTAGCTTGCACAGTTAGAAAGCCGCTGATGTCACATTTTGGCAACATGACTATAATGAAGGTGGGTCCACAAGAGTTATGTGGACACATAAACTGATGGGGTGGTTGACTGCTGCTTTCTGGAACAGGTATACAACAGGCCTGTCAACGCAGCAACATTTCCCACTATCTCTGCAACTGTAAGCTATCACAGAGCTGCAGGGATCCCAACAGGTGCATGCAGCCTGTGGCCATTGAATATTCTTGTCTTCTAGAATACTGGATCCCAGTCAAACCTGAACCCTGGCACAGACTTGGTCCAAAATGCTGCATCTTATCATAGTGATACTTCATGACTCTTGTTGACTACATTATATGTCTGTTGTGTAGGTTATATTGGAAGGTTGATAGAAAACACTTTCCTTGACTGCTCAGGATAGTTCACTGCAGTGACTTAGAGGCAAGAGCAGTTTGAGTAACAAGCTTTCACAATAACGCAGATCTTTCTGTCTGAAAAAAAAAAAAAAAA
>VXAV01008806.1:629366-651096 GCA_013399715.1 Alectura lathami | reverse complement strand
AACACTTTACTATGCATCCTTTGCCTCAGTATTCCTCATCCTGTTGCCTTAATTATACCTTTTTCTGAAAAAGATTTAACTTTGTTTTGTAGGCTGTATAATCCTGCCTGCTTAATCTGTTACTAGAGCCTTAAGATTCTGCTAAGAAAGGGATATTTTCTATTCTACTTGTGAACGCAAGAAACCCACCTTTCCACCTTATGCAGCATATTGTCCATACAACAATGAAGAAATTGCTCTATGACTGTGTATATAGTGATTTTGTAAATCCCTTCGAGCCTAGTCTTGAGAAAGACAGCTAATCCCAGTAAAAGAGTATTGCTTCATATGCTTTCGGTGCTGTAGACTACATACCTCCACCCCCAGTTGGCTGGGCTGTTTGCATACTGGGGCTTTGGTTCTACTACAGATAAACTGCGCAAATAAATGGAACCGGCTGTTATTTTACACTCACTAGTCTTGTTCCAGTATGTGTATGTTTACAACCCCTTCCCTTCCCACTTCTCAGTAGAGAATGATGTTGCTCTGAAGCAGTGAAAATGCAACTCAAATGCACTTTATGCTTCTATTGCTTTTAGGCATGTGCAGCCAAGCTGTAATTCAAGTATGAATCTTTTCCCATTACATTTGAGCCTATATCATGGTAATGTACACTGCAGGTTTCATCCTCTTAATTGCAAGAGGATAATCACAATAACTGATTCCTAAGTTTTAATTTTCAGCAGTTGTCTGCCTGTAAGTATTTTCCTGTTGTAAGAAATCTTGAAGCAATCTTGCATTAAAATGCTGTTGATTTTCTGTAATTTCTTCTAACTGTTGTGATTGTGCCCATGAGCTGGAGGATGGTGATCAAGTTCCCACAGAATACAATTACTCACGCGTATTCTACCTTACTGCTGTGCTAGTAACTACCTTATGAATCATCATTACTATCCACCCAAGCAACTACTGTCATTTGTAGTGTGTTACCAGAACTCTAAGAAATACTTAATAGTAACCTGAAGTCCCAGTCTTTTATACGACATTAATTTTTTCTCTGCTGTTACACAAATTCTACTGCTAGCCCATTTGCACTATGCAGTGTCAATAAAATAAAAGATGGCTTTATATCCTGAATCAGAGGGAAGGTCAAAGGAAGAATCTGCAAAACTACTGGAATGATTCATCAGTAAGAAGAGGTTTCTAATATGAATGTTCAGTGTGCTTTAGGCAACTTTAGGCAGCATAAGTTTCAACAGTAATTTCTGTGCTTTGGTGTTTATAGTACTGAACATGTGATTAAAAATTGTATCTTTACTATATAATAAAACAATCCTGAGTTTCATATAAATACTAAGCATCCGTCAAGACTGACAACTATTTTAATATAATTCAAATTACAGGTGAACCAGAAAAAGGTGAATGTATGTGATCTAGCAATTATACCACGCTGCCTCTGAGCACTGAGAGAAGGAGGGTTGTTTACATATATGAACCCTCATCCTGTCTGTTGGAGCTGCCAGTCAGTATACCATCGCTCAGAATACATATTACTCCACAAGGATTTGGGAGGAACCCACCATTCATTTTCCTCTAGTCACAAAGCAGACACCAATGGAAGAGCTGGATTCAAGGTGATAAAAGGGTAGGAAACATATTATCAATATCCTAAGCATGGATTGCTTTGAAAAATACCTCTCTCCCTAAACAATTCCCAGAAACATTATGTGAATTATTTAACAAGAGANCCTTATGTGAACTATTTAACAAGAGCACACAAGTGGCTTTGCCAGCCAGCCAAGATCTGAAGATCTAGCTGTATATGCTCTTTTTCTTCCTATTATCTCTTTAGTATATAGGAGACTGCTCTTTAGGCTGGCCTGTGCAGGAAGTGCTAAGTATGTTCATAAAGGTGTGGCTTAGCTCCCTAGCAATTCCATGGTAACATGGGCGTAGTAAACTAGCCTTAAGTAAAACAAACAGGCTTTGTGGAAATCAAAAGCTGAGAATGCAAGCAGTCTCTTTGATTAAAGCAGCTAATCTTTGATTGTAGGTGGTGGGCTCCACCTTGTTTCCCTGCACCCAGGAGGTTCGCAGGGGTTGGGTGCATTAAGTCTTCTGCTTTCAATTCCAATGCAAAGGCATGTTTTCAAAAGTCATTTCTGTAAGTTGGGAGAAAAAGAGGTTGAATTTATGTAATCACAAAAATATGGTTAAAAGGAAAAGCCCTGTATCACTTACTAAAAATCTCATCGTATACGGAACGGCTGATCTGACAGTGAGATGTGCAGGGCAGAACCCTTAATACTAAACAAAATCTACACCTTTAGTTTGTCTTCCCCAGGAGAAAAGATATGCTCTTACCAGGAGCTGACGAGCATAAGCTTAAAATTTACAGGTGGGGCAGGTTGCTGGTACTTCATCTGCTAGCAGGAATTTACTTTAAAGATATTGTTCCCTTCTACAAAATTCTACTCAGCAAAAGCACACTTCTTCCTAGATACATCCTCAGACATGGATTCCTGCATAGATGGGAAGTAATCCAGAGATCTGAGGTGACAAGACCTGATCTTCGGAGTCTTACAAAGAGTCTGTGCAAAGTAGGTGTAAAATGCTACCCAACATGACTCATCTGTTACAGTGATAGCCAGCCTGGCTGCCTTTAGTGACAGCTGCAGGCATTCAGTAGTAACTGGCCACACAAACACTTCATGTGCCTTAAGGCCATGGATTCATGATACTGTAAGATGTCAGTATCCTTGTTTTCCTATTCCCAAGAGTCGCTTGTTTTTGCCAGGATAAATGTGTGTGGGACCAACCTCTGAACTAAATGAGGAAATGGATTCATCTTAAGGAATACGCTGCCAAATTGGGGTTGTTTGGTGTTCTGTTTGGTTTTAACTGAATCAGATCCAGCTTTCTGAATCAAGATCAATATTTCAAAGCTTATTCAGGGTGCAGCCCCACAAATAGTAGTGCTGAAAGATCAGAGAGGACAGCAAGCTGAGGCTGGGATGAGAATGCATAGCTGAGGCTGGATGAACAAGGTATGCCTGAAATTGGTATTAATGTCAAGCATCTTTTATTTTAAAACCCAGACCATAAGGGCACAGTTTGTCCTATATTATATTATGGCAGGCCAACCAGCTCCTAACTTCCTTCAGTGGGGGTATGTTTGTTTATAGTGCATATTAGGATTTAATCTATCTGAAAAAATAATGAAGAAGCTGGTCTCCTCTGCCTCCTTGTTCACACAAAGCAAATCACTAGACAATGGAAAGCAGCAGCTGAATGATGGTAAGTAAACCTTGTGTCCCAGACATCTACTTCACCCAGAGCATTATCAGTACGTTGACTCTACAGACTATGTAGCCACTCCCAGCTTGTGCCACACAATTTTCTCTTCTGTGTGCCCAAGGGCTCTTGCCCTTTTCCTTACCATGATACAGTTCGGCCAGTTCTGCATAGAAAAGACAAAAATCTTAAATGTCACATTCTGATTGAGATAGTTACTTGAGAAAACCAAAGAATGTCTGAATACAAGGTGATATTTCCTGTCAAACAAGGGTGTGCCACGTTAACAGAGGGCAGTGGAGAGGAGGTGTGGCTGTATTGGCGCTTATAAAAGAGTTCTGTCATAGTGCTTTATCACAGCTCCAAGAAGAAAAGGGTGGAGAAGAAAAGGGAAGAGAAAGGGCAGAACTCACTGCACCTGCTTGCCATGTGCTTACTTATTATCTGTGTTTATAAAGCAATTCTGTGGTTATTAAGTGATAAAATTGACTGAATTGCATCAGATGGCATTTTAAATTAAAGATTTCTGCAGTATGCCAAAGAGAAGGATATATGTAGTGCTATCATTTATATATGTGTGTGCTTATACATATATATTTGTGATGTTTTGTTTGTTTGTTTTTTACTTAAATACATTTACTGACTGTGCAGTATGTTTCATTGACAATGTTTCTTCTCAGAAATTCACATCACTCTTGTATCAACTCAAAGTATCACTCAGGATGCTACTATCTTACTTTCATTGTATATTTCGTAGCACATAAAATCCATGGTGAAGCCAAAGGAACCAGGGCATTTGCTCACCATGCTCAGAGGTTAAAGAGGACAGAGGATTTGTTGAACAGAAGCAATGATATGTATTTCAGAATCTGATGTTTGTACCTGCATAACTATATAATACAATTCAATGTTAACTAGGGTCTTCCATGCAAGCAATTACATCTAGAGGTACTGTAGAAGAAAATCAGATACCTGTAAAAACTGTAGCTGGCTTACCAAGTTGCAAATGGTAGAGTAGAAGAGAAGTAAAATGGCATGTTAATTTTGCCAGAGTTTGGTTTTAACTTGTCCGAGAAGACTAACTTTTCAAAGACCACGTAGCTTCAACATAAAGACAGTCAAAACCAAAATGGAAAATTATATCAGAGGTCTTATTCTTTGGGGAAATTGTTCCATTCTTGTAATTGGGTATAAGAGGACACACAGCATGTTTGAAATCCCAGCGGTCGCTTCCCCAGTATGTGATAATTGGTGGTGGAGTCAAATGAAACAAAATAATCCTAGTGAAGATAAAAGATCAAGAAACTATTGAATGATAGGTGTCCTATCGCGTATATTTTGGATGTACATAATTGTATTCATCAATTTATTATACAAAATTCATCAATGAAATATCTTTAAAGCCTAAGTACTTCAACATCTGGTTAAGTTTTGCTTAAGTTTTGCGTTTCTATTTTACTTCTATTTATCCTATGGTGAGAAAAAGATCTGTATTAGCATGGAATAAGTTTAATTAAATTATAATGAAAGAACAAGTTAATTATCAGAGCAGCTAAATCAAATGGGAATAAAACATTAGAGGAACACACCCTTGTTTTTATCAGGGTTTTTAAGTCAACTGAAGGCTTGTGATATAATCTGAATTAAAAGCTAAAGCAATACACATTACTGATTTCTGCCAAGATACTCTCATGAGGCCAGTATCAGTCAGGTGTCAGTAAAGTCTGACAAAGTGTAACTTGCATGGAGTCACCGTTAGTTGTATGGTTCCGTCTGCTGTTTTTCTTTGAGCAATTTGAGCTTCCAGTCTTTTGTATTCACTTGCTGATCAATTCTTTCATCACTGCTATCTTGCAGAATTGATTATTAACTCTCTGTATGTGAGAGCAGTGTATAGCATGCAGATCTTTTAATGTAGATAGTTATATTTACATTTCATGTGTTGTGTAAGTGTTATTCATGTCTGCGTGCAAAGTAATTGGAGTTGGATAGGCAAAGTTCAGGATGGTTTTGGCTGACTCACTTTGAAACTTCAGTGATTTCACATTCCTGTGAATTTCTGAGAAACTTCTAGACCCAAAATGTGAATGTATTGATGTGAGGCACGTGGTGGGTTGACCATCATCAATTCACTGAAGGAATGAATATGAAAAATCTCTTGTCAAAAGTTAAAGAACTAGTGAGTTTCCTGTCTTGCTTTTCTTATAGCTGGAAGTCTGCAAGCTGGGCCATTAAAAATAAAGCATAAAGTGCCCCAAATTAAATGTTTAATGGAGACATCAGGTCATCATTCTCATTTTCTTTTAAGAGGAGCTAGCCACTTGATCTTTTTTGAACAGGATATAAAGTTTATCCTATTGAACTTTAAGCATGTGAAGACATTTAAAATATTATTGTTCATAAAGGTGATAGGATGATTCTATTGCATTGCATTTAAACAATAGTGAATAAAAGCAGGAATTCTGGCTTCTAGCCGTTGCTGTGAATTGAGTTATCAATGTGTGTACTCACTCTTTTCAATTAATTGTGGTGGTGTTGGTAGCAAGGAAGGTGGTAGTGGGTTGCTTGCGTTCTGCCTGAAGTAACAACTCATTATATTAAATCTAATCATTACAAAGCATTTTCCTTACTGTTGGTTATGCTGTCACACTGACAGACTTGTAAACTGCTATGTACTTGCAATGGACAAATAGAGTGGGTTATCAATGTGTGTCTTAATCTGAGGCTGAACATCAGTTTGCCTAAGAAATAATATTTTCTGTTGAATTGTTCGTTTTCATATAGTACCTGAGACCATACTGATTGCAATGAGAGTTTATTTGGGCAGATTTTAGGGGCAATAAAACTTTACAGAAAGTGAATTTTCAGTCACAGGTAAGGTAGATTGAAAGGTTCAGGAAGTACTTGTATATTCATCTCATTAGGTAACAGAAGTCCTATCACATCCTTTGTCAAAGTTACTGCAGCTTAAAAATCCTGTCTCAACTAGTTTCAGTGAATTGTTTGAAAGCTTAGCAGAGAGATCAGGTGGGCCACTAGGAAGAAGTTTCTCATCAGCAATGTAGTTGCAGCTTTGGAGCAAGTTATTGGTGGCCAGTTGGAATCATTGTCTTTGGAGGATTTCAGGACTCACCTAGACAAAGCATTGGCAGGTTCAGGCTGGTGTTGGCAGTAGTCCAGCTCTGACCACAGTGTTGGACAAGTGGACTTCCAGAGGTCCCCACTAGCTATCATTTTAATGACTCTATTTCCAGAAAACTGTTCAGAGATTTGAAGAGAGACATAATTTCCAATGAGATAAAAATTCACTGTGTGTTTGTTTCAACTGTTAACCATAGCGTCGATCTGTAATAATATTAATGAAGGTCGCTACTGTGCCTGTACATTTGATCTGTCCATAAATTTCATAGAAAAATCTTCAAAAGCCTGTAATCTGAAGAAATTGTACTGAACAACATACATCTATTCATTGGGATTCAGTGGAAGCTGAGCATGAATAAAACTTTTGTAGGATTAGGACACCAGATTGATTGTCATCCCATAAAGGAGAGAAGATATGTAAAATAATAGGGAAAGAAATTCCATTTTTATTTATTTAGCCAAGTCACCAGTTTTACATTTTAGTTTACCTTTGAGTCAATAGAAACTAAATTCCAGCTGGTGCAGGATTCTAAGTGAATGCTTTCGGTCTGGTTTTGTGGAGCTAGTGTCTGCAGGGTACCGCTCCATCGGAAACCACCTTTCTCAAGCAATTTTGCATATTACCAAGCTTTTGTGAATATCCCAATGGAAATTATTTTGAGGCCTCCACACTACATTATAATCGTGAGAGACCTACCTGGCAGACCAAAAAATCAGATATCTCAAAACATCTGGAGAGCAATCAAAGAATACCGCTAAGCAGTTGTTCCCATGCCCTTTCCCACTGTTTTGCTGTTAAACAAAGGATGCCAAAAAATTCTTTACATATGGGTTTATGTTTCAGGTGTTACAGTAAGCTCCTCCTTCAGAAAACATTACCACAGTTGCTTATAATCCCATCCAGGACCCAAGGACTGAATGGCTCCTGAATGTCTTTGTACATTTGCTTATAGATCACACTTTATTTCCTGTGCCAATTCATCTTGGAGTGGCTAAGGCACACAGAAAAATTGCTGCTATCCCTGTTCTGTAGATAAACAACAGGGTTCCATACTCTTTTAATTTAGCTTCTTGGTTTCTCAAAGCCAGAATAATTTCAGCTAAAGGAGACCACTGGAGGTCATTTTGTCCAAGCTCCTTGCCACACCCCAGCATGGCCAGTTTTGAAGTTAGACCCAACTTCAAAGTTAGTTCACATTTCTCAGGGCATTTCAAACTGTTTTACAAGTTTAAGTATCATTGCCTTCCTTCTAATTGACAAGTAAAGTAGCCATAAGGAAGACAAATAACTTTTTGATATACAAGTTTGCAGCTGAGGACTGACTTTTAGCTTATCTGAAAGATAATCAAGTTTTTGCTGTAGATCTGAACATGGCAAGGATATCACTCCACTTCTTGTGTCTCCAAGTTTCATACTCCTTTTTCTGTGGCTACCAGAAAAGAACTTCTGTGACCAGGACATTCAGTCAATGGTGTTCTTAATAATACTGCACTAAAAGGGAAGCTTGTTTTTGTTTTGTCTTTGTCTTGATTTATGTAACTGAAGAATACGTATAGTAGGAATGAAATTGTCACTGCAGATTTCTCCATTTCAAGCACAATGCATTAAATGAGCTTCTTCAACATTCTCATGTTATCTAACTGTAAGACAGTTTTACTTTCCAGTTTTGTTTTATTAAAAAAGTAATGAACAATATGATTACAATACTAAACTTGAATAACAATGAACGTTCATCTCTAAAACTTTTATTCTCCATCCAGTTAAATTTACAAGACATTATCCTTGTATGGAGTCTACAAACAACCTTTATAAACATGACTGCCAAGATTAAAGCTAAAGGTGAGCAATAAACTCCTTATTCCAGCAAGATCTTGGTTACAAATTAACTTTGCTAATGCTCAGTGTACAGGCCTTATCCCACATGCTGTTTCAGGAAGTGGATCCTGTTGCTGTTCTCTGGAGACATGCGGGGCCATTCCTCTGCATTTTTAAAATCAGTAGCATTACAGAGACTGGTACAATTAGGGATGGCATGAAGAGAGGTTCTGGGTAGAAGGGGAATGGGAAGGCAACTGCAAAACTTGAAAAGGTATCAAGGGTCTTTGGTGTTGATGTGAGTAGGATTTCTTTAACTTGACATGTTGCTCAGATTACAATACTTCATTCTTTCGCATTAGATCCTAAAAGACAGATGCAGAGGTACTGGCATTCTTTGTGCCAATTCACAGAAGCCTGAGAGCATATATGTAATGCTGGCCAAGCATATATGTAGTGTATGGTCCTCTATACAAATCTGATAGCTACAATCATAATTTTGTATGAAGCAGTTACATGTAGCACTGTGAAATGGCACCTTCATGAAGGCAGCTAAACTGTGGCACACAGGTGCTTCTTTTTTGTGAACAGATAAAATTTGTGTGTACACATTTTGCTTCCGTGTGTACAGACACTGCCTCCTCCCAAGCACCCCTGTGATATACATGCATTTGGGAGGGGAGGAATAGGTTGGGATAAGAGGAACAGTTTTCCTCACACTTGAAATCAGTGTATTTTTATAGTTCTAAGAAGGTGTAAAAATCATCCTGTGCACAGTTAACAGGCTGTTAAGCTGTTTCATTACCAATATATACAACCAAAAGTAACAGAAATGGGCTCTTATCATACCAAGACCTTCTAGAAATGCATTGATAAAAGAAAATACAGTTGCTATGTAAATTCAGCAGTGCCGGAAAATATACTGATGAATACATTTTGAATATGTAAATATATATTTATATATGTTACAGATTTAATTTTTGACCTCCAAGTGTTTAGGAATTTGCCCTTCCTATAGTAATGATACAGCTTCAGAACTACTTCTCAGTTAGCTGCACATGTGAGCAGCAGAGATAACACCTGAGGGGCATTTAACAGCCGTCTTGTAAAGATCAATGAGCTACACCTGTGTGCTGTGAAACTCCCTGCATGGTCTCTGCCAGGTAAATACTTAAAATTTGTGAATTCTAAGATTATTCAGATGAGATAGCATCCTTAAACTGTAGATTACTTTCACTGAAATAAATGAAAATAGTTTTGGTGGTGCTATTAGGCAAACCAGATCTATAATAACTGCTGCTTCCTAAGGCTTTAAAAGCAACACTAAAAATTAACCAATTATAAAATTAGTGTGTTGAAAGATGAAAAGAAAATGTGTTGTTAATATATAAATCCATCAGATATTCACAGTTAAATGTCAAGCTATGCATTTTCCCAATGACAGACGTAACTAAATAGCAGCACCATTTTTCAGTCAGTGAAAATTATAGTTCAGCCCAACACTGATATTGATTTACAAATTGAAGATCCAATTAAACAAACAAAAAAAATGTGACTGGTCTGACTTGTAACATTTGCCCTTTAAAAATTATTAGAAACTCATCTGTGATAATAATAGAAAAAAAAATCACATGGTTAAAACATTTTAGAGGCTTTTTGATTATTTCTGCTTTAAAATAAAATTGAATCTGACAGCATCTCTAAAAATTTTCTGAGCACCTGACATCACAGGTTTCCCTACTGCTACCATCCAGCAGAAATGCCTGGAGGAGCATTTTTATAGCAGCTAAACCAGATGTTTTTTTAGCATTGTAGACTGTCACCTGTGAAACAGGAAAGAAAAGAGAAAAACTGCCCATCCCAGACTGTAGTTACTGCCCAGGAAATAGTTCTTTGTCAAGCAGTTATAGGGTGGGAAATATTTTTTTATTTATAGGATAGTTATAGGATGTTGTATTTCCATTTTGCAAAACGTCCTAGATAAACTTTCTCAAAAATGAAAGTTATTTTACAGGGATTCACCTTTGAAACCTCACGCAGGATAGGGACTTTCTGCCTGCGATATCCCTTAAAAGATCCTGTATTG
The DNA here is from genome assembly GCA_013399715.1 of Alectura lathami. Classification (NCBI taxonomy): domain Eukaryota; kingdom Metazoa; phylum Chordata; class Aves; order Galliformes; family Megapodiidae; genus Alectura; species Alectura lathami. The sequence continues at coordinate 640,780 of VXAV01008806.1, read as the reverse complement.
TATGACACCTTTTGTTACACATAAACTTTGGCATTGGTAGCTGAATTGGTACACAGCAACATCCACAAATGCAATTAATTCGAAGCAGGTGATGACTTTCGTTTTGGTGATTTCAAAGCTAAGTCGCAGATTGTATGTTAGTAACTCCACGTGTATGCTCTTCAGACTTCACAAAAAGAGAAGAAGAGGAGCCGGTGTGAGTGCACAGCCCCCGGGCGCACCTCGCCAGGATCCCGCAAAACTGAAAGCAGGTAGAGGCACTTCCTGCAGGCAGAACTAAAGCAGAAAGGGAGTTTTCCTCTGATCTCCCTCAAAAACCAATCAGGCCAGATCAGCCAGGCGTTGATTCTCCCTCCGTCCCTCCTACACCTTTTCCAAAGACCCAATGGCCTTGTCCCGCTGGGAGATTGACTAGAGTCACATGAGCTGCACCGAGGGCAGGTAACTCAGGAGAGGAGAAGGGGAAGGAAAAAAAAAAGAGAGGGGAAAAAAAAAAAAGCCATCGCTCAGGCAGGGCTTCTGCCATGATGTCAGAGGGAAAGAAACCCACAGCTTGTTAATTTCACCTCCCAATCAGCCCCAGGAAGAAGGAGTTCACCGGGAACAGGTAGAGATGCGAGTTTTCTCCATTTTCCTTTTTTTGGTCTCAAGCACCCTACCTCCTGAACAGCTCTTTCTCTCCTCTTAATATTGTGACTCCTCGTTCTCTCCTTTCCCCTTTGATCACTTGGAGGTAGGGGGTGAACCTTTTGGGGATTTTTTTTGTTCCTGTTTTTGTCTGTTTGTGTGTCCTTCTTTTTATTTTTCTCTCTTTTTTTGACCTCTGCTTTTGATTGTAGTTGTTTCCCCCTGTGGTCATGACGGCTTCGCACAGTGACTCTTTGGTGGTGTTGTTTGGGGCAACAGCTGGTGCATATGGGGCTAAACTGGGTTCGGATGAGAGGGAACTAATTCTCTTGGTGTGGCAAGTTGTGGATCTCCCCAGCAAGAAGGTATGGCTTCGACACCCGGCCGAGGGCGCGTTCCCCGGGCGCACGGCGGCAGCCTGCCCGCAGCCGTTTGTTCATTTCACAAATGCACCCCGGGGAGGGCTGCCCGGGTCCTTCGCTCCCCGCGTTAGTCCTGTACGAGAGGCCTTTTCTTCGGGTGTTTTTCTTCCGTTTTAAGGGAAGAGGTAACTTTTAAAGAAAGCTAGGCCGCTTCCCACCCCCTCCCCGCCCCGTCCCCCCTAAAACATCGGTAGCTTCAAATTCGAGGATGTCTTGGGCAGCCTTAAAACAAAAAGCTGCCCCGGTAGCTCCAAGCGTGCATGCTTTCGTGGGAGCTGTCTCACCGTAACCGTTGGACCCTCTGTGGCCTGCTGCGGGAGACTTTGTTTTTCTTTCTTACAACAACATTCGGCTAACTTTGAAGAGAATCTTAAATTCCTTTAGTTTTTATGCTAATCTCAAAACACATTCTGTTCTTTTTTTTTTTTTTTTTTTTTTTTTTTTCTCTCCGAAAAAGCCATATTATGAATAAGAATCCCTTAGAGATTATGGGCTTTGATAAAACAAATGTGACTATCAATTTCTTGAAAAGATTTGGGAAACTGACTTAACGTTAACTGATTTTCCCTTTACAATCAGAAAATCCCCCAAAATCAGCTCGAAGTGCAATCCGCGTGGCAGGAAAGCCAGCTGCAATTCCCTGGAGCGGAGAGCGTGGCTCTCCCAGGTGGGAGGGAAAGAAACAGGCGAAAGGTTTCGATTTGTGAAATCGACAAATGCTTTTCCTCATTTTGATTGTTACTGGGGTAGTGATAGTGCACCTTTCTGATTTTTCTGCAGTCTGAAAGCTTTGTTAAAAAGAGCTTATTCGATTGTTTCTCACTTTTGTCTGTCATTTCTTACATGTTTTAGGTAGGGACACTACACAAATCCCTGGTGAAAGCAGACAACTTGGAGTTAAGTGACCAATGTCGTGAAGTGAGTGGTTTAACACCAGAGGGACTGGGCAAAGCTGAGCCTCTGGACCGGGTTCTTCAACAGGTGAGGTCCTGCTCTTTGGAACAGGGGCTATCAGGGTGATATCTGGGGACAAGACTCAACTACTTGGTAACGAAATACTTCAACTTTGTCTTTGACATTGAAATCACTAGCAAGTTGTGTTTATCTTAAAACAGACCAAAAAAGACCTGAAACTGTTGAATAGGGAGCCCTGTAATTCTGAAACAGTTAGGTACAACACCAGAATATTTGAGCTGATGTGCTGGTTCTTGGAAGCTCTGGCTTCTGAGTATTTTGATAGGCCTACTTCTATTCCAAATTTCTCTTACTCAAGACTTCAGAAGTAGCATGGTAACAGCAATACTGATCAAGCTTTCAAAATGTGGGTGGTGTGTTTTAATCTACAGGTTCACAGCTATAATGTGTTATGAAGAAATTAACGTTTTCTCAGATGTTACTCTTAAAATTAATTGAATTCTTCAAAAACTAAGCTTACATAAAACATAGCTGTGTTTGTTGTATATTGTTCTAGATGAGCTCAGTTAGTGACTAATTGTTTTTACAGTTTCTGTAATTTACTCTGTCTCATTTAATATCACTCTATCAGTAAATGTGTAAGTTTGTATTGACTCTTGCACTTCAAGAGGCTGTAAATTACTTAAAAACTTTTAATATTAGTATTGTGTATGTACTCAGTTCCTGGAATTTTTGTTTCTTTCTCTTTTATACATACGAAATGTGCTTGAGTGGAAAAATACAATAACGCATTTTTGTGTAACATATAAAACTGGCTTTCCACACCTTGTCTGAGTCATTTGTAGGTGTGTTTCAGCAAGAAACTTGCTTAGGCAGTAGAACAGGTTCATATTGCTGTAACTTCTGGTGACACAGAGATAACTTGGCAGGCTGGGTCCTAACCCTCTGATACTGAATGGTTAACATTTCAGTCTGGAGAGGGTATCTTCAAAAACAGGAAAATGTAACTTCTGTGTGTCTTAAACTCTCCCAGCATCAACTGTGGGTGCCATTTACTGTACTCATACAAGTTTTGCTAGACTCTTAAGACCAAGAGGCTTTTTTTTTTTTTTTAAGCTTCAAAATAACCCCTGAGAAAATGTGCAGCTGCAGGTTTGATCTTGTCCCAGATCTTGCACTAAAGACATCTGGAACAGCTTAGCCTAGTACACTCTGTTTACCTTTATAACAGACACACTTTAATTATACTCAATACTTTATGAGAGATTGTATCTTATTGCCATAAATTGCACTGTAGGTGGGTCTGCTTTAGCAAATAAAAGGAAATACTAGCTTTGTGTGTAGGCGTGGTAGAAATTCTTGAAAAATGACAATTTTATCCTTTTTGTTTGGCATATCTATGCAACTAAATAATTATTTTTGCTGTTAATTGCTGGATGCACCTCCATACTTCCTGACTCCATGGGAGTCTGGGGAGAATTAATTCATTCTTTTACCTGCAATGGTAACAAAAATTAGAAGTCTGCATTCTTTAATAGAAAATTCTTTTTTAAATTTTTTTTTATTTAACTGCATCATATATTTTAAAAATGAGTCACATGTTTATTGACACTTTTTTTCTCAGTTAAGTATTTTGATTATCGAAAGTACAGGTAGGTAAAGTGGTTATTTGAAAAGAAGAAGGAAAAGGAAGTAGACTTGTACCTTGATTTGAGATAATGTTGCAGAGTATGTGAAATTAGTTCTCCACACCCTGCTTGGATTGTGGTAGAGAATCTGATGATGCAGCTGAAAATTGCTCACTTGAGCACTCATCTTAATCTTATAAACAAAAGGTCCAGTGCCTGCTTCTGGCTTTTGCCTTGGGTTCTCAGTCTCTGCATGTAGAGGGAAGTGAGAATCTCCAAGCATAAAGCCATTGCAACTTCGGTCTGTGCTTCATGGGCCTCTTCCAACCTCAACCCTTCTTTGATTCTGGTTTGGCAATTCACAACTAATAAACAGTAGATCAGCTACTGTGGGCCTGGAGTTTTTCCACTGATTGCAGAAGACCTTCAGTTGCTCTTCAGCTCACTTCTGAGAAATGGTGGAGTCTGCCAGAAACCTGTGGTCTATGGTCAAATCTGTAGTCTGTAACAAAGCAATTTGACAAACGTTGCATCATTTCAATTGTGCTTCGTATTCTTACAGTGTTTTATCTCACACAACTTATTCCTTGGGTTTGTCTTCAGTATTCTGAAATAGTTGTTTTCCCCAATGTATTTTTGTTGTGTGCTTTTACGAAGGGCGGTTCTGAATCACAGTGCCCCCTAAATAAGCCATGTTCTTGTTGCACTATATGTTCCGTCAGTTTTGCTGTGAGGTTTTAAATACTGTTTTTGTCCAAGATAACAAACATTTGATTCCACATGTTCTAGCACATTTATGGGATCCAGCTGTATTTTCTAATACATGATGTGCAATGTTTTGATAGCTATGTTTGGAGTGGGGAAGAGAGATCCTAGTAATATACAGGTATTAGGGAAATAGTTACCTGAAGTCATAAAGCTCATGCCCCTTGGAAGCAGCCTGCCTTGTATTTAGTTCAAAATGGCAGTAATAGCTTGTCTCTGTTCTTGGGCCATTAATGGTGAACAGATGAGTGCTGACTGAAATGAGTTGTAACTGCTACTGAGAATGCTACAGAGCAGAGTAGAAAAAAATGTGAGTTTATCTTTTTTAATGAAGTAGGAAATCTCATGTTCAAGTGTATGTTTGGAACTGTCTTGAACCTGTGATGTAAGCCTCTAAGCATGCATTACCTACAGTACTTACTAAAGGGAACAACATCCTACATTTCTTCCTGCATTACTAGGACATCCCTGCTGGGTTACTTGGTCAGAACTCAAATCTTAGGACTGGCTGATTTAGCATGTGATTTTGGATAACTGCTGAAGATTTATGGTTTCCCAGTTTCAAAGCTTTTAAGGGAAGAAATGTTTTGAAGTTGTTCTCTGAAACCCTGCAGAACTGGAAGCTTGCTTTAAAAGACAAAACCAGAATGAACTTTGCCTTTCTCTCATCTCCATGACTGTCATTAAAAAAGCTGACATCTTCATGTGCTTCTCTTACAGCCATGGGGATTCTTAAGTTAAAGATGGAATACTAACTTGAAAGTGTTGTGGATTGTTTAATCCTTCCCATACAGAAAACCTGACTGAATCAGCATGATTTGCCTTAAGACATGTTGCTTTCCTTTTGCAAGGCATTATTTGCATGTCTTCCTGACAAGGATACAGTCTCAGAAGAGCTAACAATTTTGAAGAGCTGTCTGCAGTATTTATCTGTAATTATCCTCTTACTTTGAACAATGTACATGAAAAGGGAAAGGTTCTCATGAGAGCTGGGTCTGCTTTTGGACCTATTGAAAGGATACAAATTTAATCTATGGAGTGACATTTAAGTATGAAAAAATTGTTTGTAAGACTGTCCTAGTCCTGCTGATCTTTCATCACACTTTACCTTGGATGTAATAAATTTGATTTGTATTCCTAAATGCAGAAAGACCAACCTGTGCATTTTGGCCCTCTTGGCTAAACTATGCACAAAGCAAAAATAGAGAGGTCACTTCATCAGGTGATAGGAAGTTACTGGTTCGATAAAGCATGTTCAGACTGTTGATCATGCACATGAGCTGCAGGAACAGTTTATTTTCTCGGGTATAAACAAATTCTGCAAGAAACAAGCTGGTTAGATGAGCATTTGGAAAGAGATGGGGGAAGAGGTGGAAGAACCCAGTGAATTCCTCTAACCTGATAAACCGGTTACAACTTTTTTTTTTTTTTTTTAAAGAGAAACTTGTTCTGCAGCCTCCTCTTCACGAAATGCTAGGTGAACGTTTGCTTGGCTCACTCTTTCTCGCTGTCACACCTTCCTTTTGGATAAATGATTTTTGGAGTATTTTTTTTAATGCTTGTCTTAGCCTTCATACTGGTGAAAAAAGCCTGAAAATGCCTGCTGCTAATCAAAAGGCAAATAAATACAACCCCAAAAAATATAGTGTAGGAGAAAGGATATTCAAATGTATACTAGCGGTAATGCTGGGTTATTCTCCTGGAGCAGATTAATTCTTGTTGGTTTGCTATGTGGCCATCTTGACTTACGTTTAGCTATCTCAAGAGAAGTAAGAAATGTGTAAATACCTGTCTGTGTTCAAAGACATTTTCTTGAAACTGATTACAACGCAGATATTATTTATTTATTGGGACTGTAGTTGGTCTTTAAGTCTGAGATTATATGGTGACTATATCAGCCCAAATGTAACACCTGACAGAGTGCATGTTTCAGAGTATTTGCTGGGTCTGAGTTCTGAAGTTTTGGAGCAGGTGTTTGGGAAACATTTGGTGAGTGTTGCTGAGCAGGCTGTTCTTTCCACAGCAAGTATTTAGGGTGTAGTTTCACAACGTCTGGGTTCAGCAGTGAAGCCAGCTTCTTCTTGCCCCTGCCACCCTTTCTGTTGTGTCAGTAAAGCTCTTTGTGAAGCTGTGCTATAAACAGGATCACTGAAATGAGCAGGTAGGGTGGGAACTTCTAAGCTGCTTTGCTGTCCAAGCTCACGTCCTGCAAAACTACACCCTTGGGTTGTGTTTTCATGATTCAACATGTTTCACAGTGATACCAGCTTAAGGTATTTCTGCCCTCACATCGTGATCTCAAGCTGCAGTTGCACAAAAGCTTCTTAGTGGCACCTTTCACTTAGGTGGTGCTTGCACGGACTTCTCTCCCCTGCAGTCTGCCAGTAGAAAGGTTTTTGGGGCTGCATATTGAACTAGAGCACAGTTCTGAGTTTAATAGTGGCCCTGGTCTGGAGCTGGTCTGTCTGATGAGGAGTGTGGTAGATGAGGTAGCTGGCTGCTGAGGACAGCAGTAGCACCAAGGTGTGGACAAGCACTCTGGGTAAACTTGTTAGTGCTACATATCCTCTGCTACTCAGCTCCACCTATGTTATGGTTATAATGTGCAAATCTGTACTTTCTGTGCATTTCACTTTAGAATGACCAGAGAATTAAAGGAATTTGTCTAAAGCTGCTTATTACTTTCTCTGAAAGTATGAAAATGTGGTATTTCTGGTTAGCTGGGCTATCTTCCTCCCCTTAAAATTAAGGGAAACATGGATATTCATAAAAAGTGAATGGTTTGACCCAGTGGTTTGAGGATAAGCCTGTGTAGGCAGCAGCATCCGCTACCATAAAGTTAAATGTTAATGTTAATTCTCTCACTAAGACTGGATGGACTAGCATGAATAGAAAAACTGATGTTACTGTGACATGTTCACAATAGCTTGAAATGCCTGTCTCCAGACAATGAGGTGTTGTTCAGTGTTTAAAGCTGTATCGCTAGCACGTTGCAATGCTCTCATAGCTGTAATATTACACTGAATACTTGAATTTCTCTTGAAATTGTACTTGCAGCTGGAAGATGGTAAAGCACAGGGTAAAAGCCTTTTTAGTGCAAAGATTGCTGGTGGTGAATAGTGATTCTCAAAGTTTTTGAACTTCATTTTATAACTTGCTGTAAGTAGCTACTGAAAAAGTCCCTGGAAATGTGTTAATGAACTATTTTCAGGGCTTTCAAAATTGTCTGAAGGATAATAAGCAAAGAATAAAGGATTTAGATTCTACCATTTTATTATTAAAAGTATATGCAATGCTTCTACCAGTTCTTACATGTTAGCAGGGAAGCAGTTTAGAAAATTTGGTGTGGATACTCTGTGTTTTATGCAAACCTTCACTATTTCCTTGTTCACTGGGTGGGACTTAATCTGGTCCTTGTCCCAGCTTTTGGAAAGGCTGCACAGATCTTGCATCATCATGTTGGTTTGCTCAGAATTTTTGATGGAAAAAGAAAAAACAAACCACCCTTAAGTTACATGCAGAAGATTTTGTGTAGCTAAGTGCTGCCAAATGAGGGCAACACCTCTGTCAACGTGTTGCAACGCTGCTCTGCTGAACAGCTGGGTTTGAGAGTGACACCGATGCTGTCAGCAATCAATGCTGCTAGCAAGGCAGTATTGTGGCCGAAACTATAAGACTGCTGAATGGAGTTTGATATATTTGGGAGTAAGACCTTAGATAATGTCAGCCCTGATTCATGTTATGCTTCCTGTGGTTAAAAAAGAAACTTCTATGTCTATAAGTTAGAAACATAAATAGCAGTGCACCCTCATCCTCGTGTTTGCATCTTTGGCATCTCCTTGGCAAACTCTTACCAAGTGAAGTTCATGAATATGAACGATTCCTCTATCTGTTCTTCAGTCTTTCTGGAGAAGTCAACCAGCAGGCTGAAATGGAAGTACTGTGTGTAGATGGAATTGCTGCAACATACAGGATCATAATTAGGAAAATGGAATGTAAAATAATTAACATTATTAATGAGTGCCATGGATTCTATGTGGCTATGGATTTCTGTGGTTAGCATGTTATGCAAAACTGCATGTTGAAATGCTTACTGTAGTGAGCAAGTTCTAATCTAGGGCCATTTTGGCAACCTCAAATGAGAGGGAAAAGCTGATGCCATGTACTACCCTTGGGAATAATATGTGAAGCACTTCTCCATGTACTTTTAATTCAAAAGGATAATGAAAGATTTCTGTCAGCATTAAAAATCTTTAGAATTGGGAAACAATTAGCTGAAAGCCAGTAAGTTGATGCAGGAAGTGTATTGGTCTCTGTAGCTACTTTCCTGTCTTTAAAACTCTTTACTATGTTACCACACTGATTTACAAAAAACAACAACAACAACTAAAAAAAAACACATGGTAAGTGGTTTTTTTTTTTCCCTTATTGTAAATTGTATTCCTTCTCTCTGCTCTAGAGAAGTTTGTGTTTTCTTTCTTCTTTTTTTTTTTTTTTTCTTGATAATTGTTGCTGCTTTGCATGACAGCCGTGGGGATATCATGTTTTCATTCCTGATAAATTTCTGCTAGCTGCAAGCTCATTTCAAGAGAGGAGCTTGTACTTTGAAGAGAGGAGCAAATACTTTCCAAGTATTAATACTTGGAAAGGCAACTTCATACGTGTAACCTCAGTAGACACTGGATCAAAAGTCACATTTGCTCTAGAAACCCTGGTGCACTACTCTGATAAATTGGTGATGTTCTTTAAAATGTTCACAGATTATTCCAGTATCCTTCTATACAGTAACCTCTGGTCTTGCTTTTTACTAATCTGTCTATCATTCATTAAGCCCAAGTGCTGCCAATATATGTTTGGGTTAAAAGGTAAATACTGCATTAAAAAGTATTGGAAATTGAAATTTTAATGCTCACTGTTTGTGAGTGTTTTATAACTTGTGAAAAGAAAACAAACAAAAACAGCACTGATCCCAAACTTCAGTTTAAAAACAGTTCAGTTTTTCCTTCTCTCCTCTCTATCTTTCTTTGCAGTGTTACAGGAGGTAGAGAGGGGAAAAATGTGTTGAGAGAGGGATATTGTTTTAGCACTAAAATATTGGAAGGAAACCAAAGATAAAGGAACTGTTTTATTCTCTTTTCTGAAAAGCTGGTTCCTGTGGTGAAGTTGGACATCCTTTAGCTTAAAAGTGTTCTATTACTAGAGCTCAAGGGCAGTCTGTGAGCTGTCTGTATTATCATTCTTACTGAGCTGAAACCAAAACTAATTAGTGTTTTCATTCTCTAGCTCTGATTCTAGAGAAATTTAAGCATGTGCTTTAACATTTTAATTGTGTAGATGTTGGCAGTGTGTGGAATCAAATATGTTTACACAAATTAAATCAGAATTGCTTTCCTGATAAGTAACACTGTTGCAGTGAATTGCATTAACAGTAAAGTTGAGCTATATCATGCAGCCAGGAAAATAGAAGTGCAAAAACCAGCATGGAAACTTTCCTATGTAAGGAGATATTATTGTAACTGTGTTAACTGAGGAGCTCTTTGGAGCTGAAGAGAGTCACAAAACTGTATAATGAATCAAATATCTTGAACTGAGTAACTGTTGGATTGGCAGGGATGCATGGATGTGAGAACTGAAAAATGCATTGCAGTTGCAAGAATATGGCTGAAAGAAAGAGCTTAGGGGTTTCCTTCCTTGTTTGAGTGTGCTAGCCACTGGAATTCCTTACAGTGCCGACATACGTGCCACGCAGGTGGCACGATGAACTTATGCTTATTGTAAAGCTTGGGAAAGGATATCAGGTAAATATGTAAGGCTGGAGAATAAAGCTGCTGCTCCTGTGGTATTTGTAAAGAAACAAAGGAAAATATAAATTAGCCCCAACTGCTCCATTCAAACTTGGACACAGGGAATTGATCACAAGAAACTGTGTGGTTTGCGTTGTATTCTATGCCACTCATGCAAAGTCTTTTCAGTCATAATGTTTCAAAAAAAAACCAAAAAGCTGCCTGGAAAAGAGAATGCAGTGTTCTAAGAGGAAGCAGCATCTAAATAATGCCACCATTAATCTTCTTGTTCTGTATTGGGCAGGTCTGAATCCCTTCAAAAGCCAAATGCAAGTGCTGGTCTTAATCCGTCATGGACTGCTAAAATCTTAGAGATTATCACTTTGCTCATTTTCATTTTTCCTTTTCTCAAACATAATTTTTGATGCATAGGCTTGCTGCTCCAATCTGTGATTTCAAAATTTCAGAGGTTAAAGGCAATCTAGTTTAGGGATCTCCTCCTCCTTTTTGCCTTCATGATGGTATAGTGAACAAGAAAGGGAAAAGCTAGAGCTTTTCTCTAGTCCAAAATAGAGATAGTTTGACTTTTCCTGCTCACTTTTGTAAGGGTTTGAGCAGGGATTACTTGGATTCTTTTATAAGGGACTTTGTGGATCTTAAGTCTGTTATTCAGGGCAGTCCAAGTGTATGGTATTCTTGCTGTATACAGTTAAAGGAGAGGCAGGAATATGGGAGAATCTTGAAGGAAACAAAATTGTTAATAATATGTATGCCTTTTCATGTTTCCAGTTCTTTCCTTGGATGTTACTGCAAAAACAACCTTTTTTTTTTTTTTTTTAAAAAAAAAAAAAGGCAACGTTTAATTTTAAGGTATTGGCTATTCTCCTACAACTGGTTACGCTTGCACTACAAACAATGAGGTAGTGTTGAGTAAATAGAGCAGTACGGTGCATTACAATCAATAGAGCCAGTGCTAAAGATCACATTGCTAATGAAAGTTTGTCCTTGAAACAGAGGTAACAGGGAGTGGGGGTAGTATAGGACACTGAGAGAGAGCTTGTGCTTAAATCAAAATTTTAGGAAACACTAGCCACACCAGAGTAATTAAAACCTAGAGTTTGGAAAGTATATTCAACCTTTTCTTTCAGGCTGCAATGACTTGCTCGGTGAGTTGAACTGACAGCAAGCAGCCTATGAGGAGTGTGAGGCACCATTGTAATCCTGCTTGAATGTGGGTAAAAGGTTGAGAGAATATAGATTTTTTTTTTTTTTTT
>VXAV01008806.1:595210-611627 GCA_013399715.1 Alectura lathami | reverse complement strand
TTCAGAAGCCCTGAGCTTCAGGATGGTGGTTGTGGTTGAACAAGGGTGTCTGTTTATTAACCTGTCAGTTGCATGAAAGAATTAGAGCTAGTCTCTTACTTGTTATTTATTTGAGGTGTCATTTTTTTTAAATTGGCTGGATTTAACTTACGCTATATTAAGTAAGAACTGTAAGTGACAATACTGATGTAACAGTGAAAATGTTGTTTTCAAATGCTCCTTTTTGGGATGTGCTAAAATGAACTGTAATCTGTTAATTTTAATGAGTTTAGAAAAGTCAGTTATTAGAGTCTAGCAAATTAAATTTGCCAGAATTTGTCTTCCTTTTGAGTCTTAAACTTTTAAATGCCAAACAAAAAGCTGTCCACAGTAATTTGGTTTAAGATACTATTTTTCCTCTGATGTTGGAAGCTGTATGAAATAGTATTACGAGAATTGATTTGCACTCAACCAGACGCTGTGTAAATTTCTATCAAAGCGCTTTTTTTTTTTCCCCCTACAGGTACTTAATCGATACATGTCAACACCTCTTATTTCCACCCTCCCCACTCCCATCATTCCTGTCATACCCCCACCATATACGATTGCCACGGGTAGCATACGTGACTGTGTCCGGCTTAGAGGCCTTCCTTACACTGCTGGCATTGATGACATCCTGGAATTTATGGGAGATGCCACAGGTGATATCAAGCCCCATGGAGTTCACATGGTCCTTAATCAACAGGTAATAGCGCTTTGCATGAGAGCGCTAACTTTCTGGTGGTTAAATAAGGTTAGAAGTTATGGTAGCTTACTTATTACTTGCTGTGCCTTAGGTCTTCTATAACCTTGAGAACATACTTCTGTTTTTTGTCTTTTCCTTTCTTCCCCCGCATTTCTCCCTCCCTTCTACATCTATGCTTGTTTTTCTTTCTACATCTGTATGCCTAAGTTGCATGCTTGTGGAAAGTTTTTTTTTTTTTTTTTTTTAAGGATAGCTTTGTCTTGGAGGCTGCCTTAAATAGTCCCTTGTGTTTCAGTCAAGTTCTGGAAATACACAAGATGGAAATGGCTCCTTCTTTTGTGTTCAGTGGTAGCTGTGTTTAGTGGTGTTTGTGTGGGGAAAAAAAAAAGTTTTTCTAACTTGATGAAGGACTTCTCAGGGTTTAAAGGAAGCTGATTATTAAGCTTATGTTTTGGATATGTTTTAATGGTGCAGTCATGAGGGTATTTTTTCCTTGTCTTCTTGTGTTAAGAATAAGCTCTGACCACGGAAACAGTGAGGTATTGTTCTTTAAGGAAACAAATGAGAGCGATCTTCTACATCCCCACTCCCTGGAGATGCTCAAAATTCAAATAAAGACCATGAGTGGCCTGATGTAATGTGAACATCAGCCCTACTTTGAACAGGGTTTGGGTTAGAGATCTCTGAACCTTGCTTTTATACCAAATGATTGTGCATTTCTTTCTGCAGAAGGAAGTAGTATTAAGTTAACTGTGTGCTGGCTACTTGAGTCCTGCCTTTCTGCTTCTAGAAAAAATTAGTGACTTCCTAGTACTAGATGAAGAAGAACAATACAGGCTTTAAGTAGGCATTTGATCTTAGTACTTTCTGCATTTCTTGTGCTCTGAATGTTCTCATAACATATTGACTTACAATTTTTCTTTTGCATAGGGACGACCATCAGGTGATGCTTTTATCCAAATGAAATCTGCTGACAAAGCCTTTATGGTAGCTCAAAAATGTCACAAAAAAATGATGAAGGACCGTTATGTGGAAGTATTCCAGTGTTCAGGAGAGGAGATGAACTTTGTTTTAATGGGTGGCACTTTAAATCGTAGTGGCTTATCCCCACCGCCATGTAAGTTACCATGTAAGTCTGCGATTCTTCTGCTCTCTGCTGCTAAAGGCTGATATGTGGTAGGTGCTGAAGCTTTGTGGCCTTTCACCTTTTGACTTGGGTTTTGCCATGATCAATAATCATTCATCTGTATACATGCTGAGATTGGAACTGTTCCCTCTGGGCAATAATGGGACTGATCAGAGGCATTTTTATTGTATTTTCGGTGGTGCATAGAGGGCAGCAAGGCCTTGCCAGTGGAATTGTTGCACACTTTGCTTTTTTGGGTGTACTGTTCTTCTGAGCTCTGCAGCAGACTTGCCTGTAGTGAAAACTACTTGGAATTACAGGGATTTTTAAAAGACGGAGAAGTTCTGTATTCTAGCTGTCCATGAGTGCTCTTGCTGTCTTGCTTAGAGCATTGAGAAGGTACTCTTTGGGCTTATTTTTGAAGGGAAAACACTTGCTGGAATGATAAGCAACTTGTATGGATTTGAAAATTTTTTCTATTTTGCTTTTTATTAAATTGCAGTGAACATTGTTGTGGAACTTCACTGTACCATTCTAATCAGTCTCACAACCAAATCACAAACCAAATAGCAATCTGTACTTGCAAAATGGTGAAAAGCTGCCAAATGTGCTCCTTAAAACAAATTGACTGTATGCCAAGCTTAGTGTTCATATGCAAGTCGGGTATTTGTGTGTCAGAATGCATCGGACTAGTAGTGATCTAATGTTTTTTCACCTGTTCACCTCCGTGGTTTTTTTTTGTTATTTTTTAAAAACATTTGATATATCCCAAAAATACTTTCTGAAGCTGCAAGAGGCTTACATATGAAGACCTGTGGTCAGCATCTGTAGATGCCCATGTGTAGCTAATGTTATGGTTCTTTTGTCCCACAGAGTACAACTTCTATTAGAAAGAAGAAAGGGTGTGTTGGTGTGCACGCCTGCTTTCTCTATGCACACGGCTTTATGCTTTCTTTGAATAACTCTGAAGTTCCCTACTTATCACTTACATATGGACAAGGCTGCTCAACTCTAGGAGTTGTGAACTCTTAGGAATTGCTCACTTCAAATGCCTCTGTCATTCATGGCAATGCAGCATGGGGAGAAGCTAGAAAGCACTCTTTTGCAGAAGTGTTCATAAATCATGCCCAGATGTTACTAATCACGTTGGAATGAACAATTCCTTTCCTAAAGCAGAGATCTGCATTCTGATTTGGTTTTTGTTCTTGTGTCCTGGTTTATTTTTAGGTCTTTCTCCACCAGCGTATGCTGCTTTCCAAACAGCAGCTGTGATCCCAGCAGAAGCAGCGCTTTACCAGCCACAAGCCCTCTTGCCAACCGCCAGGACTCCCCAGGCCTCGGCTGCTGCTCCTCCAACTGTTACCTACTACCCAGCTCAGGCTGCTCAGCTTTATATGAATTACACAGCTTACTATCCCAGGTACCCCCTAGGGTTAGCTGCTGCTCTTGCCATTTCAGCTCAGTGGTGTACACAGCTGTGCAGTCAGTAGCTCTTCAATTTGTACTTGTGCTGTGGATAATCCTAGGAATTTACTGTTGAAAAGGGCTACTGTCTCTGCTGATCAGCTACTCTGTGGCTTTGTAATGAAGTTCAGCTTCTCCACGGGATCTGATTTTGAACCTCATGATAATGTTAATCTAATGTTTAACTGCGTTTTTGGAGTTGGGGTGATGTCATCAAGGCAATTCTATTTCTTGGCCAAATGAAAAGCTGTGCCTCTACCCTCCTCTCTTAACCTGACCTTGTACTTATGATGCTGCTTCCATACTGAAAGTCTTGTGATAGATATGTACTCACATGGCTCACTGAAGTCTGGTGCTTGATCTGAAAGCACCAGACCTTTATTCCACGATTTCCTTCCCCTCTTTTCTTTATGGTTTAATGATATTAAAACAAGTCATCTGCAGCTCTATTCTCCTCCCCAGTGGAATAACCACTCTTTACCTCTTTGATTACAAATGCTAGCTATTTTCCTCTACAACCCTCCTCCAAAAATAAGTTTTCAAATGCTGAAGAGAAATGAGGAAAGTCAGCAAAAGCAGTCCATATCAGGGCTGCTTGTTTTTTTTTTTTTTTTCCCCCGTATTTTCATGTTTAAATTTTTGGCTTTGTCTTTGCCTATTCCAAGCATGAAAACCAGCTATTAATTTTAATAACAATTTTGCCCCTCTTTCTCTTTCAGTCCTCCAGTATCCCCTACCACAGTGGGTTATATTGCAGCTCCTCCAGGAGCTGTAGCCGCTGCTGCCACTGCCACCCACACTCCAATTCTGCCCCAGCCTGGAGCGTTAGTCCGTATGCAGGGCTTGCCATATAACACAGGAATGAAGGAGATTCTCAGTTTCTTCCAGGGATACCAGGTTAGTGTGCAGTCTCTCTCCTTGATGTTTTATTTGGACCTTTGAGTAATGATCAGCAGGATCAAACAGGGCAAGCCTGTGCTCTTGGAAATCAATAAACAAGTATGCAATCTCAATGTTCTTTATTTAATTGGCAGACCAGAGTGTAGTATTAAAATTGTTCTTATTTTTTATGTAATAAGCATGACTGAATTTGAAAGCAATGACCTTATGCTCGGATACAAGATTTGAGTGTTAAATACTGCTGAGAGCAACGTTCTAGTTCAACAGGCTGCAAGTCTATTGAAAAGCAAGTCACCACACCTAGGTTACAAAAGAGGAGAGAGACACCGGTGTTGGACTATTTATTCGGAACATCGTGCATTACAGCTGCATTATGCTGCAACCCAAAGAAAAACTGTATCCTCCAACCCATGATATACTAATAGCAAATATGCTAAGTGCTGTAGGTAACTTCAGTCAGTATCTACTGATCGACACTATATCAATGGGCAAACACATAGAAACCTATCTTCTAGAGGAAAGTTTTTGAAGAAGGAAAAAAAAGCACCATGTGCGAACACTTTTATTCAGCAGCAGATATTTGAATTCATGGAAAGGGTCTTTCCATGTCTTCTTGCTTTCATCTTGGAGGATATTCTGCCTATATCTGTGTTTTGTAGTCACACGTTTGCTAAAAGGAAAGATAATTGAGTGTGGTGTGTTCCGGTGAGTATTTAACTTTTGGATAACGGCATGTAGACAAATATCAAATCTTTCTGGTACTACTCAGAAGCCCTGGCTTAGAATCCTCTTCATTGGTCTCAAACCACTGTTCAAGTGGTATTCATGGAAAGAAGGCAATATTTGCATGAGTTTGTGCTTCAAAAATCTGTAAGTTCATTAGCAGAGGTATTGCTAAAGGCTGAGACGCAGATATATTTTTTTTTCTTTTACATGTACAGCAGCAGTTAACATGAAGCATTCAGGCATTTTTCTTCTCCTTTCTTCCTCAAGGACAATGGTTTGTAGAACCAGATATCTGCTATGCAAATGTATGTAGACTGTGAACAGGTGCTTAAATATATGTTCTGAGTTTGGGGTATTTGGAAGATAGGGATCTGCCTCTGGAGGTGTTTCGTACTTCTATGTTCACAAACAACTTTGCATACTTGTTTTTTCAGTGGAAAAATTTGAGGATCAATTTATAGAAGGTGTGACGAAATATTGACACATTAAAAACATACTGAACTTAGTTGTACTGGAGGGATTTTTGTTCAACAGAATATTTCCAGAGTTCAAATTCAATTATTTGTGTATTTCTTCCCCCTACTTCTTCCCCCTTCCCCCAACATGCAGTGGTAATAATTCATCTGTTTCTTATCCATTGACATCTTACCTTTTTTCTGTTGACTGTGTTTTTTGGATGGATTGTTTGTGGTTGTATTAAAACCTCAAGTGGGAATAGCCTGTTTCCTAAATTGAAATTCAGCTAGAAGTGTAAGTGTGCTGTTGAAAAATGACTTAACCCTATTTGGGAATTAATGGGTCAGTGACTTCCAACATCTAGTGGCTCTGTCATCCACCAAGTCTTCAATTTAGTGAAGCTGGACTTTGGGTCTAGTGCTGAATTTGAGCTTTTTCTTGTTTCTTCATCTAGAGAGTAGTTTGTAGCATTTGATTGCACAATTAAATGTTTTAAGTTAATAGAAATTTTACCACAGTGTGAAAGCTGCTTATATTCTGCTGCTGCAAGCTCCTGTCATCATCAGTAAATGTTATTAAATTGGTCACCTCTTTGATTTCTTTAGAAGGTCTTGTCAAAATGAGATGGGGTTCAATATCTTATAAAGGAGCCAAGGAATTATTTTGAAGTGTTCTTGGGATACCGCATGTGGTAATGCTAGTTTTATACTCCCTCATTCCTTTAGGGGAAAACAGAGGTGGTGACTTACTGTACTGGGGCAATATTATGTCTCTAGAAGAGTAACTAATATTTTTCTTTTTTTTTCCCTCCCCTTCCCTCTCTCTCTGCGTTATTTTTTCACTTTCTGCTGCTGCCCAAGGATGTATTGCACGATGCTTCTGGTCATTTATAAAGTGAGCCCTTAATAATCCTCAGTGTTCTGGGCATGGTTCAATCTCTGCATAACTAATTGATGTTGGCATTCAATGGGCTTGGGAAACAGATTGAAGAAGCTGAAATTGAAGGGTGATTTTCGTCTTTGTGTGTCCTTGTCTGAAAGGAACAAGTTTTGAGTTTTAGGTCCTGCTTTATGCTTTTCTGTTTCCTTCCTTCAGTCTTTACGGGCTCCGTATATTGCATGTATGCACAAGTTGCTATATAAGTGAAAACACCTTTCGTACCAGACCTGCCTCTTAAAAGACAGACTTTGCTTATAATGGGCTTCAACAAGCTGGTCTCAACATCAGTACATGCTTCTGTTATTAAATAATGTAAAAATCTGCAGATCAGCATTTTATCACTTACTTTCATTTTCATTTATTTTATCAGCGCTACCCTCTTGCTTAGTGGTCCAACAGTGTGGTTTCTTCTTATAGTTGTTTTTTTGTTTTTGTTAGTGAAAATTCTTTCCAGCTTACATGTGCTTGGTGCATCTTGCATTAAGCAATCTTGAAAAATCTGTTAAGAATTTTAATAGTAAATGTTGGAGATGGTAACTTTCCCCATCACCTTTCTGTGTAATATCGTACTGCACTGTAACCTTCAAAATTGCTAATACTAGTACTTTCTGATTCAGTAATTATTACATGTTAAACAGTTTCTTTTAACTGTATTGTAATGCAACTAGGCCAATGATATGATTGCAATCATGTGCTGGATGCACAAATAAAAAAGACCTGGAGAGGGGAGGATAACAAAAAAAAAAAAAAAAAAAGCTTACAGTTCAAATTGGACAGTGGGATTCTTTAAACCTGTAGTGGTCTTAAGTGCCTCTTGTCTGCAGCTAGAAAGTACTTTCGCAGTATATTAGTCCTCCAAGACTTCAGACTCAGAATTCAAGGCTTGCTGGCGCAGGGAGTTGTACTTGAAGCGGTAGTAAGGAGGTGGAGGGGAGTGGATGGATGGCTAAATTCCAAGAGCATTAACTACCTTTCTCCCTTGTATCGGTACAGCAGGCTTCATTGTTACCGACTTTTTAAGGATTAGTTTTTTTTTTTTTCTCTGAAATGCGTGTTTGAACAAAGTATTCTGTCTTTCCATGGGTTTCTTTTGAAATCTGACTCTTTGTAGTCTGAGAGGGATACCCCACTGTCTGTGTGCCAGCTCTTGGTATAGCACCTCCTGTCTAGGGAAGGGAAAAGAGAGAGGGTGTGATAGGGACTGCCCACTTACTATCATTTAAAGTCAGCTGACAATAAAAATGTTATGTAGCATGCCACTTGTTTTGTTTTGTTCCTAAATTTATCTTCCATCCAGAAATGTTGTCTGTATGGAGAAAGCATCTGTGAGAATGGGACTAGTAAATGAAGTGTTAGTTGCCTCTTGTGCTTGATGCAGCAAAGTGGTACCATCTTCAAGCTGTGTTTTTGGGGAACAGACATTACATTTTTCACTGCCTTTTCTGCAGAAAGTTCACGTGGCTGCTGATGCTTGTATCTGTGCTTTAACTGAGATATTTTAGTGGCAAAGATGGTTAAGGGTATATCTGCCAACCCTTCTGCCAAATGTTGCAGTCCCTTGGTCATCAAATCAGATTCTTCATATTGAAGACTTACTGAACCTAGGTTCCTCCCCCCCAATTCTGAGAACTGAATTTTCTCCCCTTGAAAGAAATAAAAAAACTTGAATCAGAACATGCATGTGCAAAGAGAGAGTGTAGTATCATACTTTTTTGTTAAGTAATATATCTCTGGTTTTTATCTGGAAAAGCTTTGCACTACAGTAAGCATAGCAGACAGTCTTCCTGGAAGATGCTACCTTACTTGTTGGTCATCATTCTCCAGGAGAGAGGAGTTGGTGTTTTTCAATGAACATCTGTCATTTAGTATTATTACAGTTTATTGTAATACATGCTGTTTAATATTATAGTCCTATTTAATATACATGAGTTGAAATGTCTCTACTGGTTCCAATGGCAGAGAATACCTAGAAGGGTAGATATGCTTGTAAGCTAAATTACTGGCTCTGTAAAGGAACAACACCTGCTTCAGTGAAACATTGTTTTGCTTTGCTCTTGACACTGTCTTGCTTTGCTCTTGACACTGTGTCTGGCAACTTCCCCATATATTTTTGTTCCATATGTAAGCATATTCCTTCTGCCATCTTGCATCCCCCCCCCCAGTGTGTATGAAGGGGAAGAAATTGCTTTGTCTTAATTTTTCTGCGTTCTCCTTCAGTGATTCTAGGAAATAGGTCTCTCATGTTCATCTTCCATGAGCATGTGAGAACATCACATCCTATTAAATTGGATAAGGGGAGACTTGTGTAGAGATGTGTTTCATGGATGAAGTAATGGCTTAAAAAATGATGCTACTGCATCATTCCAGCAGACCACTACATTTAATGTTACATTTGACATGGTAAGTGGAAGCCTCTGAATCACAGAATCTTTTAGGTTGGAAGAGATCTCCAGATTGACTTCGGTCCAACCCTCCAAGAGCTGTGAGCTTAGAAAGAGAGAAGGCGAGAAGGCAGCAGGTCTGAGCAAAGAGGCTGTGTTTCACTTCAGAGAAAGAAGGAAGCTGGGAATGAGATGATAGTGGGGGTAGTGGAGACAGGAACTATGAGGTCTGTTTTTAATTAGTTTGGTCTTTGTCAGGTCTAAACAGAAGCAGAATCTGGCCCACTAGCAGAGCAGTGTTCCATTCTGAGCATTGGGATCATAGATTCACCCTGGACTTTACACTGTTTATCCTGAGTCATTTGATGTTTTTGTTTTGTTTGCATTTCTAAAATGCAGATGGAATCGGAAGTGTGCATGATCATGTATTTCCTCAGGCAAGCTAGGGTAGTACCTATTTCATTCACACATTTTCATTCCCCTACTTTTTTTCTTGTATTGGTCTGCAGTACTACTTTTTGTAATCTGTAAGTTTGAAGAATTTACTATTCTGCAACTTCTGCTTTAATTAAATGCAATCTCTTACCTTTGTTTCTTGTAATTAAAATTTGCTTCTATCACTAGATACTTATAATTCCTTTTTCTTTTTTAGGCCTATGCCTAGGCTTAAGCTATGACAACTGACGTTTCTGTGCAGAGTAATTTTCCTACTTCCATGTTGTCCCCATTGCTTATGTTTTTGAACACTCTCCCTCCCTAGAAACTATAGACTTTTACCTACT
Organism: Alectura lathami; assembly: GCA_013399715.1. Taxonomy (NCBI): domain Eukaryota; kingdom Metazoa; phylum Chordata; class Aves; order Galliformes; family Megapodiidae; genus Alectura; species Alectura lathami. Next base: position 602,129 of record VXAV01008806.1, on the reverse strand, counting down.
GTACATCTACTGATAATCTAAAGTATGTACTATCTTGAGACATTCCTTCCATAGAGTAAACTTACATTTCATAGATTTGTTTCAAGGGCAGGTCTGGGAACTGATAAATCTAATATTTGCACGGTCTGATTGCCCTGGCAGAGACTTCTTATATTTGTCTTTTACTTAATGGCATGGGTCTAGTTGTAAAGGTGGCTAGAATTAGTAGTAAAACTTCTGGGAGGTTCTGTTCTTTTATGCTCTCTGGGCTCTTGGTTTTTGTTCTCTGTGGAAGGTGTATACTGTGATGGTTTGTTTTTGTTTTTCTTCAGCCTCACTTTGGATGAATTCGATGTGTCCTGTACACCCATATATAATATTATTTCCTCCCTAAGCTGGCAGGAGACTTGCTGTGTTACAGAAATATCAAAGAAGGCAGTACACGCACCATGTGTGCATTTGCCAATCCTCTAAAATGTTAACGCAAAACCATTTGAGGGGGGACAGAAAACTTTCCTTGCCGCTGAAAGGATATTCTGTAACTGGAGTTGTGCTAGACATTTTGTCTTTTTGATTACAGGAACCAGTGCAGGAGTGTTTGTAACATGTGCAAGCGTGTTCAGTCCCTTTCCAGGACATGTCAGTTTGGAGTGACAATGAGAGATACAAAACAATGTTTCACCCTCCCCAAGATCTTTTTTCTGACTACAGATTTCATATTTATACTGGGCTCTCCAACAGTGTACATGATTACTGTTCAGGTTTAGGATCTCAAACATTTCATAGACATGATCCACATGTGAGGAGTTTTTCTCTTTGTATTTGTGTGACTATACTATGCAGTCAATATTCTTATTTGAAATATTCTTCTCCTACAAATCTGTCACAATGCAGTTATACTGCAGAGCTTATTTATTTTCCTCTGAGTGGAAATGAGCTGTATCAGTATAAATGCTTTATAGAAATCTTTTTTGTATGATCATGCTGGGCCATTGTTTCTGTAACTGTACTGGTGAAGTCTGTATAATGCAAGTATTATATGCAGCTGAACTGTTTATTATTCTAGACTAGAGAAGCTGCAGATGATTTCCATGACTGCACAAAATATCTGAATGAGATCTATACACTTTTAATCCCCCACTTCAGTATGCATGCTGAAGGATGCTCAGCTGCCCTAGTGAGAGTCATTACTAGAAGCACGATTATACAAACTTCAGAGGTCTGTAAACTATTGCTGCTGTCTCATGAGTACATGGAAGGGAGGAGTTCTTCATGGTCTAAACTATTTCTCTTTTTTAACTGGGAGCAGCTCAAATATGCAGAATATTAGAGTATTCTCTCATCTTTTACCTAAAATCTACTTAAATTCAGTCGATGGTTGTTTTAGATCTTGTTTAAAAATGGCATCTGTCAAATTCATGGTCTCCTGCCAGTTGTTATAGCTGATGCTCTTAGTTANGGCCTTATTCAGCTGAGCGATCAAGCAAGGAGTGTGTTACAAGCACCGAAAGAGTGGGTCTGTTTGTAACTCTTTGTAACTTCCGAAGAAGGTAAGATGCGACTGGCAGAAACTGGATTTCCAGTGGTGTATGGGAAGCAAAAGCAGGGCTTGCTGATGCAGCTTTTGGTTTTTCCCCTCTTCTTAGCTTGTACTGGGGTCCTTGCTTTAATCCTTCTGCTTTTGTCCTGTTAAAAAATCAACTAACGTAGCAAATAGTCCCACTGTGCTCTGTAGTTGATGGAGTAGCTATGGTGGAGGTGGTGTGATTGCTTGGTTTTGCTCAGATGGTGCGTTAGATGTCCAGGAGTGTGTATTAGTGTTTGGTTTTGTGTGAAGCTTTCAGCCCAATATTCTATTTTTAACATATCAGTAGAAGATTTTTTTTTTTAATTGATATGGCAATGAAACATGAGCACAAGATTCCCAAACCGCTGGCTGTCTTTCCTACATCACATAGCTGTCTAGAGGCTAATTTCTCTCTTCCTTGATCTCACTAATGAAATGTGAACTATTACTTTTTTGTTTTTAGGAGAGGTTTCTTTGGTACAGTGGCTTTTTAATACAACTAAATTTGCTAATGGTAAACTTCAAGCGTTGCTAGCACTAACTTACACTTTGTAAAGAAATTTCATTGTGACCTACATGGAGTTCATCACTTCCAGATACTGTTGTGTTCCGTTCAAAATGGTACTGATTACTTACTGTGTTTTTTTTCTCCTTTTGGAGAAGGTTTAATAAAAAAAAGTTTCAGTACAAAAAATGGTAATCAAATACTTTGCCTTAATGTCAGTGTCTACATAGATCAAGCTGCCCTCACGTAACCACCATCCACTCTGTTGTTTTCAAATGACCTGGCTTTTCATGTTACTATTGGGTGTGTTAAGGAGAAGATGGAGTAAAGGCTGCATGATCTAATGGGGTAAAGAATAATACCTGGTATTACTCTGAGCATTTTCATATTTATGTGGCCTTGGACAATCTGTTTGGCTCTCTTTCACCCAAATTTTCGTTAATTCACCCAAATTATTGTTACACCAAGGCTGCTATTTAAACTACTTTTTAAAGCTGTCTTTTGTGCTCAGCTGTCTAACTGTGCTCCATGCATGTTTTCAACTGATTTTGAACTACAATATTTAACTTACACTCAGCACTAATGATGAATGACCTGCTATTATGTGGATCAACAGTAAAGAGCTGTTCTATAGCAGACTGTATTTTAGCTCAGATTTGTGGCCCAACCCAAACTGTGTACAATTTTCTCTTTGAGCACAACATTATTCTGAAATAAACCAAGTTTACTTCTAAATCTGAACAGGGTTTCAGGCATGATATTTTGTCCTTGAGTTTCTTTCTGCATGCTATTTCTTGACTATGATTCCATAAAAAGAAATAAAAAGCAGGTGTTCCTGCTTTGGCAGGGGGAATGGACTAGATGATCTTTCGAGGTCCCTTCCAATCTCTAACATTCTGTGATTCTGTGAAATGGTTGTGAAGTCGGTGCTAACTGTCCTTATACGTGCTTTTAGTTTCTGAAGTGTGTTGTTTCTTCTGTCTTAAAAATAGGTTTACTGCCTACCAAGTGTGAGTGAAGTTCCTGTCATGTGTTGCTTTATTTTTGTACATCTGAATGTAAAGCTGATCAGAAACTACTACTGATAATAACTGAGAAGTCCAGTATTTCTTGCAGAAAACTAGCCATACACAAATTCTATTTAAAAGCTTACATATTTTGACCCTTTACAAACTCATATGAGGACATGTCACATGAACTTGAACCAGGCTCATACTCATAAAATGGTTGGTCTTGCAGCATAGATTGTGTTTTGTCTGGCACTGATTTCTGCAACAGGCTAATCTTGTATGCTGAGCTTTGCTGATCCTTCAAACTTCTGGTGTTGAAATTTCACTTGGATCCATTTCTAGCCAGCATACAAATGGGGCTTCTGAACTTGACCTGGGTGGGCTCCCAGAGTGTTGTAAGAAATGACTGGGTGCCATAAGGAAGACAGACACGTCTGCTTTGCACTCAGCGTTTTGAAACCCTCTTTTAAGAATTGATAAGAACAAATGCACTCCACAGTAAACCAACTCCAATAACTAAACAATTTGGTTTGCTATCCTGTCTTTCTCTTAGCCTCCTTAAAATTGTTGTAAAGGTTTCTTTGATCCAGTAAGATTTGTTGCAGTACTCTAACTTTGTTTCACTGTGCAGTGTTTCTTGCTCTGTGTATCTGTGTTAAGTTCAGCTAATCCTCACAACACAGAACTCAAATACATCTATATCCTTTTTTAAAAAAAAAAAAACTTTGCATGAGAGGATTCATTTGCCTTTATAGCCTTTGTCAGTCAGCCAGCAATCCACATAATACAATAACTATTTATTGAATGTCTGGACTTCTTATCTCCATTTATGCTTTATTAACATCTAAGTCTTTCTGGTCAATGTGTAAGCTGAATTGCTTCTCTAGCAAGATCTCTGCATGGAATTCTGTGTGCATCATTCTGTTCAGCGCACCAGCAGAACAACAGCTACTGCTGAAAGCAGAATTCTGTTCATCTCTGATCCCTTCTCTTTCTTTGCCATTCCTGCATCCAGAATTTCTTCACTACAGACACGGGAGCGGAGTGAACGTGATGCACAGCATTAAAAGCTGAATTTTCAGATGTCATCTCTGGTTTTAATAGTTCATTTCCTTTTGTCTTCTTGTATCCTTGCAGCTCCACACGGATTCCATCCTCATGCTTTACAACTTTAGTGGCCAGCCCAGTGGAGAGGCGTTGGTGACTTTTCCAAGCCTGGATCTAGCTAAGAAAGCAGTGGCCGAGAAAAATGGACAGCTCCTGGGAGGCTGCTGTGTAGAACTGTACCTGGTCTAACTAAACACTCTCTGGGGCATGGGGAAGGAATGTCATGCTAAACACCGTGCCTCTTACAAAATAAGGAGTCTTCCCTTGCCACCCAGGCAGCAGCAAATGTGCCTTTTCAGCGTGATCTGTAGGAATGTAGAGTGGTACATGTCCTGTATTGAATTTGAAAAATGGCGTATCGTACGCCAAAGATAAAGCAACAAGAAAAATTCTGCAGATGATTTTCTTAATCTCTTATGTATTTGTGTGAAAATAAGCAAACCCCCTCTTGGCATCTTGTTAATTCTGAAGACAATCTAATAGCACTTCAGCTATCACAGCCATGGGAGAAACCTACTTGTCTGTTCAGTAGCATTTGAAGTGGAAAGCGAAGCTTGAGTCATTCAGATTCTGATGGTTTTTTTTTTTTTTGGTAAGAGTTTACACTTGGCAAAGTGGTTTCTGTAGAGTTGAATTGTCTTTAGAAAGGGCTTTTGGAATGTGTAGCGTTCCCAATTCAAAGCATATATCTTAGTGATTTTGTTGTTGTCATCCTTGACTGGAGAATACCAGGATGCTGGACCCCGAATGGAGTTGTGCTTTCTCACGTTTTCGTTGCTGTTTGCAAAAGCCATATTTGTCTTTCCTACCAGTGTACTGCTGCCAATATGTAAAGCAAAAAATAAAAACAATGGCAAAACCAGAAAAATCCTCGTCGCCCAACCATAACTCCCTACCCCAAATTTTTAATCTCTACAGGACAAAAATGGCACATAAACCTGAGTACTAATAAGTTATATTTTTTTATTTAAGCATAATAGCTTTCAGATACTGTACTAAAGATTTTGCTCTAGTTTATGTGCATGCAGTTTGTTTACATCTTTAAACTACTTTATTTGTACATTATGAAACAACAAGATGTGTTGAAATTGAAATCCTCTAGTGCATGCTTGTTTCTTTTTCCCTGTGTGTATATACATAAGCTAGAAGAAGTACTTTTACGTCATGTAGCATGTGTTTCAAAAAAGACATCTGCTGTAGAAGCACTAAGTGACTTTGTTTTTACTGTGCCTTACTTCAGAACTATTCCAAGTGCAATACCAGCAGAGCAAAATGTAATGAATCCTTTTGTGACATGTTCATGGATGTCTGAAATGATCTTTTTTTTTTGTTAGTGTACCATGTGTTGTACTTAAAAGAACTGAATGATGTATGCTTCTTTATATTACAACAAATAAAAGATGCTTACGATGTGCATTTGCTTTTGAAAGTAACTTATACCTTGTTTTAATGTATTTTCATGGAACATTGCTTTCTGATAGATAAACTTTCACCTAATTTTCTCTTTCCCCTAGACGTAGGTGAGCATCTATATTGTGAGGATGGTATTTTTTTTTGTTCTTTAATGTTCTGGTAAGCAAAAAATGTGTATAATAAACAGTTACATCACACTATCTGAAAAGTGTTCTACTGAGAGAGGAATATTTATATGCTTAGTGCTCTCATCCTGGTGCCAGAGGAAACTAAGTATTGAACTAGAAATTGTGTTCACTTTTAGATTACAGTGGCTAATGGGTAATTCAGATTAGAATAATTGAGTGTGTTTTGAGTCAGAATGATCCTATGCCAAATGCCATTTCATCGTTAAAACATCCCATCTGCAGTGCTACTGCAGGCAGGTAAAACTGTGATGAGCCTTGTTCAGTATTTTAAAGTGGGATACCAATCTGTTTCCAAGATCTGTCCTAACACCAAAAAAAAAAAACAAAAAAAAAAAAAAAAAAAAAAAAAAAAACCAAAAAAAAACACTTCAGTGTTGAAGTAACTTTCATACTAGGTTCTCCTTTTGCCTTGGGGGAGAATGGTTCTCCTTCTAAAAGCGTTGGGAGTCCCTGTTCTGAGCTACCAGTCACTTTATATACATTCTGCTACAGTTCAGTTGACCACATCTTGTTTATGGCTCCGCGGGTGGTTGAAAATCTTATTCTTCTCCTAGAAGCCTGTATTAAACTTGTTGTCTGTTAGCTAAAATGATCCTCAATCTACTGCAGGGCCTCTCATTTCTGAGAGCTCCTTCCCTTGCCCCCGCGTGCTCCCCTGCTCCCTTGGCAGGCTCCGGAGCCTGTGCCAGGGCTGGGGCACTGCCCTGAGCAGCAGCAGGCGCCCAGCCCTGGGCCCCGCGGAGGCTGCCTCAGGCGTGCTGCCCGGAGGAGGCTGAGCTACTTAATCACTGGTTCAATCCCTCCTCGGAATGGGATGCTGGAAGCTGGTTAGAGAAATTGAACTCAGGTGCTTCACGCTGTGTGTTTGTGTGTGTGATCTAACGTGGGGTTTGAGGAGCGTAAACTTTTTCAGAAGTTATCTTTGCAAAACGAGTGCTGGGGCAGTAACAGCACGCACCCCACGTGAGGGGCCTGATAGCAGCCCCTGCCTGGCGTTACTCTGATCTTCCTCGGTTGTGCAGAAGGAAACAGTAGAAGAAAAAACAACGCACCATCTCGGTGAAACGCGCTTTCCTCCGGCGCTGAATTAAGCCCCGCGCGGCGACGCCCGCGTGCCGCCGGCCTTGCTGGGGGGGCAGGAGGCCGGCTG
>VXAV01008806.1:582680-595163 GCA_013399715.1 Alectura lathami | reverse complement strand
CCCCTCAGCGCCAGCGGCCCCTCCGCGGGGGCCGTGCCTGGCTTCTGCCGGCGGCCGCTCTCGGTCCCGGGCCGGGCCGAGCAGCCAAAGACAAATGAAATTAAAAGCGAAGGAGGCCTTCGTGCCCTGGAACCTCCTTTCCGCGGTGGTTGTCTTGGCGGGGTCGGCTGCAGGGCTGGGGGAGGCGGAGGAGCCGCGAGGCACCGCAGGGAGCTGTGTTCACCTTCCTCAGGCACGTCAGCCTCCCTTCGCTGTATCCCCGTCTGACTGCAGGTGTCTTTCCCCTCGCTGCTTGCCCAACGAGACGACATGTTTGCCTCTGGCATTTGAGGTTTTCTTGCATACCCTAAGGAACAAACCCCGCGTAGCTAAGCCCTCCCTTCCTGGCCCGATGGACGCGGGCAGGCTGCCCCGGTTATACGGCTCAGCTGTGAAGGAGGGGTCTGCCCTCAGCCGGGGGAGGGGTTGTGTGGAGGCAGCTGCAAATGGAACGCGGGAGACTTCAGGCGCAGCAGGTGTCCCAGCAGGAAAGGGGTGCTCACCCTTACAGCTTGGTGGCACTTCAGGGAGCTGCATGCTCCAGGAGTTGGGTCAGGACCACTGGGAAGAGGTCTTCTCGGTTCAAGCTAGAATATTAAATGAGGGCTTGATCAGTAGAGACGGCAGTGGCTTTATAGCTGAGGAGCTAGAGTTTCCATTAAAGAGTTCTCCTTCAAAATGGAACATAAATGCTTTCATCATATGCCTTCAAATGATGGCTTGCATTGCTGGAGCACGCTGGGAACTTGAGGTAAGGCCTAAATACGCTTTCTTCTTTTTGATGTATGCATTTATTCCTTGCAATTGAATTTTTAGACCTGCTGTATTGTGGAGGACTGGCTGAGGAGATCACTGTTTTTATGTGCATGTGGTTTAATGAAATGAAAATGTTAAACTTCAGTTGTTTTCACCAAAGAGAAAGATGCTGAGTTTTGGAAAGAACTTGATTTGACTGTTACTGTTATGTGAGAAGGGGTCCTTGCTTTCAGTGTTCAGCCACAAAACGTGTTTCTCAAAAGTAAGCTTGTTCGGGGCTTGCTACCAGCAAAATGCCTCAGCTGTGCTTGTGTTACAGTATTACACAACTGAATTAAGAACAGAATTAACATTGTTTGTATTTCTTTGACTCCTGGTTTCATGCTTCTGATAATGCTGGGTTTGTGCGTTCCTGTTCCCATTCTCTTGACACTGATAATCTTGTCTAGAAATTTTTTATACGTTGGTCATCCTTTGGTGTGTTCATTCCCAGTTTTGAGAGAAGATAGTTTATTCTTGTTACTTGAGTCTGAGGTGAGACTGAAGAGCTCGTAAAGGCTACTCCCTGTTTTAATGGCTGCAGCTGTGCTTCTGGATCAGGTGTTTTGTGTTGGAATCAGCAGAGCAAACTCTCTCACACCAAGTTCTGCTTGTTTATGTGAACCAAGGTATTTCCAACAAACCTTTGCCAGTGAAAATCAGTTCCTGATTCTTTTTATCTAAAGGAAAAAAAAAATGCCCTTCAACACTTTAGGTTTTGGAATAGTGCTTGTACCTTTTCAGTCCATTAAAAATCAGAGTTCTTGCTGTTTAGCCAGTTGCATCCTGTTTTGTATAGGTGTGTATGTAACAAAGTCTGTGGTGATAGTTTTTGAGGCTGACACAGTATCTTCTATAAGTTGGTGTTATCTAAAGGCGGTATGAAATAGTCCAGGGCAGGAATCTCTCCTCCTATGTGTCAGGATTTATCTGAGGTCAAATTAAAACTTGTTATATAGGGTTTATTGATGTTGTTTGTTTGTTTTTGAAAGTAAAAGCAAAACACGAGGCATGATTTTTTTCTTCTTTCTGTAGAATTAGATGAGGAGCAGTACATTATTTAGATGGATATCCAGTTGGACAATAAAAATAATCAAACAAAATGATGTTGGGTTAATCTAGACTTGCTCAAATAACTCTGCCAACTGCACTTACTTATATTGGTGTGTCATTATGTTCCTATTGCCTTTTACCTCGCTACTGGAGTAGGAGCTTCTAGAGTTCTTAACAGCATCACTGGATCTTGAGTTTGGTACTGGAATTTTGTTAAACTGATGCTTTAGTGTTTGCTGCCAGCGCTAAGCTGTGCTACCAGCAGATGTCCCCTTCTGATCAGACTTTGCAAGTAGCATGCTTGAAATGGGAACGCTGAGAGGGGCTGTGAGCTGTGCTGTTAGCAACTGCAGCAGAAGCTGTGTGCAGTAAATAATCATGTGTCCATTAGTCCTAAAATCAGAGGTTATTACATTTCCCCAAATCCAGTTGACTTCTTTTTTGTCTGTTTGTCTTTTTAATTATCATTTAAAATGCTTTCTGCCTAAAATGGTTCATTCATTCATATTTCAGAGTTGCTTTGAAATGTACAAATACATCTCTGGTTATTTCCTCTGGTTGGGTACCATGAACTGAGAGTCTTCTGAAGTCTTCTTTGTAGAGGGTCTTATGCACGTTAATTGCTCAGAGAGAATAGTGTGTACGCTGTATAGAAAGAGGGGGTCATAAAAATTGGGGGGGGTTCTTAGTGTTGCTTCAGTACTTCTTGTTTTGAGACTGCCTCATTTGTTCAGGAGAGAATTTTGTGAAAATCGGAATAACTGGAAAGGAGAAGAAAAGGCAGTTGTTTATCAATAGTTCTGCTATGAAAAAAAAAAAAAGTAAATAGAAAGCAAACACATTCTCCCACATATCTTAACCTTCAGACACCTGAGTTATTTTCACAGACTTCTGGTTGCTTTGAAGCATTCCCTGTGTTGAGGAATATCCTTGTCATTATGGTAACACTGTTTCCCACGCAGGTCTAGAATAAGTGAAGTATTTTTAACACATTTCAATTGTGAATATAACAATAGAACTACAAGGAAAAAATCATTAGCTCTTGGACTGAGAGCTTTGTAAAAGAACTGTTTGATTTTCAAAAATCTACAATAAACTCATCTGCAAGGTGTGTCATTAAGTGTAAATGCATAAAAACATCATCCTTGTCCTTGGATGTGCTGTGGTGTCCCACCCTGTGTCCCTCTCCCCACCCTCCTCCATAAGTGCCATGAGTGTATGTTTACTCACATTTCTTACTGTGAACTAAGAATGCTGCTGCGGCAGAAAATAGATAGAAGTGGTTAGCATCAGGGAGACTTTTAGAGAAAGCTTAGCCAGGTAGATTCCATACCAGTAGAATAAGAACTTGGTTTTATTCATTACCAGTCAAAAGCCTGGGAATGTTCATCACAGTATTCTACAACATATGTATTGTATTTTTTACAATAATTTTGCAATAAATAACAATGACAATGTCATTGCTTTGACATTGCGTTGCTTTTATTTTGAGAGAGCGTCTTTTACAATAGACCTGTTTAAGGGAGGGCTGGTTTCATTTATGTCGACTTCTTGTACTAGTCCCTCCCTTCTGGCTTGGCTGTTAATACATTGTAACTTTTGAGAGTTTTGGTGGTGTTTACTGTAACTGTCACCTGCTGCCAGGGCTTAATTTTCTGCTGGGAGGGAGGGAAAGTTCATGTGCTACTTCCATGACTCACCTGCATGTATATATTCCCAGTAAAATATTTTAGGATACGTCAAATTCATGCAAATGTAGCTTTTAGAATGTGTGCAAAAGCCTTCAAAATACTTAGTCTGGGTGCTTTTAGAAATGTTTAGAAGTGTGCAAGAACAAAGTGAAGGAAGCATTTCCATGCTGTGGAGTTTCTTTGATGCATTAAAAGCTAACACTAGCTTGCATGTCAGGAAGAGTAAGACCTTTTCCTAATGTGTTCTGTACAATTTCTTTGTTAGGGATGTGCCTTCCTAGGTCTGGGTGTGTACTGCCACCACCATGGATGGCAGATGCACACGAAGGCCAGCTGTGGGAGGGCAGTGAAGGCGTGGTGTGACTGAACAGAGGGAAGGGGTGGGCTGGCAGTAGGTGCTTCCCGGTCTCTAGTCAAGTCATGAGGGGCTAAGTGAGGAGGCGACAGTCTGGATCTCATCTCAGGTGTAACATTTGTTGCTACAACTCAACCCAGTGAATTCTTAAACTGCTCTGAAAGCATGGATCTTATTTCTGTTGGATTATGTGTGTCTGTTTTTTGTTGGATGCAATGCAGTCCTTCTACAGTCATAATCTTACTGTGAAAACCCACACTAATTACATTTAATAGTAGTTGTAGCAAAAGCATTCATTTAGAGTGTTCCTGACAATTTGCTTAGTTTGTACATACAGTGAATTAGTCTATGCCAGATGAGTATGATGTTGCAAGATCACTTACAACGCTGCATGTCTTACATGTGGTATTTACCTCAAATCCTTCTAAAATGACTTGTCAAGTCAAGGGCATCGTATTGGTGATGCAGCCTGGAGGGCAGGCCATAGGCAGACACATCCTGAACAAGCAGTAAGAAGTCAGAATTACACCTGATTATGCCTCTGTGAATAGGGCATTTCCCTTGAGTTTAAGGAGGAAAAAGCTTGTGGTAATGGCAGCTTCTGTGTGTTCAGGGAAATGCAACTTCTTCATTTCTCTAAGCTTAATCTCTCTTTTTGTTCAGCTAAAAGATACCAGTGACTGAGAGATTACAGCAAGGCAATGTTTCCCTTGGAGTAACCTGATCTTACTTGGCTAGAAAAATAGGGGATTCTGAATTTTCAAGTTGTGAGGACAGTTTTGGAACTGGTTTGAGAAAGAAACCAGCATCACAGTGCCATAGGCCTGGATGCTGCTGATGGCATTGCAGAGTCAGTATGCTAACAAGGGGGGGGATGTGAAATGCAGTGAAGGCAGTATTGAGGGGTTTCTTCCCATTCTGCTCACTGGCACCAGGAGATCACCTACTTGTTCATCTTTTTTTTCCAAAAACTGCAAGTCTGAGGAATGAGAATGGTGATGTTGTAGTGTAGCAACTGGGAACTGAAGTGGACCTGAAAACCTTTCAGCTACAGAGGAAGTTGAGTTTTGGGTGTTGTGGCTTTCAGAAGGTCTGTAATGACTAGTTTGACTAGCGGTATGGAGATTAACATCTCTCTTCTAAGGGTTTAGAAAGTGGTGTGATTTTTCTGACCTGTCTTGAACAGGAAAAGCAGTTTGGGAATATGCTGAGGAGGCAGTCTGCAGTCTTAGCCAATACTCCGGGTAGGATGGAATGAGGTGGAGGCAAAGGGCTTTACTGCTAAAAGGCTGTTCTTGGGATAATTCTGGAGCAACGAAGGTGAGGAGAAAAATTCATGAAAGAACTTCATAGATGCAACTAACACAGCTTTGAACCAGGCAGCTCTGGAACTGCTACACCCTAGCTTCAGCAGCATGGCACATAGTTACATCAAAAAGCTGGAGAGACAGGGATGCAGCGACAGCGCAGAGGTCATTCTGCTGGTCTTGTGAGCTGCAGTCCCAACTGATTATAAAATGGTGGACTCTAGATGTTCTGAGACAGTCAAGGTAAATCGAAGTTGAGGAAATGTTGCTGGATGTGACTAGTTTGTTTGCATGTCTGTCATAGAGCATGAAAGAACGCTTAGACTTCAGATGTAGAATAGGAAGCTGGATGTGGAATATGAAGAAAGGGTCAAGGAATCACTTTTCTTGTGTGAGCATCTCAGTTTTCATTGCTGCAAAACAAGGTCACTGTAAAAGCACATAACTTTGCTTGAGGTATAATTATGTATTTTGTAAAGAACCAGATACCCTTGGATCTAAGCACCCTTGAATCTGTAACTGGCATTTGAGACAGAAATTCTTTAGAAAAGCTATTGCAATTAATGAGAAACTTGTGAATTCTGTTTAGCAAGCACAGCATGTCTCTTCAGAAACTCTCCTTGTTCCTATCTATTGCCTCTAGCTTCAGAAGCATTCAGTGTCACGTTAGCTATAAGTATGAAATTTGTGAAACATACAGGATAAATGTGATTGCTGTTTAACAGACTGTGCCACTAAAACTCGAACTCTACAAACTATGTACGAGGACTTGCATTTTTTCCTGAATGCTCAAAACCACTGCCCTCCCCCCATGTACTTGAATGCTTTTCTCTATTGTTCAGTGTACCCAGGAAAAACAAGACTGCGGTTTATTGTGCATTTTTGGTTTTCACCCACATAAAACATAGGGTGTTTTTGAATTTTCTCATTAAAAGCACTCCGTTCTTCGACCCCCAAATCAACTGACGAGCATTCATACTGAAGAGATTACCTTTGGTAATTTTCCTGAGATAAGTAACAAGCAGTGCATGCAGAGATGCATGTTGTTTTGTTAGCATTGTGAGAGTAGCTTTCTGCTGACCTCCTTCAGAAATTTTATAAAGCTTCATGCTTGCTACTGTTCAGTCACTTCAATCAAATTTGATAGGTTTACAACAGCATGTTTTTCACAAATAACGAAGATCTGGAACTCAACTTCTGTTCTTCCTCACCAATGGTCAGGTTTGCAAATAGTTGTCCATGACAGATATGGAAGACAGCCCAAACTACTGCCTGTCACTGTGGTAGCTTCTCAGTACTTACAGGAGTAAAGATGGCTGCTGGTTTGTTTCGATATGAAAATGGAAGTGTCAGTTTATACCGAGGATGATATAACAAAATCAGTGCAAAGGGAAAGCTCTGACCCTGCCTTTGACCATGGGTAGCTCCTCAAATAGTGTTTGCAGAACTTCTTTGTGGCACAGCTTGGACTGTGTTTCAGATCTAAGGGTCTCACCTGTCTCTGAGCTGTTCTTTGTGTATTCACTCATCAGAACATATCTCACTTGTGTACAGTGGACACCTAGTAGCCTCTGCATAGCAAGCAGGTTTAAATCAAGCTATCCGTTGCATGATTTGCTTGAATCTTCTTCTGAATTGATTGCACGAGCAGTCTAGGCCAGCTCTCTGCTCAAAGCAAGAGCCATTGTGGTCCAGGTTTCCTATGATATCCCCCAAATCTGAGCTTCATTTGTAAAAGGATCTCATCTAGTTTTTGCTTTAGAAGCTGGGTATGTTTGAAGCATCACATTAACATTTAGAGTTACCTTTGTTTACATGCTCGTCAAGAGTTCTGTCACACAGTATCTCAGCGCTAAGATCAGTAACTGCTGATGTTTTTTCTCGATTTCTTTATTTCCCCCCCCCCCGCATAAATGGTTCAGACTTTCATTTACAGGCATAAAGAATTAACTCTTAAAAAAATAAGTCTTCTAGGCAAAGACAGTAAATGCTGTCCATTTCTGACCAAATGTCAAACCACACATGTAGTCTTTTGACTCAAATGTAGTCAAGAATTGAAGATAATGTTCTCTTGATAATTCTTCATAATGAGAAAACATTCCTCGCTTTCAAAAAGTGCCTCTGCATTTATCTATTTTATCCTATTGTAGCATTTGCTAAAAGATTGCTAATTCGGAGCTATACTGCTGTAAGAGTAATCTAATGGACATTTCTGGGATGACGTGCTGATGGGAAGATATTTATAGAAAGTATCAAGGGCTGCCTGACAAACTGAGGTTCATAGTTTGGCTTTTAAGTATTTCTTACCGCTCAGAGCAGAGAGTCGGCTGTTGGCGTGGTGAATATACAGTTTGCTGCCCTGCGGTGTGAGCACACTTTGTGCCTACTGTTCCCAGCCCACCCACCATGCTCTGAGAAGAGCTCAACTCTTCAACTGTTGTAAACACTGCTCCAGCTGTGTGAAACCAGTAGAGTGTCTCTAGTAGTTGCTGGAAGGCCAACTGAGGCCAGCCTTAGTTATGCAGGCTCCTTGGAGAAAATAATTTAAGCATTCCCAACATTGGGCAAAGATTTTTATCTTAACCCTATGGTAGAACGAAACCCTGAAGGACAGGGTTTTTTTTTTTTTTTTTTTTTTTTTTTTTTTTTCTTTTTCCAATGGCTNTTTTGTTTTTTCCTTTTCACAATGGCTTTCTGAAAGTCCTCACTGAAGCATCAGCTGTTTCTGGCTGTGCCTCTAAATCCAGCCCCTTCTGCTGAGTGCCTTGTTTCCCTAAAAAGGGAACTGCACTACTGTGCTGTAGGAGTTCTTTTGGTTCACTCTGAGACCTGCAGTGTGGTAGATCTTGGGATACTAGGAATCCATTCTGAAAACAGAAAGCTCTTTAACTCTCACAAAAGTCTAATGCTGCCTTTCATTAAATGCCCTTTCATGTGGTATTTCCTCTGGTTGTTTTCACAAGACAAATATGCAACTATTTGTGTAATGTAGCCTTTCAGGTAGCAACTTTTCTGGCAGGGGAAGACTGGAGACTTTTTTCTGAGCAGTTACTTGGCATGTCCGCTGTTTGAGGCAATTCTTTCTTGTGGTTTGGATGGCCCTGTACTGTTGTAGGAACAACAGCAGGAATATTGAGTTGTTTCAATATAAATTATTGATTAGTTTTAAGTTAATGAGACTGACAAAAGAAGCATGTGTTAAAAGTTTCTAGGGTTCATCAGCCACCATCTGTTACTTTAGTGAATATAATGATGGGACATAAATAAGACATTAGATGAACCTGAGTATCTTTCAGTAACAGCAGAAAATTGGAGCTGAAAAAGACGGTAAATATGAAAGAACAGCAACAGAATGGAGTGAGACAATACAAACAGCTAACTTTAGGCAGAAGGCATTACTGTCATTGTAGGTCTATGCTACAGATAATGTAAGTACTTGAATACCCTATCCTTCCCCTACACTTAGTCCATCCCCACACATTTGCTGCTTAACAGCTTGCTTTGTGAGCACAGGGAGAACTGGGGACTCACGGCCAGCACATCATCTGAACTTGTCTAATGCTGGCCCTCGGATTAGGGTTCTTAACTGGGAGGGTCGGGTCCGTGTCACTGGTCCTTCTCCTCTCCCAAGAGGAATTTGCTAAGTGGCATAGTTGGGGGGGAAGTGATTATCTTTTTGTTAATACCTTAACTTTCCTATTGTTTTGAACTGACTTTAAATGATGAATCTGTCTGGAATGGAGAGAGAAATCCTTCACAGGATTTAAGCTGTGAGCAGTTTAAAGTTTGTATTACGGGAAAGACCAGTGATGAAACAGCTCATGATCAATATGTGGTATGCTGACAAATACTGAGACTGTGGAAGGTGCACATCAAAACTGATCAGTCTCTAAAATGGTTCATATACGTGCCCTGAAATGTCACCAAACGTCAAGTTCTTGGAACTGGGTATCACAGTACTTAAGAGATTTTGTGTTATTTTCCACTGTGTCTCACAGAGATAACTTGATTGCTTGGTACTACTTAGGTAAACACCTACCTTAGTGGTCTGCACAGACTCAGATAATGTAACTCCTACTTTAAACTCATCTGTATTTCCCCCTGGCCATGATGCTTCTTAGTGTCTGGACTTCCACTGGTTAACATTAAACACTTGCTGCATTCTGTCTTAGTGGTGGTTGTCTTTTTAGTGGCTTGCATGAATTTTTTGCATGTATTCAAAATAATTTCATAATGGAAAGTTATATAAAAGTGTAGGACAAACTGTCAAAGATAAAATGATACTGAAAAACTGACAAATCCTAAGACATCTTTGTCCATTTTATCAAAGCATATTCAATACTTTGATGTTATGCCCCTGTGAGCTTTGGAGTTCATGTATGTACCAATAACTGATTGCCCAGCACAGAGCCTCCAGTATGACCAGCAGTTACTAGAAATTATTTCTGCCTCTCTGGCCAGTGTGCTGTCAGCTCTTCCCTGAGCAGCATTGACTGAATAGCAACCTGCTTTCTGCTTGGAACAGTAACAGAAGTGGAGAACCTGGGTCACTGCTGCAGTGTCCTGAAGCTCACAGATCCATCATCTGTTAGGACAAAGAAAGTTTTGCAGCCATGCAGATTACTTGACCTAGCCTGAGTTAAGTGTGATTTAGATTGTAAATACAGTACTTAACTGTAATGCTCAAAGCAAGCAGTTTACTTGTTTTTCAAAAAAAGGCATAAGTATAAAACACTTCAGGTTTAGTCTGCTTGCATTTATACTATGGGAGTTAGCTCTCCTTTTGTGCATCAAGCAGCTTTGCTCTTTCCCCTTCTGATAAGAGCTACTTCAGGGTTTAGCCTATACGTTTTCCCCCTCTTTGGTGGGGTATCTTTAGCTTTTACAGCCAATATTCTCTTTCAAGTCTTCCAGAGGGTGTATATGAGCTTAATTTCTCTTACTGCCCCCTGCTTCCACACTCTGTCCTTGAGTAGGAAAGAGTTTGGCCACCCTTTTAGTTCGAATACAGGCTGTTTCCCTTCCATATAGATCTAAATATCTCCATGGGTTAAGCATCGGTTCTTTTATTACATTGTTTGGGTTTTTTCATCATTTAAATGTTAAATTCTCTCCTGTTTCTTTGATGGATACTGCTGCTTGCTACAGAGCACAGTTTCACTGAGGCCTGTGTTCTGTTTCAGTCTGTACAGTGAAAACAGCATGCTGCAGTCTTACACAGCTAATTACTGGCTCTTGATAGAGACCAGACACCACCAGCCACTCATGGTAGCAGATTTAGCAGATTTCCAACCTTATCCTGTATGTAGGCTTCATGGCCTTTTCTCTTTTTAAAAGCAAATCTGCACTGAACTATCTTGCTTTGCTCTCCTCAGCCCTATAATTAATTAAGCATATGTGATTGCTGTATTAGCAGCGGCACCAGAAATTCAGACTCTGCTTGCTTTCAGTTAGAGGCATTGTATCTTTGGTGATCTGTCATTTCACTAGCATCTTCTAGGAAAGGTTGGTAGGTGTTGCTGTTGTTCTGTGGGTTTTTATTTATTTATTTATTTATTTTCAGGAAAAGTTTTGAGATAGCTCAGTTCTTAGCTAAAGTTTATTAGAAGTAGAAGCAGCAATGGCTTTACTGGAGGTTGGTGCTCAGGAGCACCGAAGAAACTGTAAACCTCCTGATTAGCTTTGTTTGGTTCAGTGCACGCAAGCAGTTTTCCTCAGCGTCTTCTCTACGTGCATGAGTTCATCTTCTGTTCTTGTTTATCTTCATTTTGTGTAGGTGATAATGAGAATAAAGTGACTCAAAATATACAAAAGGAAAGAAATCCTTCTAACCCTGTGATCCTAGATTTACCTCTTCGGTGCGAATAGGAATTTAAAGCCCAATGTACTTACTGTAAGCCCAACTTCATGCCCAACGTCTGTGCCTTATCTAAGGGATGTTTTGTACAGCTTCCATGTTATATAAAAAGTATTTCCAAAACCTTCGTGAGAGGTTTTTCTGTGCTCTGCTATAAATCAGGACTTGAGGATAACTTTTTCTCGCAGAATACTGTAGTTGGGGACAGATCTGCTCAGTAATCAATTTTTTTTATTATTTTTATTTTTTTAAACATGTTTTGTATTCATCTTTCTAGCTAAGGAAACTTCATTGGCCTACAGTGCCATTTTAGCAGCTTCAATAGCTTTTAAAGCTTAGTAGCTTTAGCTTAGGTTAGTTCCACAGGGTTTAGGCTCAGTCAGCCAGCATTTCAGACTCAGTGAAAACTGCTTACAGCCACCAAGTGCATGTCTTCCTCTGTCTCTCCAAACCACAATGTCATTCAGCTCAGTACTTGGCCGGTGTTGGACTGCTTGTCTCCTTGACCGTTTGTGCAACTTTTCCATTATAACTTCTGTCAGATGGCAATGATGACATTCTTGGCATAACTCCCCTCCCTCCCCCCTTAGAAAAAATAATCCCATAGTAGCACTTAATTCAGTTTCAGAATTGCCTTATTTGTCCAATTGGCTTGATGATGGCACTCCTCATCCAGCTACTGTGACCACAGCCAGGCAAATGCCACAGGGTGAGCAAGCAGTGCACTCAGACACTGACAGAAAGTATGCTGAGTACATGCAGAACTCAGCTAAACCAGAAATCTGCAAATCTGCTGTGAACTGAAATTGTTCCAAACTTGTAAATGGTTGCATCTTTATTATGGTGCATTTTAAAAATGTTGAATCTTAAGACGAAATCATAACTAAATCATAGAAAATTGTGTTCTGGAGCAGGCTGTGCAGCAGCTTCAAAGGCACTTGTTCAAATGTCAAAAAAACTGGAAAAATCTGTTCTTACATCATATTCAGAATTTCCTACTTGAAAATAGGGACATACTTCTAAAAGTTCATCTTGTCCTTTTCCAACACATTGTAAGAAAGACTTGGCTGGGAACACAGGCAGGAGGAGCTCATGCAATGTTTACAAACAGATTCTTTTATTGCAGTGAGGAAAAGCTCGCTCCACTGACCCAAGAACTTCTAAAAGTATATTGGTCTCTTTTCTTTCCTGCTTATTTCAGGTGATACTACTGGTTATCCAGCACTGCATGCCCAAACACTATTTTCTTGAATGTCTGAGTCCTCTAGGTGCAGAGGGCTGAAGTCTGATGCTTTGAGAATTGTGACATGTTGATCAAAAACCACGGAAAAGAACCAGCTGACGGTAGCTTTTTTCTAGGTTAGGGGAAGTTTAAGTGTTGCTCTG
>VXAV01008806.1:569141-581792 GCA_013399715.1 Alectura lathami | reverse complement strand
TGTGGTCCACTTAAATGGGATTTTGCTTTTTTCTTTTTAAAATGTATTCTTGCTTCTGTTGTACTGCTCCTTCAGGAGACACCTTCAGTGAGCACTGAAAGGACAAGAGACGCACATGCATGGTGGTTAACGTGGCTTGGTAACAGGCAGAGGCAGCTTGATGTGGGTTCTGTTTGAGGCATAAGCAAGTTTTGGTCTACCTGTGACTGTATAGGAAAAATTCTGTGTGATAGGAAAAACTCTGATCTCAACCCTCACCTAACTCGTTACAGTGGAGTAAGTGTTAGATTCAAGGCACACAGTGGTATTGGAATTAGGCAGGGGAAGATGGAAGAGAAAGGGTCAGAAGCCTGGGAACAAGTAGGCAGAAGCAGACAGCAGAAGTACTGCTGTGGAACATTGTAAAGAAATACCCACTACACTGAGAGAATTGAGATTTCTGCCAGCACTTTGTCTTGGGTTTGGATCCTACATGAACAGAAACTTCTGATTACTCTCTGAAAGGAACTGACTTTAACAAGACATTTCTTCTCTCTGCTTGCCCGATATTACAAAGTAGTGTTTTACAAGTTAGTGGTGATGTTTTCACAACGCCTGGAATAAAGTCCAGCTACTTCTATTCTGAAATACAGCAGATGTGGGTGTCAGCGTGAGCACTCAGGGTTGGCCAGGCTCAGCTTTAGATGCCCTGGCTTGAAAGCATCACCTGTCATCTTTCGGACCCTATCAATCTTAGTGAATCAGCCTTCAGCTTGTTTGCATCTGAAAGAAGACTTGACTTGGCAGCAAAGTCTATGCAATCAATCCATGGATTATTACTAGTGTTGGTGTATGCTAATTATATACTGAGTAATCATACTAAAAACATGTGGAATGGCTCTCAAAAACCATGCACTATATTTAGTAAAACCCCGATGTAATTACTCTGCATTCAGCTACTGGCACTGTAACTCCCTTTTCTGGTGTATTTATAGATTAAAAACCATTGGTGAATGTAACTGGTCAGGACACGCACTGTAAGTAAGAGGCTAATCCTAAACGGGCCATGTTCTCAGAGTGCAATGTGAGCAGATCACTGCGTGGCCTCCGCACCTTTTCTCTCTCAGGCAGGTGTGCGTTACTAGTCAAAGGCCAGAGCTTTTGGTTCAGTACTGAAATAGGAACATGTGTGTACCTTGGTACACCTAAGTATGCAAGTGGGATTTCACAGATGAATAAAAGACCCTATAGCCAAGCTGCAAGAGAGATTAAATAAATCATTTCAGCATCACTGAGATGGGATGTAGATTGTAAGGCCTGAATCTGACACTGTCAAAGGCATTTACCTCAGTACTGCTTGATTAGCCAACTTTTTTTTTTTTTTTAAACGTCTGTAAGAATTTTACATCTATTTTTGAAAAAATTATCTCACCTGTGATAATATCATTTTTCAAGAATGGAGATCACTGTTCATGATGCTGCCCCAGAATAGTAGTTTCTGGAAATAATCTTAGCCTTATTGAAACAACCAACTTTGTGAACAGAAAATCACTAGTTATTGTGCAAACCGACACTGTCATCACTGCTGACCACTCACTGAAGTGGCTTGCTGTTGCTAGGTCTAAGCTCAGCCCCACAAGTATTGGTTCAAAATCATCACTCTTCTAGGAAGAAAACTGAACGTCCCTCATTCCATGTCATGACAGAGTACATCTGTTCTTCCCACTCTGCAGTCAGGGCTGCATTTTAAATAAAGGACAACGCATGTGCATTCTTTTTGTTTATTTCAACACTATGATTTAAGAGCCTAAATGCAAGTTCTTCCCTTTTATTTCTGCAAGTAGCACTGCAATCATAACTTACAAAAATGTTTAAAATACAAAATGTACATGAAATTACAATACAAGGCTCTGTAAACATCTAGAACTTAATTTTTATTGTCCCATATTTTTAAATATAAAACTTCAATTTGAATGATTTCCGAACCTCAAGGAATGACATCCATTCTGAGTATCAAAAATAGAGTTTCAAAGTTTTGTTTGTATCAGAACAAAACAGTCATGTTCTTCTCATTCTTTGGTTTAAAAAGGATGGCAGTTCCACTGACAACGTGCAAGTTTTACTGCAGAAACTTGAGGTGGCTAGTGTATGGTCATTTCAGAAAGAAAACTCCCTCCTTCCCCCATGGATTAACATATTATCCCATAATTTTTTTTTCTTTTTAACATTGATCTTTTTTGACCCTCCTTATAGAAAAAGCTACCTCATCATTAAGGCTTTCCTTCAGGATAATCTGAATCAGTAACAAGTTTTGACGGGGGGGTCTCAGGGAGAAGAAAGGACTTCAGGGCAAGGAAGTGGATGCCAACAAAATATCAACGGTTGCTGGGTTCTGCTGTTCAATTAAATTTGCATAGTCCAATAGAGATTGTGTGCTTTTTATATCACTACAATTATACAAGATTAACAGTCTTTACCTACATTATCACACAAGCTAAAATAAAATTAAGACCCTTGTATTGAAGCTTTTACAAGGCAAATACAAAACTGCTTTAGTATCCAAAGCTATATATATATTTTTTTTTAATTTCATTTTTAAATAGGAAAGCGTCTCTATGTCTACAGGCATCAAGGTATTTAAAGGCATCAGAAAATTTAGTGCATAGCAACTCTGGATTGTTTGGGCTCCTATATTTTAGGTACAGTATGAATTCCAGCTACTTACTTGGAGAACTTGCAAGGACAGTCTGTACCAGAAGGATAAAGGAGCGTAAATCCCATACAGTATGAAAAGCTTTTAAGTTAGAATTTTCCTACAAACAATGCTTAATGCAAAAGACCCAATAAATGATTGAAAACTGGAACATGCCTTGCCACCAGCACACAGTCTGAAGACAATTACATAGCTTACAGTGTGTTTGTGTTTTTTTTTTTTAACATTAAAAACGTAAGTAGATGTATTTCTGCGCGTGTCGCCCCTTTTCTAGGATCTTTAACCGAAATGAGTAGAGGACAGAGTAAAGCACCATCACTGAGGGACAGTTGTAATATGCTTTTCAGATTACAGCCCTGCCAATCTTTGACTTCAAATTTAAAGATTTGCACCATTGAACAATACATTCATGAAAAGGATGCTTCGATTCCCAGCACACACGCAGTGCCCTTGCACTGAAGTTGTTTGAAATAACTATGAAACATCACGACAGTAGCTTTAGGCTGCACTCTTAAAAGGAATCAACTGACAGAGTTATAATTCCACCTGCTTAATGTATGGCCTTTTAAAGAAGTACTTGATTCAGCTGTCACAGAGATGTGACTATAGCTACTTTATGGGCAGAACTTGGGTGCTGATTTAAATCTAGATGTAATGCTTTGCCTGCAAAAGGATGAGAAGTTTTTCCCATGATTGTCCATCAAAATGCAACACCAGGAACCTGAACTTACAGGTATTAAAATTCGGTAATGGAGACCACTTCAGAGTTCAATGTTAGTGTAATTTTAAGGGCCTATGATAACTTTCTGGGGAACAGAGACATGTCCTCCATGTGCATTCCGCTGTTAAGATGTTCACAATTGTCTGAACTAGTTTTAGTTTTAATGCAATTACACAATTAATGCAAGTTCAGAATTT
This sequence comes from Alectura lathami, assembly GCA_013399715.1. NCBI lineage: Eukaryota > Metazoa > Chordata > Aves > Galliformes > Megapodiidae > Alectura > Alectura lathami. Next base: position 578,182 of record VXAV01008806.1, on the reverse strand, counting down.
TCAAATGCACTCTCTTTTCTTGGCTCACTGAAATAAGGAACCAGAAGTCACATCTTGAGCGTCTGAGGTTCAGTGAGGCTCAGTCTGAGGCTCGTTATTTGGCTGTGATCATTGTACCCTGTATTTTCCATATCAGAAAGCTTTGTAAACTACAATTTCTTGAGCGGAGGTGGGGGCAGCATTTGTGGCCTGAGCAGGCGGTTTCAGATCCTCTCCTAGGTTTCTAATCATAGAGGCCTGAGCTTTTAGTGGCTATGTAAACAGATTGTTTCAGATGTCTCAGATGATGTAGGTAAGGGGAACGCATCCTTTGTGCACAGCACGGCTTACTGCTGCTGTGAATCCCGTGCATTTCTTTGGTAGCTTCTGCTTTACACATTTACAACTGGACATGGGCAAATGATACTACTTACTCCCTAACTCACAGGCAGTTACTTTTTAGTAGACTGAAGTTTACAGACAGTTTGAATTTAAGGAACTGCAACTGTCATCTCCTTAGGACTTCGAAGTGGCGTGGTCAGGCATACAAGCACAAAAGATACAGATGCGGTCACATGATTTATTGCGTGAAAAACTTGAATGCCACTGAACTGGTGACTTCAAAACCATATTCTGCAGGGTTATTAGGAACACTTAGATCCTCAGCAAATACTAAGATTTCTCCTGTATCTAACATGGCTTTGTTGCTGTTCTTTAATCTAAAACCCTACTTCTCAAACTTGATTAGAAATGTAACTTTCTAAGAAAAAGCTATTTCAAGAAGGAGCCTGTGCTAATAAAGTACAGGAAATTATCCACAAAGTTACAAAAGTTAAATTTTGGAATGTCATTTCTATCCCAACACTTTCATGATGGAATGGTCTTTTTGCAGCCTATCAAGTAATATTTTCAGTTTATAAACAAGTGCAGATCTACATTTGGCTTTGTTTCCTATGAATCTAAGAAAGAAAACACTACAGTATTTGTATACACAATGGCTTCCATGGCATTGGCTTCAGATGACAGGTATGATCTGCCGCTGGAAGATCGTATTTGGAAAAAAAAAAAAAATTAAACAATATAAGCTTAAAGGCTTTCCAAAATGACCAAAAAGTGTTAACAAATTATCAGTTACAAACTATACTATCTCTAAGGGAAAGCAGCACACTGAAGACGTGTATTAAATCTTTCCACATTCAGTACTGTGAATATTATAAGAGCAAACTAACATCTCCACACATTTGAAGCACTTACAATATAAAAGTATTCTATTTAAATGCAAAAAGCAAAGCTTGTTTGTAACTTTAAAACAGTTAAAGTATCTGGAGTAGATTCCACGTGTCCATTTGAAGTCTCTTTACAGCATCTGAGGAACTATAATTATAAATGCTCTGTCTCTACGTTAAAAATGTAACCCACTAAAAGGGCTTTGCAAGGATCCACCATTCCAGTTCATAAAGGCCACAGAGTTGGAAGCACAGTAAGTCTAAGGAGGAAGAGGATGAAGAAGTATTCAGAGAGACTGTGAAGTTTTCATTGATGTTTAGCTGTAAGCTTATCTGTTACTGGATTCCATCAGATATTCTTGTCTCTAGAGATCCAGGGCATGTACGTGGAGACTGCGTGGCCACTGTTGTTCCATGTGACACCGAGATCTGTGACATATCTCTTCCTATGATCTCATTTACTACGGAAAAAAAAAAAAAAAAAAAAAAAGGCTTGTTATGCTTTCCAAAATGCAGAATTTATCAACCCGTCTCTTTCAAAAAGAAATATCGCACTGCTAAGGCTTGATGCAGTTAAGTAACAGAGGATGAATTAGGACAATTATTTCAGTAACAGTTAAACAAGAAAAACATCCTAGCTTCTCTTTTTAAACTATGTACTCTAATCCAGGTCAAAGTATCCCTGAAACACTTGAAGAAAATAAGCAAATGCATACTCACAAAACCAGGTCAACAAAAGGCACAGCACAGGTCAGTTTAGTTAGTACAGGTTTCCTCACAGAACGGGGCAAATGTCACAAATGCTACAGGCACAATAACTCCAGGTTCTCTAAAGCTACTTACAGAACTTCCTTCGAACTTGCATTTGAGTTAATACAGTGTCTCTTTAATACTACATACCTATTCAATTGGCCAGCCTTCTGAATGTTTTTGTTTCTAACACTGCAGTAACAGTCAGCTTTTCTGCAGTGAAGAATTAAGAGTGACTAATACGTGCATCAATTCAGTTTGTATGTGTCACGCCTGCAATTCAGCAAGGCTTTGAATACGTCAGATTACAGTAATAGAAAAGCCTCTCTGAGTTTGTTTGGACCTTCTATAAGCATACATGTAACGTGATCCTTTGGTTGAACAATGATCATTCCTAGTATAACTAAAAGAACTTCCTTTTTGTACCTACAAGTATTAGGCCCCATCAGTTTCTGTCAGGGCACACACTGGCTTGCTCTATGGGACCCCTGCCAGCTGTTACCTACTGCATACTGCTGGACAGGCTGTTTTGTGCAAATCGAATGCTGCAGCTGTTCAGTGCTATTAAAACATGATGTGCAGTTCAATAAAAAGCAGCACAGCTAAATCCCTTTATATTCTGAAACCATCAGACTGTTACTTCAAGTTTCCATAGATTTTATATATATACACACGCTATGAATATCTGTCTGTCTGTAGCAGGCAACATCAGTACAAACTGGTCTATACTGTTACACCATTTTGCAGTTCCCACAGTGTTCGCTAACAGAATAGCATGTAGCTGTGTGACATTAAATGTTCTGTAAATCCCATTATATCATGAAAACAATAGCTGGTCACGTGGTGTTTTGTTTGCCAAGGTTCTGCATAGTTCATTACGTAGAGTGTTAAATTAAAGTTACAGGTTAGCTTGTAGTTAAGATTATTTCAAAAACAATCATTGACTTGTATATGAAAACCTGTTTGCTTTTATTATTTGAATCTGAGCAATAGCTCTGTCATGCTTTGTATTTTGCTGTTAGGTAACTTTTTTGGCAGCGTTTTCAGCTTGTGGCCAATATAGATTTATCTGTAAGCAAGAAATGGACAGGGGAAGCCTGCAGACTCCAGAAGTCTGAGACAACAGGGCAAGGCTGTTCTGGGAGTTGCGCACTAACAGCTAAGTGAGGCACAGGGCTGCTGTGGGCCTGCGGCACCCAGCACGCATGTAAGCAGTGGAAGGGATGAATGGGGACAGTCCCAATGCAGCATGCTGGCTACCAGATAGAGCAGCAGGCATGTAAATCAGGAAAGCAGCTTTTCTAGAGAAGGCTGGTCTCTAAAAGTCTGATTAAAAACCCCACCATTGTAAAGAAGTCACATAGCACTAGGTAGCCTGGAAGCCCTTTGCAATAGCTCACTGAAGAGATGGACAACTCAGGGCAGCAAGTGAGGAGATAGGATATACCTAAACTGGGAAGCATTTGGCCTTGTATGAAGGACATCCTGTGTTTACCAGCATTATCGTAATTACCTTGTCTTCCTAACAGTGCTGTAGTATGAATTAAGAAAGTTAAAAACCTAACTCAAGTAATTAGTAAGAAAAGTCTGTGTCGAAATGTACAAGACTGAAGGTAAAAACCACATAGTTTCCCTTTTGTATTAATTTGTGATTGAGAAAACAATATTAAAGACTCAACTAGCAATCCAAAACCTAGTATTCAAATGCATGAGATGTTACCTTCCTCCGTAAAAGGTCTGCTACCAAAGAACATCTACTGGTCTGTGATGAAAACTGAAGACAATTCATGAGCATAAATGCAGATTTTTCTGCCATGTTGGCTAGCAAAATCTAAGTTCTTGCATGACAAGTTGGGAAAGGAAGTCTATTTCAACAGTCCTGAGAGAGGCCGGAGCTTTGGCTATACTGATGATGGTTTATAACAAAAAGATAACTTATTTTCTGTACTTCAGAAAAGTGCTTTACTCCACTTTTGGTATTTTCAAATGGGGGGGGGCCTATGCTGTTCTAGAAATGTAGCTAAGAAGACTCCCTATGCCATTCTGCTTAACAGCCAGCCAGTCAGCAACCAGGTAGTGGGGAAAAAAACAAGATTTTGTTTATTTTAAGATACACTTCCTTTCTTGCTTCAACGAAAGCTCCTTGAGGAAGGCTGCAAAGCCTGCTCGGTATTCAGCAATACAGCTCTCAAGTATGTTCTTAGGGTTCTATGGTCGGTCTGTCAGGTCCACTTGCGTTGTGTAGCTTATAATTCTGTTGCCTTTTGGAGGAGAGCCAGTCTCAGGAGATTTAAGATGGAGGTGAATAGGACCTTGACTCTTTCAGTTTCTTACCTTGTTTTTCCTGATAATAAAACTCCCTTTTTAGTATGTTTCATGCCTGGCGGTCTGACTGCTAATCCCATACCCCAGACCTCTACTCCATAAAGATGAGGAATTCAGAATGTTTTGCACACAAATAATTACAGAGTTCTAATTAACATTTAGTATTCAGTACCTACTGATCACCTAAAACCATTTTAGATTATCAACGTCAATTGCATGGATCATGTTATCAGATTTTATGTGCTAGCAGTCCAGGTTGCTGGTCTTGAAATAATGAATGGATCACATCTTAAAAAAAAAAAAAAAAAAAAAAAAGGGGGGAGCAGTGGCACACACGACAATCTGCACAGAAATACGGCAGATTCTTCCATCACAAAAGTGATAACTGCATTCTAGTAATAAATACAGCATGGCTCAAAATGCCAGGTATATATCTATATAAAATCAGGCCGCTAAATAGTAACTGTTTTAATGACTTTCCTGGGTCTGTTCAAGCTGTGCCAGGGAGGTTCAGGTTGGTAAATCCTCTTCTCAGAAACAGCAGTCAGGTGTTAGAACAGGCTGCCCAGGGAGGTGGTGGAACCTCTGTCCCTGGAGGTGTTCAAGAAACGTGGATGTGGCACTTAAGGACATGGTTTAGTGGGTGTGGTGGTGATGGGTTGACCGTTGGGGAAGATGATCTTCAAGGTCTTTTCCAGCCTTAATGGTTCTGTGATCCTATGACTTCTTTTCACAGTTGCCTCTGATTTCAGAATCTCATCTGTTACTTTACTTGCAATCGTTTCAACTATTTCTTCCCCAGTATTTATACATAGTGTAAGCTGGCTGGTAAATTTATGCTAAGAGTTAAAAATAAATTGTGTGGAACAGAATTTAACATGGTGCAAAAACTTCTGTTAAAACCAGATTAGACTGAACTTGCACATATTGGCACTGTTGTAGTAATGTACTGCAGAAGTTCCCAGCTCCCTGCTCCATGTGCTGCCTCTAAAAAGCATAAAAGTCATCTGGAGGCTCAGGTCCCTCAACCTTTCAAAAAAATTAAGCAGCATACTAACGTCAATGCCAGTGGAACAGAGTAGAAGACTGCCAGCTCTGACTTTTGAATTTGCCCTCAAACTGGTAAAAACGAGAGCAACCACATATTCTCCTTTCCTAGTATGTTCCTGCTGTTTTGATTTTGCATAGCACTGTTTGCTTTTTTTTTTTTTAATTATTTTTTTTAAGCCCCTACTGGCTGCACACATGAAAGACAGCTGAGCCACTGAGGCTGATATTAAAACCGGGCCACACCTCCTTGGAGGCCCCCCCTCCACCCCCCAGCTTGTCTGCCCTTAACTTTTAGGCTGAGGACTTTGCTTCTTGGTCTCTGAAGACTTGCACTGGGACAGCTGATAAAGCTATTGCTCCAGCTGTCAGCTGCATGAAGAGCCAGAGTGTTCATACAGATCCATTAAACTGTTGCAACTTGCAATCCAGCATTCTAAAATAAACTGAAATGAGGTTGTACAGCTCAGCTGTTTGTGCAGTGAGTGGCACACGCAGCTAAGGGTTGTACTCCTTACTGCTGTTAAAATACAGATGTGTCCTGAGTGCTTTACAAACTTCTTGGGAGAAATTCTCACTTACGAAAATTATCTGCATTAGCTGATTTGAAAAGAATAGAGTTCTTTTGTTACAAAGCATGACAACATCATAGGAGTTGGTGCTGCTTAATAATTGTTTTGGATAAATAAAAAATTCCTTTTAAGAAATTACAGTAACAAGGTCTTAAAAGACAGGAACTAGTGCTTTGTATTTATAAGGTCTGTGGTACTCCCTGTTTGATTTGTTTCATCAGTTCTACATCGCCTTAACTCTTAGTGTGAGGCTGATCCATAATCTGTCAGTCAACTTGCACACTTGTACCATCTTCCTAAGTATTTCTCATCAGTATAAAAACACATTTAGATGTAAACTCTGAGATAAGTGTTTGAGGTTCTACTGTCAGAAGTGAAGGCAGTCTCTTTTTAAATAAAATCTAAAACACAAACTAGCATCCTAAATTGGTCTAACCACAATTCCCCCAGTTTCTGTGAGTGCTATGAAATAAAAACTCTGTTCAGTAACAAAAAGTCATTCCTGAACCCTAATCTACAGGACAAGACAGTCTCTGTAATAAGCAGTTCCCAAGCATTTTAGGTTTTTGTAGGTCAAAAACACTGCCTGAAAACTTCTGTGGAGGACTATCAGGAAACTGGATCATGAGCTATTAGGTACGCAATGGGCGACAGTAAAGACCAAGTGAAAAGCAGGGAAAACATGATGCTGCCACCCCCCAGGATGTTCCACCCGGCTCCAAAATGTATCTGCCCTAGGGAATTTAGAGACAGTAACTTTTGTGACTAATCATTCTCTCTGCATTTTTTTCCTCCCAGTGGCCTTTTAGGTCTGTGCAAAATTCTGGTATCCACAACATTCTGAGACAAAGAGTTCCAAAGTGCAACTGCATACATACATAGAGCCACATGGAAGTTTATCTGCACTGGACTTGCTGCATGATTATCTCTGCTTAGTGGACACTTCATCTGCTTTCTCAAGACTTTTTGTTTTATATTACCTATTCCATGCAACCCATTTGTTATCCTCAGTGTCTTCTCCTGATTCATTTTCCTGGCTGGGGAGTCCTAGCTCACTCAGTGTAACTGCTCCAGATCCCTGAGCATGCTAGCTGACCTTTACCGAGAGACTCCTAAGAACAGCAGCACGGATGCACCTAATTCTTTTGTAACATCAGGGAGGACCGACGGGGACTATGGTCAAGATATGAGCACACAAGATATCTGTAATAGTACTTGTTCTCTGCTGGTATTATACTCATTCCTAGCATTTACTCATCCTTTTAATTGTACTGAGAAAGTTTTCATAGAAGTGTCCATTTTAAATTTAAGACTGCTTTAAATGAGAATAGTTCAGAGAGCTTGTCACTGGAGATATGGGATTAGGGCAGGTCCCCCTCACCCCTTACTGTAATTTCCACTCCTTTAACTGACATTGATTTTCTTTAATCACAAGTTCATCCTGTAGACATTTTCAGATTTTCTTTCTTTCCCTCTAGCCTGAATAGCAGAGCAGCAGCAACAGCACACTCATCAGCTTCCAGTCCTCTGGCTCCAAATCAGGCTTAAGCAAGAGGGCATACATGGTAGTCAATAGTTCAGCTGTTGCTTACTCTTCGAGAACTGTTGTCTGGCATCTGGCTGTGGTAAATAGTCATTCTCTGCTTTATCTATTTGTTCTGAAACCTTTTGTAGTGATACTTCAACCAAAGACTGATCCTCCAGTAAGTCCCTGCTATAAGACTTTGGCATGTGAATCACAAGTTCCTTGGCTGTGAAAATCAATACAAAATATTTTCTAGTGTCATTGATGGTTATCTAATTCCAGCTGAATTCCTGATTTGTCATCTGTTTGTTGGTTTCACATTTCACCTAATCATTTTCACGTTCAGTTTTTGGTATTCAGAAGCAGCTTCTGGACTCCCTCACTACAGGGTAATCATACATTTAATCTGAACCTCCACTAGTAGGTTGCAGACTGCTTGCAACTATTTTACCCCTTTGACCATTTCTTTTTCTTCTTCAGTTTTACAGTTTTCCAACAGTTCTCAGTAGAAGTACTACTAAAGTGTGTCACAGCCTGTAATGCTGCAACTGAGACAGAATGAATTTTTTCAACTAGTTCCTGTATGCTTCTAGGGACAGAATAAAGCAATGTTTCCCCCTGTGGGTTCTTCTCATGACTTAGTGCTCCATCAAGCAGTCATCACACTTGCCCAGTCTATAAAGGATGACACAAGTATTCCATTTGTGTGTTTCCTGCCTTTGCAGATTGTCTGATCTCCTGCAGCACGCTACAGTTATGGCTGTGGTCTGGTTCAGCAGTGTAACTCAGAAGCTATGCTCTTTCTAATTGAAAGCTGGAAACAGGATCCAATAAACATCCCTGATGATACAGTTCACCTGTCTGATTTGACACTAGGCATTCCTTGAGGTACAGAACCATTCTTCTGACTTTCATGTGTAAACATCAGTTTCCATTACAGCTTTTGATATTTTGTTGATCACCTTTCTTAGACCAAATACCTGAAACATCCCTGATTTTAATGTAAAAAATGCCATTTCTCAATCATATTTCTCAGATGCTAGCATTTACCGTGTTCAGTTTTGGGCCCCTCACTTCAAGAAAGACATTGAAGTGCTGTATTGTGCCCAAAGAAGGGCAATGAAGCTGATGAACGGCCTGGGGCACAAGTCTTATCAGAAACACCTGAGGAAACTGGGACTGTTTAGTCTGGAGAAGAGGAGGCTCCAGGCAGACCTTTATTGCTCTCTCTAACTGCCTGAAAGGAGGCTGTAGTGAGGTGGAGGCTGGCCTCTTCTCTCACGTAATTAGTGATACAACAAGGAATAATGGCCTCAAGCTGTGTGCCGAGGGAGATTCAGGTTGGATAGAGGGAAAACTTTTTTCTCAGAAAGAGTGGTCAGGCATTGGAACAGGCAGCCCAGGGAGGTTGTGGAGTCTCCATCCCTGGAGGCGTTCAAGAAATATGTCGACATGGCACCTGGGGACATGGTTTAGAGGGCAGGGTGGTGGTGTTAGGTTGATGGTTGGACTAGATTATCTCAGAGGTCTCTTCCAACCTTAATGGTCCTATGATTTTGTGATTTGTGCATATGCGTGTTTCTCTCTGGATCTGGTTTTCTGTTTGTGTTCTTTTTT
>VXAV01008806.1:552765-568766 GCA_013399715.1 Alectura lathami | reverse complement strand
GAGCTTTATTAAGGTTATAACAGAGCGAGACTCCTTAAGTGTTACAAGTCCTAAACTGAACACACACTTACAGGTATTCCCCTTTAAAAATATATGGGAACGTAAAACATGTTACATGTGTGTGTGCATTTACTTCTATAAAGGGACAGGACAGTTCTTTGGCATTGTAGGCATGCTTGTAATGAAGTGAAAAACACTGAAGAAGAATGACTATAAAGACAAACACAACCGATGTACCACTTGTCAATTTCTAATATTACTACTAAGAGTCACAGTGCATAATCACCTTGTTTATACGTGAAATAACGGAGCTGACAGCAACTTAAAGCAAATGGAGATGATCTTTCCCAATCGTAGTACATATTCAACTAGAATTCTATTTATGAAACCCATATTTCTGATACTTAGACCGTAGCGCATGCCACTGTGTCCCACCTATTTCAACTGATATTGCTTTACATTTTAAAGAAGGAGAAGCATTTTAAGCGTCTCAGTTAACTGATCTGGCCGCTCTACAACATTGCTTGTATCCGGCTTAAGATTTTCATACCCTTTTCTGTTATTTTGCTGGGTTCTACAGCACTCAGATAGTTCTGTGGCAGCTCTATATACACCTCAGGTGGGGTCTTTTACTGAATAAGTGTACACCTGGTTCCCAACTTCTGAAGTTTCCAGCAATTTCAGAATACACAGGTGTCCAGTTACAGCAATACTTCAGTACTATATAGTGCTTTTCACTTGTATACGTTAGGACTTGTAAAACACCTTCCCCTCTCCTCTGTGCTCCAATTTTAAACATTGAAGCATTTCCGTAAGCAGACTCACCCTCTAGATTTTCCACATAGCAGTTGGACATGAGTGCTGAATGTTGAGTCCATTTCTCTGTTGAACCTGATGGCTGGTATTCCAGGTCAGAGATAAAACTGTCTGTGTCAGAGAAGAAGACAGACATGACTACTGACTGGACTAAACCAAGAAGTTACAGTTCACTCAACCAGGATGTGACTTTCAGTTTTCTTTTAATAGCACTAACTTTAAATACCCAGTTTCATTCACAACTGTTACGTACGTTGACATAAATAACTATTTATAAATTGTCAGTGCCTATTAAAAACAGTATAACTTATCTGGTATACTATTGTTCAATTTGTAGCCAGAGCCATAAATGTAATGTTTAATACTTTTGGATGTCTACCTAGCTGTATCATCATTAATTTTATACTACATACATTCCATTTTGTATTTGTATTAGTTTAGAGCATTCCTTTCAGTTTTCTCAGCCTGCTTTGCTTTATGTGGTGAAGTTAAATGCTTATGCCACCTGATAGCACCTCCACTGAACAGGGTAGGCCAAAGAGTGCTACTAAATAAAACCTTCATTTTTTATTCCTTTTATCCCTTAAAGAAAGGAAACTGTCACTGTAAACAGCTGTTAGCTTCCCCTTACTTGTCTGACGATCTGAATGTTTTGCCCAAGGTACTGCTCTTCAGCCAGTCAGGCCGCACAGTTTGAAGTGTTGGAAAACAGTGTCACCTTGGTATAGGTGGCTCTGGCAGACAGGCAATGTGAGAAACAAAGAAGGAAGTGCAGAACTGTACTTCGCTGAACTGTACTTCGCTGAACTGTTTCCCAGAGGAAAAATGAAAGTAGGATAGTGTATTTATAAATTCAACCAACAAGATTGTGTTTATGCAGATCTGACTACGCAGAAATTACAACAGAATACCCTTTTACTTTTTTTTCTGTCCAAGACTGAGCTGCACATCTTAGTAAAGTGGGCTTTAATACAGTTAATAATTACTCTGAAAACTGGCTAAATTTTGCTTTTTGGGTAGAGCCACACACCTGCTCTGCCAGCATAACTTCTAAGCATTGTTTAGGGATGACTCCTGGGAGAATGATGAAGTTTATTCTCACTCTCTCCTGAAACTCAAGCAGTTCAAATTGCTTCTTTGGATAATTTCTCATGCTTAGTAGTTTAAAGCATAAAGTTGCATGTATTTTAAACAGGAACTGGAAAGCATTATCTGTGTTTCAAAGAAATTTCCACTACTATCCTGAAGTAAAGGAGCATATAAAGGATAAATTTTTGAGCAAAACTCACCCTTCATTGGTTCAGCCCAAACAACAGGAGAGCAGTAGAGCACTTTCCCCACCAGTTCTGGTAGAACCAGCAGGAAAGCGACATCTAAATACAGATCTAATGAATCCAGGGAGATGGGCAGGAAAACTACTTGCGGATGAAACCAACTAACTTCTACAGAGTCTTCTTTAAAGCTCAGGATTTCAATGCAGCAGACAACAGGCATGTGGATAGCTTCCCAAGGCAACAGTGGCAGTAATCAGCCCTTGCAAGCATCTGTACCATCAAGTTGGCATAGTTTATACAAGGATTGTCTGTCATTCTAGCTGAGAAATATGATTAATTCTCTTAATTAATTTCATGCATAAAGATCCTAAATTATTTCAGTGTTCTAACAAAATTGCTGACAGTACTGAGGTTTTTACTGTTACAAATTTCTGACAAAACAAATTGCATGTAGCAGGTGTAACATGCCTCCTGCCAGCACCACCTGGAATGAAGCACGCGCTTGCCTCAAGCACACAATACTTGTTTGTGAAATGTGGCAAATACAGCAACAACCTTTTGAAGTGGGTAATACAGCATAAGGATTTTGTTCAATGAACACTGAAGTTGGATAGAACTTGAGGTACCAGATACAAAGGTATTTTTTAATATGTTTATCTCATCATTTTCTAAACATTTGAGAAGGGTTTTCTATATTTAAGTAATGTCAAAGTGTATTTTGTACCCAAAGAATATAACACGGAAATTAAAACTTTTCAATTTAAATAGAAATCAAGACGACTGACATCCTATAGATAGACCTATTCAGCATCAGCAATTCACACTTTAAAAGCCAGCTCTTTCCCTAGCCTCCGCCCCTTGTAGGAAGAAAGGTTAAGAAAAACTTCAAAACTTAATTAGCTGAGACTTAGGGCAGAGCTCTGTTATGGATCCAGGCAGACCAAAAAGCTTCTGGAGTTCTACCTTTTGGTTTACAGGATCCCTTCCTACAGGAGTCAAGCAATGGAGGTTTTTTTGTAGCACTGATTAAAGCCTGTATATTCTTTACTACGATGAACAGGTTAACAGATATTAAACTAGAAGATGTGCTGTTTGTAGAACAGCAGATCCCAAAAGCTATAATAGGATGCATGATTGTTTCCAATGCTTCCAAAGTAGCACTGAGTGGGTGTTTTATATTCTTTGCAAAAGGAAGTTCAACACATCTGTGGCAGACTGTATCAAGTGCCTAGGCTTGGTAGTATTGCTGCAACTACCTAGCAATCTGCGTTTAACAAGACAGACCAGTGAATTACTGTATTTACAGATGCAATGAGCATCAGTAAATTTCAAAGATATCAAGGACAGGCTGCAGCACATGCCTCCTCAGATATAGGACTTCTTTTGCCAACTCCAGATAGAGCTGTATCAGCTGCATCTGTTGAGCATCCCTGCAGCTACTTCACACTAGTTAGTGTGAGGCATTTAGCCTGGTTTTGATTCCACACAACCAGCAAGTTTTATGGTGTCAGCTTTCCTTTTTAAAAAAAAAAAAAACAGCTGGGCAGATGCCAAGCTATAATTAACTCAGTCTCCTCTGCTGTGGAGCAGCCAGCTGCAACTCTGTAGGTGTGTGATCAAAGATAGTCAGAAGATAGTCAGATGGAAGGACACATTTGTAATGGCAAACTCTGAAGGACATGGTGAGTTGCCTTGCAAGTTACGTGAAGCCACTTACTTACTTCAGAAATTTCAGGTTTAACACCAGCTTTACTAAGGTTTTTTCTTTTAACTAATTAAATCAGGATGTATGAAATGGTAGGAGTATAGTCTTCATGGGCACATGATGTTTATAGCTGTACAGACTGTGTGCAGGCCTTTGGCGTGCAGTTACAGCACAAGCTGTACAGTTACTTTGTACAGTGACAAACCTCTGTACGCGTCACGGTTATGATGTCACACTGCATTTATATAATCATAAAACCAATTCAAGTCATACGACTGTCCCTTTCTTTTAAGCAAGAAAATAAATGAGTTTAACACAGTAAGCTTTAAGAGCGCTGGGAAAGCAGTGCAAAAGCGTCTAAGCATATTTTTTCTGGTTTTGCAATGACGTGTCTAACTCCTTCCAGTTCTGCTGCTCTTGGTAGTATCCGCACCATGATGTAGACATAATGCTTGCCTTCCCAAAATAAGCTTCTAACTTCTTCTAATTCTTAAACAGGAATTTTTCTGTGGTGGTGCAATTTGAATTAGTTATGAGGTGTTCTGCAGCTATCAGAGACAAATAGAGGATTCATACATTAGGGGGTCATAACTATCTGAGGGTTTATCCAAAGAATGCAACACACCAGCAGTCTACAACTGATCTCGTCAAAAGACTGTCCTGGCATAAATTCTACGACCACAGTGAATGAATCCACTGAAAGATATGGTCACAACATCCTTTAACTGTTGACAGCCCCAGGTGGGTACCATCCTTTTCACCTTCCCTCACTATTCCAGCCTCTCCCTTTAACGCACTACGCAGTGTCAGGATCCTTCTTTACTCCATTCTTAACTCACACTTACTCGATCCCAAAAGCAGATTCCCATACACTCAAGTTTTACCCTATCGCCTTGTTCAACCTCAGGATGTCACTACGGGAGCCCCTAAGTTTAAAGGAGAATTAGAACTATGTACTGCTTTTTCTTGCAACTCCTGTACTGCTTGATAATATATATTTAGTATACAGAATACTAAGGAAGTTGAAATTTAAGCAGAACCTGACTAAACAACTTAGAATAGTATAATTTTCTGAATACTTTTTAAGATCAGGAGTACTCCAAGGGTTCTGTGTACAATGGAGGCTGGAGTTCTTGCCATAAAATTCCGTGTCAAGGTATGCTGCAAAACACAACATTTTGTTCTGGCATTCAGTATTATTTGTGTTTCTGTAGACCTTTAATGTTTTGTTTGGCAGGAAGCAGCTTAATTAATAATGACCTGTTAATTCGTAAGTTTTAAATTGAGATAGAGAAATACAAAGTAGTCATCCTGTAAAACTTTCTTGCTAGTTACTGCTAATAAGATGCAACTACAGATTCTACAGAAGTCAAACTGAAGCAAAAATACCTGTAAAGATCTACCAGTTCCCTAGGAAAGATCAGAATAATCTCTGAGCTTCCAAGCAACAGATCTTACCCGCTAGAGAGTTATCAGACAGAACTATTAAAATGAACGCATGCAAGTGGCAGAGTTCTGTGTGGCATACAACTGACAAAGCAGAATTACTGCTTTATGTACACAAAGCTGTTAAAGGATTTCGAGTTATGATTTATAATAAATCCACATTCTGGATTTTCTAATCTCTGGCTTTATGTAATGGAGATGCAATGAGTAACAAAATGCAAGAGGATTAGCAGAAGGTCATCCTGACTTGCTCAATATAGCCTAACATAATACCTTGAAAATGGTTCAATACAGTTGTATGTTAGAAATCTCAGCACTACAAAAAACCATGAAAGCTGAAGTAGACTCATTCCTAAACTGCAGAATACAAGAGCTTAAGTTTAAGATCACCAGTATTAGAACAGCTTTAAATCTAAACCTTGACAGTGTAACAGGCCAACCGTCACACTGGGAGCACTTCTTAAAAACACTGGGAAAATTATCAGGGCCTCATCAGACAACTACACTGAGTTCAACTATTTTTTTTCAGGTCGGGAAGCAATGGGACCTTTATTAGATGAGTACAACAGAGCACAGCATGGACGATGGTTACAGGAAAGGGCTGAAATGACCAGCTGTCCGCTGCTTCGGCCTTGTTTGTGCTTGCTTGCAGCCCTAAATCTTCTATCTGTACTGGGAAATGTTAGCCTGGGAAGATGGGCAGAGGATGGACTTGCTGAAAGCTGTTAAGGGAAGAAGGTCCAACATATGGGAGGCTGGGGAAGAGGTGGAGAAGGGAACGGGACAAATAAAGAGTAAGAAGCTGCTTTTATGCAGTTCCGGTCCAAATGTTTCCCAGCCTGTGCAGACTGACTACTGCAAAGTCCTGAGCAGGAAAAAAAGCATTTGTTCTCCAAACGTCTCTTTAGCAGCAAACAATACAAATTACTTTGAAGTTGCCTTACATTTCAAACCTTTTTTGTACTATTATTCTCATTTCATATCTAGATGTCCTTATGCATTTGGATCCTTTAAGTGCATTACAAAATGTGGGAAGCGATAATTGTAGGGAAGAGGAGTGATGTCAAATGTAAACAAATTCAAAGCAGGGATGAGAAAAGCCTAAAACATCAATGAGATCCTGTTGAAAAAAAACAAGACGACAAAAAGCCACACAAGCTTCAGTAGAAGAAAAAATGAAGTGTAATGCAGGTAAAGGATCTGCCTTTAAATTCTGTCAGCTTTTCTGCTTGTAGTCTGAAGACAGCCCAACTTGTGCTATGAGATTCAGGGCAAAGGAATAAAACTAAATTGAAGAAGATGCTCCATTCTGGCCATTGCCAAGCATATTTGATATTGCAGAAAAACCGGAAACAGTGAATCCAGATGTGTTGCACCTTCCAAGAGATGACAGATCAAGGCTAGTCTAGATGCTCTTGGCTTGAGTGGTGACAAAGCAGCTTTGTAGTTCTATATTTTGGATTTTTAGGTTCTGTGTAGTTGGATTTTTGGGGAGGGTGGCATGTTCTGAAAAAAAGCCTGAATGTTGGTGAAAGGGGAACCAAAATTCACTTTTGGGAGTGTTGCTTAAAGGAATACATACAACTACTATCTACCTTCATGTTTTTTAATAAATAATTACTCTGGTAAGCTAAGCAGCTTAGTAATTAGAAGTAGCATTTCTCGACTGCACTCAAATTTGGTTCCAATATCATCTTCTCCTGACAAAGAAAATATCTACTACTTTGATTTTGAAATAGTGCATCTTACTGAAAGGAAGATTATTTATGCTGTCTTGTTTTCTTTTTTGTTCTAAGCTACTGATGTACATAGTTAAGAATCATAACACAGACACAATTATGATGTAAGATATGATTAGCTGTGACTTGGTATTATTTTGAGGGCAGATTATTTGCCTTAATTGGTAGCCTATTTAAAACATATTTTCTAGCTAAATATAGTTTTTAGGTTTGATATATTACTTGGGAGAACATACGGTATTCAACACTTACTTACATATGCATTTATGTTTGCATTTTTTTTTTTTAGTTTTCATAACATTACAGTAATTCATTTGCAAATTGTATCTAGCTCTGTTTGTATGAGAACTAAAATTCAGTTACAAGCAAAAGCAAATTTTTCAAACTATTTTATTTTATAAACCACAGTAGAACATTAGATACATCACAAAAAAGTGTTCCTGCCTAAACTTTTCTTTTTTTAATTTTAAAACTCATTAAGCAGAGGAAGCATTTATTCATGTTGAACAGTTTGTTTCTTTTCACTATGCACTTTTAAGATTTTTGGAACAGCAGATTTCAGGCTAGATGTCCAATTTGAATTTGCAGATTAAATACAAAAAATTAAACCCAAGAATTTTGAGTTTCTCAGAATCCTACTTCTCAGTGATTCAGTCACTGAATGGCAGCAGTATTGTAATGAATGTAATCTGTGCTTGTACATGTGTAGCTGTTGCCAAGGGCTTGTTTAGCATTTAAAATTTAATTCTGTTTTTCACATGGGAAACATCATTTATTCACAAGGTATCAGACTTCCTTTAAACTTCCACAGCCAGCATTATTTCAAAAATAGTAATAATAAAGCTATGGTGGTTTGTGTCATCTGAATATTGATTATATTCCTCTACAGTATTAGCAAGTAGTCACCCTTTAAGCATGGCTCTTTCAGCTTTTCCTGTAATTCCAAGCATAAAACGTTTGTCTGCACAGAAACAACTCAATTTTGTTATGTCAAGAAACGGTTTCTAAAAGCAGCTAATATTTGTGCTGTAGGGAAAGGCTTGCTTTCTTTTCTGTGCCTTGGCTCCAGGTTCCAAACCAGGTACAAACTACTGAGCTGCTCAAGAATGCTAAACACTTCTGCTTATATTGTGGAAAGTTTAACTACAGTACTCTGGTGTTTTTTTTGTTTTGGCTTTTATTTTTCAATTTCTGTATCTCTATGGGTGTAAAGGGATGCAGGATGAGATAGAGAGGTTCTAACGCGACACTTCTTTGAAATGCTAGATTACTTTCCCAGTCCTAGCATGGACTTCTTATTTATGTATAAGCATTCTGTTTCATAAAGTCACCTTCTTCCTTTAGCCAGTCCTTAAAAAAAAATCAGTCTCTTCCTTTCGAAATTAAGGAAAGTTGGTTGGTTGATACGCAGTGTTTCTAAAACCAAGGTATTAGTTAACTGGGTTGGTCAACTAATTGAAAATCCAACTACATTATCACTTTCTCTCAATACTTTCCTGGTATACCGTGTCTTTAATGTAATTTCTTATTACATTTTCCTCCTACTTAGGCTAGGAACTGGAACTGACACGGATATTTAACCAATGGTTTCTACTTAAGTCCTTATGCTATTGTTACTGCCAATGCAACTAAGTAACTACATGGGATAATTCAATATTATAGAGAAGATTCTGCAGAAAATAGATGCTAGTAAAATGGCCATCACCAATATCAAACACCTTGTACATATCTTTTAAGTCCAGGCTTTCTGTTCTTTCACTCATTTCAGTCTGACGTGTTCTAAACTCCTTCTCAACTACATCTAAAATGCTCTTGACACTTAGATCTGATACCTCCTACTTTCTACTCGGTTGGACGAGCTTTGTTAATTAATGTTGTCCAAGTATTTAAAATAGAGGACTTTACAGTCTGACCTCAGCACTGGAATGTCTTCCACCATGGTCCTCATTGATGGTAAGCAAGTGAATTTCTCAAAAATGTAGCCCAAGTGGTAAGGAGAAAGCAAACAACTACTGTGAGCAGAGGTGCTGATTGGCAACAGCATTTCCACAGAATGTCTACAAAGAGACTAAGATGGTGCCAAAATGCACAATGCTGTATTTTCAACAAGCCAGCCTGTCCTTCAAAACAGGGACAGCTCCATGACACCGGAATCCAAACTACATTTATGTAACTCAGATACATTGTTATGGCTTTCACTGAAACATACCAACAAGACAATCAGAAGAGGCTTCAAATTGCTTGTAGATAAGGTGTCAATCCTTATCTACAGAGTTAATCCTCCAGCCCTGTTTTATGACTAAAAACAAAGGCTACAGGCAAACTAGACTAAAGGACTTAAACTGTCTAACTGCAGTTTTACAGCTGTTATTATCAGTTTTAAGTCATTGGACACAAAAATGATTCCATTTTGGCAGTATAAAATATACTTTTGAACAGAGGACTGTGTTCTGAGCAAAATAACCCCCCCCCCACCAGCCCATTTTTGTTTCGGATAATTATATCCCAGTACTAAAATTCTAAATTCACTTACCATCATCCAGTGTGATGTCTTGTAGTCCTATTGTTTGAAAATTCAACTCTCGATCTTCAGGTTCTGGTTTAATGTTAATAGCTGCCCCATCTGATGAAAATGGAGATGAATCGCACACGGTGTGGTGTACTAGGGATGAAGCTGCATTAAGACCTCCCAGAGCAGGGCTGTGCGCTTGAGGGGAGTGCTGGCCCGAGTGACTTACGGTGGCTGGCGGGGGAGATGAGGCAGGTCCTGAGCTAGGAGATTGGTAAGGCATAGGCTGCAGCTGGGGTGAAGAAGGTCCAGACAGTGGCGAATGGACCAAGGGATGGGAAGCTGTTGGGGATGGGGATGAAGTGGACGCTGGGTTTGTCGAATGGTACGGGACTTGCTGCAGCTGGGGAGAAGACTGCCCAAGGGAGCGACTCATTGTGGAAGGGATGGAGCCCTGCCCAGTGCTTGGGCAGTGGTATGCCATCGACGGTAGGTGTGAAGATGACTGTCCTGAATGAGCTGAGTGTGCTAGCGGGTGCCCTGCTGTGCTTGATGTTGACACAGAACCTGGATTTGAAGAATGGAACGGCATTGGTGGCAGAGCTTGGCAGCTAAGATTTATCAAATGAGGTACAGCTGTGTCTTGCTGAAATGAAATAGCATCAAATCCTTGGCTGGAGGGAGAGTTCATAGGAAGACCAGACTGTCCATTGTACACATCGTTAGACTGCATAGGCTGATAGGAAGGCCTCACGGGAGGTGCTGATGTTACCTGAAAAGACTGAACCACAGCAGGGGGCAAGACATGACACTCTTCGCTTGGACTAAGGTTTCTACCTTGCATGTGCGACAGGTGGGACACCGCTGAGGTCACCATTGCTGTGTACGGTGGCTGAACTGGACACACAAGGCTCCTGGGTGATGTGGACAGTAAACCGTCATGGGGGTGCCCTTGCTCTGGTGAAGGCAACTGAGTTCGGATAGAATGTAGGCCCTGGACGTTGCTTGTGTGAGGCAGGGCCAAAGATGGAACAGCAGACAAATCCACCTCGTCTCTGTGCTCTTGCTTCATTATAACTAGAAAAAGCAAAACCATGTATTACAATTCCAACACATTTTCATCCTGTGATAAATGCAAACACTAATTGCCATGTAACAACCGCAACAGTATTGTAGATGTCCTTGTTCTAATTGCTCCTTTTCTTCTACTCTGCTTGTTTCCTGTGACTTTTAAGGATTAGCATCACGGGCATGAATGGAGAAGAATCCTTCCGGCATTTATTAAAAGGCAGTTATCTTCCCTTCTAAACTACCCTCCGGTGCAGTGTATGGTTCTTAAAGACATTTGCAACCCAGCCAGAGAAACTCCAGTACACCTAAAGGATACAGCTCATCAAGGATGGGTGTGTGGGGACTGTTGCTGGGCCCGATCGAAAATATTCAGACAAGAGGTCAGTACCAGGCACTAGAAAAAGCTGAATGAAATTTTTACCAGGCTTCAGACTTTCACTAGCCTCTGATCAGGGTGACAGCTGACCTTTGGCAACACAATTCCATCAGTCTGAGTAGTGTATGTTGTTCTCATTACAGCAGCTCTTTCAGTGTATTCCCTAATTTAAATGATGGCAACAATTGCTATAAGCTGGGATACTTTTGTTACAGGCTTTTTTTTTTTTTTTAAGCCACAAGTAGGCTCATGAGAAGATATTGATTTTAAGAAACAGTAGGAAAGTGTTGACATCTTTACATCTTGATCACTGCTTTACATGATACCCCCCAAAGTGTTACATACATTAATAAATAAAATGGATGTTTAAAAGGTTTGTGCAATAACAGCTGTAGTTACAATTAAATTAGTTTCTTATGGAAGCAGTAAGTTCTATTACTTCATTCCAGCATTTAAATATGGATTCCTCACATAAAAATAAAACTTCAGATGCATTTGCAATTATATTGGGAGATGACACTCTTAAGAATAACTAACTGTTAACAAACATCATGTACATATGATAACACAATGAATTTATACCTAGTTCACCACTAGAGCAATGTTGCTCAAATTATGCATGAAGTAGGTAATTTTAGAGCACAGCAAGCAAGCAAAGCATTTTAAGTAGCGTAAATTAATGGAAGCTCTCTTTGCCAGTATACAAATTAGCTTCAAGAAGATAGTTTTAATATTTATATTTGGCTTTAACAACTCCTTCAGGTATCTGACCTCAGGTCCTCCAGGCAGTACCAGCTCCAGCATTAGTACCGCCTGAACTGTGACCACTGACAGCAGGCATGAATTTCTTTAAAGAACGAAAGTGGCAGGCCAAGCAGCAGGCGTTGTGCATCTAGCAGCAACCACTTTCTCACGCTAAATGGAAAGGATTAAGACTTTGTAACTGAAACACGCACAGTCTTCACTCCTGGTTAAGTTCCAAACTGCCTTCTCTGAACGGGCTGCAACATGTCTGGAGGAAAATATTTTTTGTTTTCCTTGTATCTAAAACTGTTTTTATGGATATTAGAGGGGGAAAAGTAAAGCAGAAAACCTGATCTGCTATGATCTCACTACCCCCCTCCATGCCATCACTGCAATTTTTTAGAAGAGCAAATTCTGAGATTCACTCTTTCTCAAAGAATAGTAAAATGTAAATTATTCTGGAAGAAACGTAACGAAGAAATATTTGCCTGTAGTTGCAGCACTGTAGCTGTTTACTCTAAATTTCAGCACTTTAATCAATGAGCCTAAAAAAGGCGTTTTATGAACCAAAGCTAGTCTTATCTGTTGAAGGCACAAGACTGTCCAAAGTACTTTCAAATGTCTACTTTTGAAAAAATGCAGTTTTTAAAATTTAATACCTGGTGTATAAGTAAAACGTTGAGATTGACTTTTTTTCCTCTTGCCATTGCAGAGATAAAACTGCACCTGAACTGCAGCCGTAATGGTTTTGTTATGGTATGGAGGAACTTCAAGTATGATGTTTGCCTGTATGAAAGTTGAAATGAAAAACTGCTATTAATCACAGAACTAACTGAAACAGTTTTATTGTAAAAACTAAAGCAAGCTGTTATTCCACAATGGAACTCCAAGTTTATGCATGTATTACATAGCAAAACAGTACTATAAGCAAACTTATGTAGACTTTTTTTTTTCCTTTCTTAATCCCAAGTGTTCTGAAGGTAGCACTTGTAATGAGACAAATCCAAATGATGCTTTGTTCATCTGCTAGAGCATAAAATACTCTAGGAGCCAAAGAACTGCACTTTGGATCGTTAAGCTTGACTGAAATTCTAATGCACTGGAAATTATCTGTCATCTTAGAAAGTTTACCTTCAGTTTTCTTTTTGTCAAATTTCTTTTTTCGGTGCTTTCACAAGCATACTATTTCCAGTTCTTTCAACACATCATTTTAATGGCTACATTATGGTATTAAGCCGATTTAGAAGTCTCCAGTTGTCTGTCTGAATCAGCCAATGATCCACTTTACTAAATGAAGTCTAAATTTCAGAACAGTGGAGACGAGTAGTTTCTCATTTTAAAATACAACATTTCTAAAGTGAAAAAAAAAAGAAAGTCTCTCACCCCTTGACACTTCTCCCTAATTATTTTTCCTTCTACCTCCCACTGAGGTCGTCCATCTGTTGGGAGAAATTTACAAATAATTCAAGCAAAAAGCATTTGCTAAAATACTTCAATACATAACGATACTTGAAGTGCATTTATTATCATAATAAGTCATAGAGGCAATTCAGGGAGAGATACAGCTGACAAAGATGTATTTTAAACAGATGGCAAAGTATAGGGATACTTTTGGAATTCAGCACTACAGACACCGCCTGGGACGGTGACTGTTGTTCATGATTCTGCATTTTAATAGACCCTGCTGATTACATACTGTTGGATCTGGCTCCAAAGGAGGCAGTGTGTACTGTAAGCAGCTGGAGGGATTTTTTTCTAGAATGTTTTTTAAAAGGAAATTAAGTAACTGCTAACACTTCAGGTTATTCAAACAAACCTGCTGAAGACTCACAGGTTAAACCACCCTGTGAGAAAGAACACATACCATTCTCCATGTACAAATCCAAAGGTTATACATTGAAGACAACATGCAACCCTGAACCAAAAGACCCTGTGCAAGATGAGGAAGATGTCTTCTGTGCTGTGAAGGAAGGAAGCTCACCTTGGTGAGCTTCTCCCTGCTCTGAGCAAGCAGAACCTGTTGTCCTTAACCTAACACTTGGTTCTCTTGCTGTTATCAGCTTTTGTACAGGTTATCGGGGAACCTCACATCTAGCAGCAATACTTCTGTACAGCTTGAAAAAAAAAGTACAGCTTGAAAAGATGTGTCAAAATACATATAATAATGTTTTTTTTTTTAATATTTTATTTGATAATTAAAACCAACACTATACTTCATATTTAAGGAAAAAGATGTACAAGAATTGGACTTTTCCTTTTAGTGATGTAGTTTTACTACTCTTTCCCAAAAACTTGGAATCAGGCATTCAAGTTCCAGCAGTGATCATTTAACTTGTTCAAATGTTACGCTCTCCACATTAAAGAGAAAATTGGGGAAGAAAAANCTGCCTGGTGACACGACCAGTAGTGCCCCTTGAATTCACTGCTCCGTCAGTCTTCTAGCACTCCAAATTTTCAACTGTTTTCCACAGATATTCCAAGCAAGAAACTATGAAGAAATGGGTTTAGATCTAGACATTTTTCCACCAATTTTCCACTACTTCTGTGATGCAGGAATTGTTTGTAACTTTGCATTTACTAAGCTTTCTATCTATACTTATTTGACATTAGCAGGAACTGAAGGTGGTTGTATCATGAACATACAATAACACTTAGTCATCCCTTAGGATATAACTCCTAAGAGTCATGGATGTTGACTCTTGGTAAGAAATTCTATTTTAATAGCAGGTTTTGTGAAGGTTTTAACTGGACCAGCAATTATCCACTGCTTCCATTCTATGACAATGGAGTTAAAATTTCAAATTTTGAACTGGAAATAACAGGGTCAACCCAGTGCCTTTGAAAATGTTCTGATTGCAACCAAAGCCTCAAAGCAAAATAGTTAAACTCTGTAACAGGTATTGTGCTATTGTCACTGATATGTCTCTCTCTCATCCTCCATTCCACCCCCCCCCACCCCAGTATGAAACTTCTGCAGAAATGAACACAAGTACTGAGCACTCCAAAGCCTGTCTACTCCAAAACAGGAAGCTGGTCTGAAGCTCAGTTATTTAACCAGTTCTTGCATCTCTCTGGTATCCCTCAAAAAGGGTTCAAAGTAATTTTGGTATCCACTAAATCCACAGCTACAGGTTGTGGGTAGACAGCAAAAGGAAAAAAGAGATGGTCTCATCTCAGTGGGACACTTTCCCTCAACGTTGCACCCTTTGTTTCTTCCCCAAGTCTCGCTCTGCTCTTTCCTAATGACTTAAGCTATGCTCCCACAGCAACTTACTTAGAGCTTTCAAAAGAAATTAAAGGATTGTCGTGGCTAAAATGATAATCCTGGAAAACAACAACAACAAACAATGTAAGTACTATGTTATGCTGCAGTTCAGGGGAAAACAACAAACATAGATAAATATTTGCATTTGATGTTCTTCCTCTGCCATCCAGGTTTTAGCCTATCCATTAAGCGCTTTCTTCCTTTCTTCCTAAAATCAAGCTCAGGACAGTGTTTTTGTTTTTGTTCTTAAGAAAAAAAAAGTAGGGAAGTATTTACCTTGTCCTTTTTCAAAAAATATAATTTTTGATTCTGGAAGAAAATTTGATCCTGTCACTACCATTTCATGGCCTCCATTTACTGAGCAACTATTGATGCTGTATTTCTCAATCTGAGGAAGTTCTTGAGCAGATCGCTGAGCTTTAAAACAAAGAAAAAATGTTATTCACAGTTCCGACTACAGTGATGATAATTATTTTACGGTCCTAAATTGAAAAAAATGAGTTGAAACTACATCAGCCATGTATTTATGTACAGAAATCATAATTGTGCGCTATTTACCTTTGTTTTCTATAATTATGTAATTTCAACATAATTCTAAAAAGAAACAGCAAGAAGTCACAAAATCCACCAGACTGTAATGTTACAGCAAATGCATTTTCTAATTGAGGAACACTAGATTAAAAAATAAAGCAGTTTAAGAACTGCTTTAGTACTTAATAGATGAGTTCTGGGAGAAATTAAGATTAAGGCCATGTTTTGGTTCTTTACTGCCAGCATTTAAAGAAAGGATGCCCTAGAAGTTCAGTTGTCAATTAGGTAACACTGTATAAAGACAAGTAACGACACAGACTCTTGTAAATGGAACAGTATTATTCCTTCACAGAACAAGTATTTTTTTTTTAATGCTGCCTCCCTTCATGTACAGGAGCTTCTGAAACCGCTAGGTGCATGACTGCAATATTTGGTTTAACACCTGAAATGTTATGCTGCTCCTCAAAACCTTCAGGCTGCCTGCCCACTGGTAAGAACCATCATTAGAGAAGAGGGCCTTTAAGA
>VXAV01008806.1:515287-546158 GCA_013399715.1 Alectura lathami | reverse complement strand
TACACTCCTTTTAATTACAGTTTTGTTCTCATTCAAAAAAAGTTGATTCACTGACAGTAGGGTTACACTTATTACCTTATCTGTGTAACGCACAATACTGTATGTTGAACTGCCCAAACATTTACCTTAATCAAAAAACATGCTAATTTTTCTTCAATGAAAATACCTACATAATTAACATGAAAGAACACACAATACCCAGTGAAGCTGTGGTGTCTGTAACTTTAGTTCACCTTAGCAGAGAATCCATGATTTGTACAAATAAGACCATACTGCCGCTACACAGATCATAAGAACTTAAATTAACAAACCATTTTACAGCCTACTGGGAAGTGCTGCAGAATCACCACCGCAAAGACGCATTACAACAAACTGCTACAATAATCAGCCAAGATTCAGTCATGGCTCATTTACAAAAGACAGTAATTTAAACTACTGCTTTTTTTTTTCCCCCCATGCGTGCATTCCACCGTTTACTCCATTAATATGCAGTCTTAGAGTTGCCTGCTACAGAAAAAAGAAATCACTTTAAAAAAAAAAAGTGTACCACTTTCCCAGGAGTAGCAAGCAATGTGCCATAGACAACTAATAAGTTACTGCACACTGTCACTACTGACCTCTAGAAACCCTCCTCTGTAACAGAATACTGATACACCACCCACTGCTTTGCAGAGGAAACTCAGCCAAGTTGTTTTTGTGTTTCTGTATCGTTTCCATAGCAAAGGTCAGTGCATGCGTAAGTTAAACTAAAGCTGGAAGGCTAAAGACTGAAGGTCACAACGGGATAAGCCACACAAGCTTCACGCCAAAGCTGTTCCAGCCTCATTACTACACTGCATACAGTGAACTCATGCACGCCAATATGTAACTTACAATTTTTACAAAATATAAGGAGAGAAGGCTAATGAGAATTTTTCTATAATCAAGATGGTTTTATATTACAAAGGTGTTCATCCATTCTTGATGCACATATAGAAAATCCTTCAAGAAAAATCTGTAACACTAGAGATTAATTTGATCACTGGAGACAGCAGCATTTACATTAGGAAGTTTCTGGTGGTGGTGAGAACATTTCCTTTCTGAGGAAGTCAAGTAGGCCACTTTAAATAAAGGACATCAACCTGAAAAAAAAAGTTAGCATTTTTCCAGATTTCATGCAGGTTATGTCAGGGCCATTATCTCGCTCACATGCCGTCAGTCCCACGTCTGATCAAAGGAGAAGCTTGCAACGCTCCACGAGTCTGACAGGCGACTTTATAAAATCTCTGATAGATACTTAAAAGTTCTACCTCCCTCCACTTCCTTTATTTTTTATTTTTTATTTTAAACTAAGAAGGTTCTGTTCATCTTCCATTGACTGCTGGAGGCCAAATGTTACCAGTCTCTATCTAAATATGTTATTTACCCACAAGATGTGTTTCTGAAGAGCTGCAACAAGACTTGAGAAGAACAGCCAACAGCAAGCATAAGCTTCACAGAAACCAGGTACTACCAGACAACAGCAGTATACTTTGAAATTGTCTGTATTTCTGAAAATAACGACCAAACAAAACGTGCTTTGTTTATTTACAATAACTCAACCTAATATTGTCAACTAAGCCCAGAAGTCGTCAGGCTACTCTTTCAGACTAAAATCTCAAACAACAACAACAAAAAAAAAGGAACTAAAGCTTAGAGAAAAAAAAAAATCAGTTAGAAAACAATTCCTTCCCCTACGTTTTACACTCAACAATTGACCAATCCTAGACACTAATGACAATCCAGACAGTGCCAAAACCCCTCTGACTGCATTTTTAAAGCAACATTCCAGCAAAACTTCCCAGCACTTGTTAGGCAATTGCCATATTTAATCCAACTTTCACTTGTGTTTAGTATTCATGGTTTATCCTTCATGTGCCTTGTCTTCCATTAGCATGCGACAAGATTCTATTGACACTTCACTGCTGATTCCCCTCTGGACAATTAACTGACTTCTTCTGCCATTACTGGATTGGTAAAGGAAGCTGACTGGAACGAAATCTTTTACAGGCCAACAGACTGCCCTAAACACAGGGCACAGTCTTGAAATACAAGACATGTCAGGTGAAAAATGTATGACAGGTCTTGTGTCCACTTAGTAACTCTAGCTTCACCAAATACACCAGGATCCCTAAATAATCTCCCTAAAAACCTCCTCCGTTCAGACCTGAACGGAGGGGGGAAGGAAATCCACAGCTGTGTAAAGAACTGTAAGCACTTTCTACACATTTACTTTAGAGAGAGTTCCTAGGCTTTTCAATGCCATGACATGACACACACGACAGAATGACTTCTTTCTTCCTTGATAGCCTCATGACAGCTGGATGCATTTCTGTGGTGTCTGTATTCCTTAGAACAACGCTAAAGTTGCACAGTAAGGAGGACAAGAGAGGAGAAATAAGGTCCAATTACATGCAGGCAAAAAGGAAAGAAAGGAAACATAAAGCTGTTTCCTTGAATTAGGTATTTTCACCTGTACTTTCTAAGACTGCGTAAGTAAAGATACGGTATAATTCACCATGAAACCTAAACAGCCCTAAAAGACAAGAATTTTCACTAGTACAAGTTTTATTCCACTTTTAAACAGTCGTTTACCAAACAAAACTGGCCAAACCTTACCACAGTAATATCACAAAAGAAAGAAAAAAAAGCCTTTGAGATGTTTTGTTCTCAGAGACAACAGAGATGTGACCGACAAGCTTGAAGTATTTCAGAGAACAATACCCAAGAGCCACCGAAGCATGGCTCTGAGGAACCAAAATTTTTTTCTTCAGACATTTCTCCACAAGAATGTCACTTTAGAGTGGTTTGCAGGTTCTTACCTAAAGAAAGAGTGCCACTTTAAAAGCTGAAAGACTACTCTGCCAAAATGAACAGCACACTTAGTAACAAGGGATGAAAACAGATCCAGAGGCATGAACACTAGTGGTGCAATTTACCATGAATTTATCAACAGAGGCATTTTGAATAGCTTGAACCAATCCGTACGAGTTCAGGGAAATTTCTGAAAGGCAGACTGACTGCAGTCCTCCCCTTGTGGCTCTGCAGAGGTGCGACGGGTGCTGACCTATGATCTCCTGCAGACTCTTTGCAGGAGGCAAACAGGCCTCCTGAAACAGGCGGCAGTCATGCAAGAGATCTCCGTGCAGATTTCTCAGACAATATCCCAACCACCAGCTCAGAACGTCTTAGCAGCACATGGGATTCTTCTCTTTTAATTTCACTCTAATTCCAGAAAAGTTTTAAAGTTACAAAAAGTTAGATGCCTAACTTTAAAATTAAGTATGTTAAAATAAAACATGTACTTCCCCTTCCTGAATTGCAGTACTACTTTCAATCACTTAATTATTTGACGTAGGAGGTAATAGCATGCACTTCAAAAAAGCATCCTTCTTCCTCTTTTGCTAATAAAGTTGTCATGTAGACTGACTTGAAGACCTTAAAATAATAAAGGCCTTTGGGACTCAGAACTAGTAAATAAAGAACAACAGTTAAGTATGAAAGAACAAATGTTAATAAACTACTAGACAGTGGCACAAGCCCAGATTAAAAGCATTTTAAAGGTCATCACAAAGACAAAGGGGTCCTGCAAAGGACCAAAACAAAAATGTCAGTGCATTTTGGTCATGTTGCCATACGGGCATACAACGTTCAGAACTTCCTTCCAGGTTTAAAGTCCTAGATTTTCTGTTGCTGAAATCTCACACTTAAACGCTCACTGCTTGCAGACAAATTGAAAGTGTTCTAAATACTGCTTTCAGGTATATTCTGAAGAGTGTTTCAGCTCTAACTCCTGTTCCATTCTATGCTACCACAGAAAGGAAGTTAACTCATAGCTGACACACCGTTAGACTAACATTAGAGCTTCACACAGTGCCGAAGTGCCACCTACATCAAACGAGCCTCACAATACACAACCCATCTTCAACTTGCTCTACACTACCCAAAAATAATGCTGTTTCTGAACATCCAACTCCCAGTGCCACATCATGCTACGGACAGTTTTTCAGGTGAGCATTTCTAGGAAGGTCCATATACCTTACACAACAATTTTACTTTGCAGGGGGGAGGGGTAGAAGCCAACCTACTTGTCTACATCTTAGTAACCACACAACACAAAAAGCAACCGTGTCATCACAGGTCCAATAGGCCACATCATGTTTTTTTTTTTTTTCCATATTAATTCAAGCATTTTCTAGATTGAGTATTCCAAACATACCTTAGATGCAACACTATGCGTTCTACTACCTATTTGGAGGACTCTGGGACAAAAGATGCCTCTATGGCCATATATATCTGTTCTTAAAAATATACTTTCAGAATTTCATCCAAAGGCCAATGCTTTGTCCAGTGCAGCTGGTTACACAGCTCACACAGGCTGAGACCTACCTTCTGCCTTCACTGCAGATTGCTGTCACCAAACAACAGTAGGCAATTAGAGGCGGGATGGAACCTGCTTTCTGGTGATGTACAAATAAGGAGAAAAATTCAAGACAAAAAGAAAGCTAAGAACTGAAAAAACGAAGACAGGAAGAATGGGAAGGGTAGTGACACACAGAAGAAACATGCTGTTTACTGGGCTTAGAGAAGAACAGGGAGAATCCTGATAAAATACCTGTTACTCAAGTGGTTACATGAATTGGTCACATAGAACATCAGGAAAAAAGTGACAGCCACAGAACTGCAGGTCAGGAAAACACCCAGACAATCTTCATTAATTTATTTTCTTTGGACCATCTCTGACATGTCTCAATTAGAGCCTCCCTTGTAGATTACAGCTACAGTATACTAGAACTCAGGCAGAGTTTGATAGGCTTTTTGAGGACATCTTCCTGTTTCAGAATTTACAAAGTAGTTCAAAATCAGTTTACTGTTTCTTCCCTTGCAGCTCTTCAGTTATGATTTCAAGCTCTGCAGCCACTTTGAACAGAGACAACACTTGGTTCCTCTTTCACAGGTCTCAGCAAGTTCTCACATAAGAGGTTACTGTTAGCTTGTCGGTGATAAAAGTGCACAAACTGGTTTTTATTTAATACTTCTTGATCTTTAATTTTCAATCCAATACTTTTCCTTAGCTGTAGCACTGCTAAGAGGTCCACACAGATTTGCACGATGCTTCTCCTTCTCTGTTCTGGCAGAATCAACTCCTGCAAGAATTTGGCATGTGGCAGAGGAACTGATGTATGACCCCTTAAGCCCTTTGTAGGATGACAAAAAGACACTTATGGTACAAGCAAATTCTTACTAGCTACCACTGCCCCAAATTTATCTTGCATACATGGTGGCACTTCATCCATGAGTGGAACCTACACAGTGTCTGTTGTGGACATGCCATCATTTTAGAATGAAGTTTCCCTCCTCATTGCTCACATCTAGAGCCCATTCCCACTCTGGTACCTTGCCACAGGACAGATGTTCCTTGCACATGGAACAAGGAGCTCAACAGCCCTCCCCATACATCTGATTGTAAGGTGATCAAGACAACTATCAGGTACATCACCTTCCTTGACAGTAACACAACAAACGGTTAAAATGGAGTATTTGTTGTGCCCAACAGCTTGTGGAATTTACTACTAAAAGAAACATCAAATTCAAAATACTTATGAAAACTCAGCAAACTGCAAAAGTTGATATAAGTAGCAGAAACAATATACAAAAAAGTATCTTTTGTTTCTTTAATGAAAAAATGTTTTTTTTAGATCACAAAGCTAAAAAAAAAAAAACAACAACAAAAAAAAACCATCCCTGAGAGACTGTTATCGTGTTTCTGTCCACTGTAAGAGGAGTCTCATGAAACACCCCAACCACTTCTGGTAACAGTAAAATCTCATACTAGCAAATTGTAAATGTAACCACATTATTATGTACAATATCACCAGGAGCAAGAGTAAGAAATTCAAGGAATTATGATCATTCATTTAAGAGTCAGACAAAATGCAGCAGCTATTTATTTACAAGGCTTCTTAGATGGGTGAAATAAGTACTTTAGCCTCCTGAACAGGCAAAGGTAGACAGCTCTGAGAGGCCTTCTATGTCTCCTGACTATGCAATACAGAATTTCCACATAGTTTGCATGACAGAATTTCAAAATGTCACCTTTCCCCTTGCTAACCATGCTGCCAAGCTATTTATTTCTTCCCTGTGAAAACTGTCAGCCTTATTTACAGATTTTTCTACCCAGCTGAAACAAATAATGCCAAGTTACACAGACTAGCTGGGACATACTCTCAGACAAGCAGAGGTTAAAGTGACAAATATCTGCTATTTAGAAAATTTTGCCACTAAAAAGCTGAAAATAAGCGAATTTCATTACAGGATTTTCTTCCTTCAAGTCAATGGGCTTACAAAACAAAGCATGATGCTCAACTCATTTCATTTCCTCACATTTGGAAATAAGCTGATTACATGTACTCACAATAAATGATGCCAAACTTGTCAGGAGCTTAGTCTCCTAGCAACAGGTACAGTACAGTATTAGTAATAGATTAATGACATGTGCTAATAGATTAATGGCTTGAAGCTATGTACTATCTTAAAATCTTTATTTTAAATAACATATCAGCTCTACCTGCAGAAGTACAGAAGTTTCACAGTTCAGAAATTATGTTATTTCTATGAAACATTATTCAAAAGCAACAAAAAACTTTGCAGCAAGAAAAAGTACAGGGGCCTTCAGGCACCCATATTCCTTCCTGTCTCTGACACTGGTTCACATACAGATATTTCACACAAGAAAATCCTGAGTGCGTTACTGCCATGATCACACACATGGATGTACCTGAGTGGTGTAAAGCCAAAAGCACCAAAAAGTAGTCAGACACAAGTAGCAATGCCTATCGCGAACTGGATTTTTGCAGTAAGCTTCTGGAAGTGCTGGAAAAGGTTGCACCCTGGCATTTAAATAGTTTACGTCTGCTCACATTAGTATTCATCTTTCACCAAACTTGGCCCTTAGCTAACAAGTTTTTTTTTTGTTTTTTTTTTTTTAAACCAGCAGTGAGTAAAGTTAGTTCCAAACCTTGTTTAGTTTCATAGCAACTTCCTCTCTCCCATCAAGGACAATAATTAATTTCTAATCTGGAAGAGACTGAATTGCAATGCAGAATATTGATTTGCATTTGTATTCATGTTAATTTAGAGAGACAAAGTACAATGCACGTGTTTAAGCATGAGACTGTGAAACAAATATAAATACCAAGCCCCCATTTTAAAGCAGCATGGTTGTCAGAGAGGCATTTCACAATTCTTATGTGAATAAACAGATGAGTGTAAGTCACATAGATTACAGAGCTGTTTTTTTCTAACTCACATCTAGAGCACTGCATCAGAAGCACCTAGTTCTGCGAGCAAAAGAAACCCTGCATGTATTTGTCAAGTCTTGTAACCATCAGGAAAACAAGTTCCCTTAACACAAATATTAGTGCCACAAGCAGCCATGGAGGAAAAAAAAACAGTAGTTCCCAAACACACAGCAGAGACTTACTTTGCCAGCTACAATCTCTCAAGCTTCCGTCCTCGCTAATGATATATTAAATTCCAGTACCAGCTACCCTGGCATGTGAAAATTGTGTCTACTTGTTATCTGCTGACTAAAGCAACACAAAGCTCCACATGAAGAAATTTGCCCTGTCAACTGTCTTCAGATTCCAGCCTAGCTCAGGCATCCTCACTTTTCTCAAGTGTGCAGCACAGACTTCCCTGCTGAGCATTTCACCGTTGCCTCTACTGTGCTAAGCAATGTGGCAGGTCTGCCAACAGAAGGTTTGAACTGGATAGGCCATGGCATTGTCACTAGGGGGAAAACACAGAGGAACTCCAAAGGGAACATGGAAGCTGGCTGAAGAGTTCAAATTTAGAATGGAAATCGAAGAATGGCAGAAAAAAGGGATGATGAAAGACATTCAAAGACAAGATGATGTGATGAAGAGTTACAGTCCTTTTTTGGAGGGGGAGAAAAGAAAGATACAGACAAAACAGTCTTAAGAAGAAAACAGGAGGAATGAAAAAAAATCATGGTAAGCTATCAGAGAAGAAACAGAGTGGGCAAGTAGCTCAAAGAATATGACCAGGTGCCAGCCTGCAACAAGAAATTCTTCAGGTGAAGAGCTTGGAGACTGCAGAAGGAAAAAGATAGTCCAACACGTCTAAATCCTGCTGGGACACCTGTCTTTCTGTATGTGTAACTTCAGAGCAGACATCACTGACTACTGGTAAACTCATCCAGAAGCCTGCTCAGCACAGCATAAGACGTGTGCACCTCACCTCATGGGGAGCACATCGCAGCCTGTGCACACTGTGACACCCACAATACCAAACCCATGCATCTTGCCCTTTGAAGAAGGTTTCGTATGAAAGCCAAGCCTAATTTAACAGGCCCTTACATCCAACCCTGATCTCAGCAACAATTGGCTGGTGCTGGCAAAGCACCAGCTCTGCTATAGATGTCTCTAGCATTTAGAGCATTTAGCATTAACAGAAGAAGCCAGCCAAAACAGCTGTTAATGACCAGTATCAAAACGGCTGGGGTACCACCACTCTCTGTTAGTCAAAGCAGAACCGCTGCCTGCATTATTGCATTTACATCAGTTTCAGTAACGAAAAAAACAAATTGTTCTAAGAGACAACAGGGCTTGCTTGATTCTGTTAAGAAAATGGAAACAATGACAAGACACAAGAGGGGGAGGAGGGGAACAAGTCTCGCCCTTACAGACTAACGGTCCAAATCTAAACTAACTTTTGTACTGCACAAGTTACTTCTAGGGGAAAATCTTACCCAGGAGGGAATGCTAGCTTCACAGAAGGTAACAGCTCACAGAATTATAAATGCTGGTAACTGCAGCTAATAGAAGAAGTTATCTCTGATTCAAGAAAGTCAGACTTCCTACCTTCACTACGGGGTGTCCTCCAGTAGATGCTTTTACTGCTCCTCTGCTTCCTTCTGTTTCATAGTGAGCTCTGTGATGAGTTTTCGGCTGGACTTCTATTTTCAGTTCACATTGCCCATAGTGACTTGGTAGCGGCCAGTCAAGAGGTGGCAACGAAGATGTGCTGCAATGAAGACAGGCACGCTGTGGTTAAATGAAATACGTCATTTGGCCAGGGTACAATCAAAATAACTTCTCTGCAAAATACCATGATCTCACTTTCCTAACAAATGATTACCAAATACGAATAGTTATTAGCCTAACACTGTCACTTGAAAATTCCCCAAATTTGCTGGTGCACTAAAATCCTCAGTTAAAAATTTGTTTTGGGGTTGTTAGTGCTATATTTCTTCCTCCCAACACCTGATTAAAAGCAAGGTGCTGTATGACTCCCGGCCCTACATTACCAGTGCTATTCCATAATGCTATTAGATTATTGTTTTCTCCTCAAGTATACCAACAAGCAAGTTCAAATGGTGCTGGAGGGAATAGTCTAAGTCATTAAGTTTTAACTGTCTGCATTCTTCAAGCATTTTTTACTTTGTTAAGATTGGTAAGCACTGCACCTTGTTAACAATCATTAAAATGAACACTGTATGACAGTTCAGTTTTTTAGCACTAGCAATCCTATCTAAGCATAAAGACTTACTGCAACAGACGCAACTCAAGTGCATGCTTTGCTTATCCACCTATACTCAGTAGCGAAGTTGCTCCAGGGAAGAAGAAAAAAAAACAAAACAAAACCAGCAATCAAAAAAATATGGAAGAACCTCTAAGGGAAATAGGCCACATAATATTGTCAGTTTTTTCTTACCTACTGTTTTACCTGCATAGATTCACATACTTATTATTCCAATAAGAATGAACAGTCAGATTCAAGTCAGTAATTACCTGGTAAAGCAAATTAACTTATAAACATCTAAAAGTGAATGTTTATAGCACCACACCAGAGTATCTATGACAAAAATAAACTTGTATTAAAAAGTTCTTACTACCATACTTTGACCAATGGTGAAAGCAAAGTAGGTTCTAAAGAGATGGACAAATACTGGTTTGTATCACTGCCTAAGAAAACTCAATCCCATTTCTTTCCCCTACACAGGGAGTCAGAAAGAACTCTACCAATCCAAAACCATGCAAATTTTCACAAACAGGAAGAGCTGCAGATCCACAAAAGATAAATTTCACCTTCTGTAAAATTCAACTACAACGTATAAAACATATCCACAGTTGGAATAGATGAGAACATTTGGACTGAAGGGAGAAAAAAAAAAAAAAAAGCTGTCTTCAGTAAGTATCTGGGTGGACTTGGGCTCAGCCTGCAGCACCACACATCTGTCTTTTACTGCAGACATCACTGTCACTAGGCATGGAAACAGGGGAGAAGCAAGGGCACAACTTGCTGGCGCCCTCTTACGGGACATCCCACAAGCCTGTTGAGCTGCTGCTTCATGAAGCGTGTCCACCGTGCACTTCAGGAGAGAGCTCACCTCGTAAGACAAACCTCATCTCCTGAAGTCCCTTTCTGGGAGTGAAGGGGAACAAGGGTACTTCCTTTTCTTCTTACTGAAAGGAAGAAACGTGAGCAGGAAGTCATGTCCACAAGTGTTCAGTGTACAGCAAAGCCACCTCTGCTCCCAGTAAGCAGCTCTGATGACTGATCCTTCCACAGCAACAGTATTTACTGGGTAGGGAGAGGACTGGTGATGTCAGCAGTAAAAGAAGAAACGGAGGAATGCAGCATAAGCCCAGTCCTTCCAGTTACTTACCACAGGCCAAGGTGTACTGCCTAAATGCTACTACTGGCTATCAACTAGACCTTGCCATCCACTTTTCTAGCTATTGAAAGAGAAGAGGACACAAGTCTTCAGCCTGAAAAAGTAAAGAAAACATCAGGAGTAGAAGATACTAAAGATAGTTTTAAAAGAGGCTTAGCATGCAAGACCTTTTTCTTTACTATTTCTGAAAACATTTTTCTCCCCTGTAAACAAATATTCTACGTCAAAATAGTTGGTGTGCACAATGAACAGATATGGTCCCTAAGAGAGCTTGATAAAACATGCACACCACGGACTATACTTCTGTTATGGCAGGCATTACTGAAAGGTACGTATTAAACTCACTCCAGAAAAAGTATTCATTGCTAATGACAACTCTAGACCTCTCAGAGTAATTAATTCTGCAATAACTAATAAAAAACATAGCACACGCCGTACCACAGTCCCATTATGTCCTGAAAAAAATACTTTCAATACTAGAACAAACATGGACACAGGAAAATAACCACGTCTCAAGATTTTGTCATTCTTTGAAAACAAATAGGAAATATCAGCACGAGGGAGCGAGCAGCTACACATGCATGTGCAGATGCCTAAAATACAAAGAAAACAACCAAACAAAAAAATCAACAACAACCGGGAAAGCTTCCAAAATACAGTTTTCTAAATAAATTACATAGCGTTAAGACTTACAGGCTGTGCTGCATCAAACCCCATTTTCTAGATGCAGACTATAGAGTTGCAGCCACTTCCCTTTAGAGAACAGAATTTGATGCTGGATACCCAAACTGTTAATTGTGTCTATCTGAATATTTTTCTTGCTGTCTCCATCACCCTCACCTTCTTGGCAGCAATGCAATCCTAAAATGTTTCATGGTACAGCGTCATGCACCTTCCTGCTCCGTTAGGACATCATTTTATTCCATTTCTGGTTCCACATCATCCTTTCACTTGTTTTGAGACAGATGCTGTAGAGCTACGCATTACTGTGAACCAGTGATCTACTTCGTTTTGGAAGGTACGTTTTTTACTCCTAATAGTTTACCCCCATTAAATAGTTTCTTCAAACAGAAATAATGAGGCTGACTGAGAACTGCCAGCACCTTCACCTTCTGAAAGTCAAGCGAGCCCTCAAGCTTGAACACTAAATAAAGAAAATACCAGAATACAGTCTACAGACAGTTGTGTTTTGTTTTTGTTTTTTAACACTAGGTAGGAACCCACATCTACGCAGAAGAACCATGTCACTGCTTGGTGTGGAGGAGCAAGCGGAAACAAGTTCGGAGTTTCCTGGTTTATCAGTTGTGAACTGTGGACTGGACTCTAGTGATCTCTGATGATTTTAAACTTACGTATGTTTAAAGCTTACTCATGCATTTCTCCTAAAACACCTGTTTAAAGCATTTAACAGTAAGAAACTCAGCTGCTTGAGAAATGTGAAAAGATTTGCTACCATTACAAGAAGATTTCAGTCTCCCCCAGCTTACGCACAGAATAGTGTAATTTTATTACATTTTATTATTGGTTATTTTATTAAGATATTTTATTATTGATAAAGCCACCTACCATTGCATTCAGAACACAGAATCTAGATCAGCTGCTAACTGGTTTTATTTTTCCAAGTTATTTTAATATTTTAGTCTAAAATAAGAACCTTTGTTATTTAAGCCCCTCACTTCTCAGACTTAACGGGGGAGAAGCACATTGTAGACACTTCCACATATTTAATTACAAAAGTTCATTGTGAAATTACAGTAGCTTGTGACTTAGTGTTGTTACAGACGTCTCTCTAACTTTCGGTTCTCTCTAAATGAGTAAAAACCTTATTAACAATACAGTAAAACCGACCAGTAAAGCACCAAATCACACTCTGGGAAACAAATAATGAGTGACAGTCATTCTAAAGGTTTCACCAAATCAAATCTTAGCACGTTGTTGAGACAGCACTATTCTGTAAACCTACAAATGTTCTTCCAGTAATACGAAGAGAATTTCATAATCTGATTACTGCAAGGCTCCAAAAGCTCACACTCCTATCACATCAAGATTAAAGGCTTTAGAGAACAGCTGCTATTAAAGGAAACTTGGAAGTAAAGAAGGAACCCTTCAGTAACATCGTCAGCAGAAGACACTGCATTTAAAGTGATCACTTCAGTGTTCACAGCTTAATTCAGTCAACACCTTCTTCACCTGCAAGCACAATCTCTACAACAGAGCTGCTTCTGGCTGCACACTTTGAAGAAACATCTCATGTTCATCGTAAGGACAACCAAATGCAACCTAAAGAAGTCAGGGCCCAGCTCATGGGCTACGCCTGTCTTGCACAGGAAGAAACAAATCCTGGAAACAAGACTGCTTGCTTGCATTTGACTTAGGCTTCACTCTCCCTTCCATCCCACATGCAGTGCTGTGGGGCCAATAAAAGCTGTGGAAAATAATCCAGCTAAAACCTTAAAATGGTTATTCTCCATTTGGAGCACTCTTCCTGGGAAACTCATTGGACAGACAGCTGGAGCTCTGTGGGGACAGCAACTGCCAACCCTGGTACCTCGGCTGCAGCATGTGTGATCAGCTCAGTTTTAGTCTAATGCTCTGCTGGACTCCTGTGCTTAGAAAGTTTTTGAATACAGGTCGAATGAGAGCTTATTCTAGCAACTCCGTATGAGTATGTTCCTGCCTCTCGGTAGTCACAAATTCTAGTAATAGCCTTTTAAAGATACCCACTGGAATCTCAAATTGATTGTGAATGTTCTTCTTTCGTTCACTGGTTAAGTTTCACAGATCTACAGTGGCTTGTTGTTGTTGTTTTTTATTATTTCTTAGTTGCAGCAAAAATAACACTTTACAGTTGCAGCTCTCCCAACGCAAACTCTGCGACTGTGAGAACCAACAGTGTTGGTTATGACAAGTCAAAGCTGTGACACAGCAAGCCCTTGGGAATCTCAAATCATAACCATTTTCCAGTACTACAGCCCCTCTTGAGAACACTTGCAGAGTCAAAACACAGCTGTGATGCTCTAGACTACCTAGAATAATGTTACATTTTCTCTGATAGAATAATTTCAAGTTAAGAATTCTGGGGCCACCCTCATTGCCACAGTGGGTTACATTCAAAACACCCCTGTTCTCCTACTAGCAGACCAACAGCTAAATATGCTTTCAGAGTATTGACACAGCACACTGCCAACTAAAATCTATATTCTATCATTTCAGAACAAAGTAGCGAGCTGAATCATACGTACAGCACAGAGGTTGTGTATTAAACTATCTGAATTTCTTTGGATTCATTAATGGTGCGTAAACATCACAGCAACAGCCTGCCTTATTAAAAATCTAAGAGGTTCAAAGTTCTCTTGCTTGTCTCACTTAAGTGGGTACTTATCTTGAAAGTCATTGCTTTGCAAACATTTTTACTTTAAAGTTTTGCTAACACAGCATAACTGATGTTATTTCTATGTAACAGTAAACAGATATATAACTACGTACCAGAGTAAGTTTGTCTATAATCCACTCACATTGAAAGATTTATTCTTAAAGACCCAGACGCCAATAGTTATGCTAAAAATAGAACATAGCTCCATTCCTCTCTGCTCCCCAGACTTCCAAGATGAAGATTCACAATTCCATGAGGGGCACAATAGAAGAAACTAACTTGCATTTCAAGGATTTTTCCTGTTAATGACTACTGCCAGGACACAAAAGCACGATCTGTTCCTGTGAAATACTTGTTCCAGGGGTTAAATAAAAAGAAAAGATGAATGACTCATCAATACCTTTCAAAGTGTCTATTTGCTTGAGACACAAATTAGACTCTGAAGATCCTAGAGAACATAAAGATTACAGTCCCACCAGCACTATANCGGGTTTCTCACTGTACTGTGCCCCTGCTGGACTTCAAAACCAATAAAAAAAAAAAAAAAAAAAAACAACAACAGAACCCTCATCATTTTCACTCTCATAATCACTGTCCACCCTTCTAATGAAAACATCCTGCCAACTAAATCAGTGTTGGCACTGCTTGTTAACTCCCCAAGCGGAGTTGTTAACAAGTGGTTGTTAACACCGTGAATGTCACTAAACGCACAATTCAGACAAGTTGAGCTACAAGTCCCCATCAAAAGTATTGTATCACATTATATTATTTGCTCATTAGAGGCTTCTGGGTTGTCTCAAAATGTCATTGTTTTTACTTTCCTTAATCAAGCTTAAAAATGTATGTTAAAACAGACTAATTTATTTGCAGTTTCTGGAAATCTGAGAACTGTGAACCTGTTTCAGGGGAGAAGGACAAGATACAAGACTTACAGGCACTGTAACACAGATCATCAATTTCTGTGAAACAATTGCATATCAGTTCAAAACAGTTGTCTTTCTGATACAGCAGCTTTGTAGTATAGGTGACCCACTGGAATGTAAACAAGAAAAGTTTAACAGAAGGGATCAGTCTTCTTGAGCTTCCCAGTATTACATGGTTTCATAAAAACTTACTAAATACCTACTAAATAGGAACTCCGCAAGTTTCAAAGACTTAAGGTAATTCACATGAGCATAAAACCTTTTTCAGATGATGCCTCACTGTGAGCAAATGGATCCAATTCAGATGTTTGAATACGAATAAGCTCTAGGAAGAAACGCTCTGGCACCCTTCTGGACCATCATACAGTCTATACTGACATCAGCTATCTGAATAAGAATGTGATCTTGAATCACCCATTTTCTCTTCAGATAGCTAATACACAATTTGAGGAATGAATGAAGGAAAAAATAATCAAAGTAATAAAAAATTCTGAAAGCACACTATAAAAAAGCCTAGAAACAGGTCTTTGACAGATTTAGTGGAAATAAAGATTTTTTTCAGTGGATAAAACTCAAACTCTTAACAGTAGACATGCAAGAAAGACTAGAAATCAGCATCTTCATAAAAGGATGGGGGAATCAGCAAACGGTGAGGTCAGACCTACTACCACTATTTTAAGATTCCAGTAAGAAAGAGATTTTCTAAGACACATGGATAATGCCAGTTCTA
This sequence comes from Alectura lathami, assembly GCA_013399715.1. Taxonomy (NCBI): domain Eukaryota; kingdom Metazoa; phylum Chordata; class Aves; order Galliformes; family Megapodiidae; genus Alectura; species Alectura lathami. The sequence continues at coordinate 530,412 of VXAV01008806.1, read as the reverse complement.
ATCCCTCATCCTAAAGGAAACAAATTAAAACAAAAGTGGTATCTTAAACAAGAGGAACAAGAGCAGGATCAATAAAATGATCAAATAACCTCACTGCTGGATATTCTGCAAAATGACCAATCTACAACCAAAAGAGTGCTAATCTAAGCACTGGTACTGGTACATAATCAGATATTATGTAACAACGTTTTGCAAACTGTAATTACATAATTTGTAATTTAGATTACAATATAATGCTGTACATACCGCATATATCATGGGCAGCAAATCCGTCAGTTGCAGCTAGTACTGAACTTTATGGCAACTGAGGTGCTCACTGTTGGTCACTGCCATGAACTACTTCAGCAGAAAATTTCCCCACAATTCATTCTTATTCATCAAGTGTAAGTGATCTTAGCTTGCCTGCTGCCTGAGTATCAAAATCAAAATGCCATACAATAGAATGTAATGTCTGAACATGCTGAAGATGCACCTGTGGAGCAGGCCACAAACGCTGAGTAGTTCAACATTCCAGGAGGATACTGCTGCTAATGCAATCCTTTCCACTAACTCAGCAACAGTCAGGCTGTGTTTTGGGCAGCAAATGTACACAGCTTGTTTTACTCAGTTTACTTGTGAATAGGTTTGGTCTTTACTGTCTTCTGCATCTGTGTCCATTTTGTATTTTTAAGTAACAGCTTTTAAATAAATTCTGTCATTCTGTATTAAGCCAATCATTAGCTCTTGTTTTTGCTTTCCCCCCACTCCCTGCTAAGAGAAAGAAATTCCTTCATCCACTACAACAATTCCTTCATCTACTACGGCCCTGAAGAACAAATCTTAAGCACTGCCTCCGCAGAATTGACTTTATTTCCATCAGTTATCTTAAAATCAATACAGACTTGTGTGGAAACACCAACATTTAAGCCTACACTGTTTTTATATGGTAACTGTTCTACATGCATTAAACTAATATAACTTTCTTAGAAAATATTTACACAAAAACGCTAACTGTTCAGGTTAGATTCAAGCTCTGTGCATGAATAAAAACAACTGTTACTTAAATAAAGTCAATTCCTATGTTACTGTGCATCTACTGCTTTTTTACAGAAGAAACAGATGGTATGTGGAGTCTCACCTTGCTTTTTTCTAATTATAACATTTACCTGCCTACAGCAAGTTTTCTTTAAGTATTAATGCATCACAGAAATATAAGCACATTAGCATGTCTACGTAGGGTGCACTGGAGGAAAGCGTTCTGAAGGACTTACAAATTCTCTGCCCACTTACCGAAATATAGGAGTATGACCAGGCTTTGGTTTGTTCCAGGTAAAGTGCGAAGGAACAGAAAGAAATTGGTCTCCGGGTAAATCTTTTTTCAAGGTGTGTTGAGATCCAGAGCAGTCATCTACTGCAGTTTCAAGGGATGGCGATAAGTTACCCTGCTCTTCAGGACAGATATCTATTTTTCCAGATAAAGTAGCGGTCTGATCCTCTGAGGTCTTTCTTGTTTTAAGAGGAATATCAGTCTCTGTACAACACTGAAATGGTGACAGGCCAGAATTAAGACCTTGCACATTATGGATGGAGGTGTTTAGCCACGTGTCTTCTGTTACGCTTCCTCTGGGAGAATGACCAGGTGATGGAGTTGGAGAATGGTGAGGAGAGAGAGAACCAGCATAGCAAATCTCGGCACTGGAGTGTCGTCGTTTCCCACAGGGAGATGTAGGTCTAGATGAGGGCCTTGATGTCGGTCTAGGGCTTAGCCAATTTTCATCTGTAATGCTAGTTCTAGGAGAATGACAGGGAGACTGTCTAGGTGACAAGGCATGCCCAAAGCCATAAGGCTGTTGCCAAGATTCATCATTGGGACCTCTTGGAGAACCACCGGGAGATGCCAAAGGAGAGCCGAGGGTAAATCGAGCAGCTGCTTCGTTCAGCTCTGAGTCTACATCGTCATAAACATGGGAAATGGATTCACAAGAGGAAGCATCTGAAAACCAACTTCTGGAGGAAATGCTGCTGGCAGGGCTTGGACTAAGGGATGATTCCCTATATGACGGCTCAAGAGGAAGATAGAGATGGTCCCGTGAAGGCCTTTCCATATACTCATTTTCTGTGCCATTTGTGTGCAATTCATCTTCATTGGCTTCAATCCCTTGATGACAGTTAGGTGAAATAGATGTAATTTGAATACTGGGGCACTCAAAGGGTTTGGGTCCACCTAGTGGACTATATTTGGATTCTGGTACCTCACAAGTACCTTCATAGTTCTTGTGACTCTGAAGTCTTGTGGGTGGTGACAGAGGAGAGGAGTGAGACTGCAGTCCATGGCGAGGAATACAAATTGGCTGATTTACAGAAGATGATGGTTGGTCTACATTAAAGATGTATATGGATGCACAGTCTTCAGACTCAAGATCTGAAAATGAAGAAATAAGAAAAAAAGAGGAACAGAATCAGAGTGCAATACTTGAAAAATGTCACAAAATCATTTGTTTTCCAGATATATCCTGCTTTCAACATCCGAGACATTTCTCATTGTACTAGGCACACAAAATAAAGCTTGTTGTTTTAGATCGCTCCCATTTATGTATTTATGGTTAAGACTACAGCTTAAGTTTTCTCTCAAAAATCTTATTTTCACCAAATTCTGCAGTTTATCCACATCTTCAGTGGCTCAAAACATAATACACACAGAACGTGGGTTTGAAATCTTAAAAGTATAAGATGCAATGTTCAACTCAAACTATATCTTTCGTAACTATGTCCAAATGATAATTGTTATATTATGATCCATTAAGTATTTAATCTTTTTGACAAATATGACACTTTCTGCAATCTCACTAGTCAATACTAAGAAGTACTGGAATATGACGTGCAAAGTATTTATCACCTTTACCATTGGAAAGCATCTTACAGTGACTCAAACCAATGAAGATGACAAATAACTACAAGCATTTAACCAAAAGAAGCCTAGCAAGGAACATTATTGAATATACTTTGAAAAAAATCTTATTCCAAAGGTCTTTTTGCTTGCCTAGAAAACTCTCTAGTGCCCATCCCACAGAACAGCATTTTTTCAAGTTTAACCTCACAGAGTTTGAGCACAAGCTGTTCAGCATAAAAAGGCATAAAAAGCGTAAAATGTTCAGATCTCACAAACTTATCCAAAACTTATTAAAAGTTATCATCAAGCAAAAGACCCTTCTAGCCAACTCGTTTTACTCAGCAGAAGTTACTTCTTATTTAAAAAATATTTACTGTAGCAGTTGTTTCAATATTGTCCTTCGATATGCTACCTTGCTGCTTCAAATGAAGATGTTTTAAATAAATTTACTCTCTCTCACAATCAAATAAAATTCCCAGACAGAAAGCCATGTATTTTAGTCCTTTTCATGATAAAAAAGAAGCAGGATGTTAATCAAGCCATTCTATTCTCAGTTTCATTAACAGCAATCAGCTTAAAAATCAACTAAAAGCCATTATTCAGAAACAAAACAGCAACTCCTCAGAGATGCTGGGTTAAAACTGTCACCCGTGCAAAGAGTCCTATTTCTCTTGCTGCAATAATCAAGAAATCTTAACAATTTCAGACAGCTCATCCTCTTTTGGTGCCACTGGGATTTACAAAACACAAATGCACATTCAAAAATTCAAGCTTCATGGAGCTGAGGTGGAAGGATCGAACTGGCACAGAAACACCAGCGCTGGCTGGGAAGAGCCAGGGGAGGTGAGGCTGGAGTGCTCCTCTGGCCCCGGCTCTGCCATCTCGCGCCCCAACAAACAACCCCAATGAGCTTGGCACCCTGCTCTCCCATTATCCTTCCCCAGCAGTGTGCATGCACACATTCAAAAAACAGGAAGCTAGAAACCTACAGTAAAAACTACACTTCTAATGAACACCAAATCCCAAAAGTATGCTTAAGACTGTGGAAATTCTGTATTTTCAGCCATCAAACCACTTTCAGACACAATCAATAACCAAGTAGATTTATCTTAGTTTGGGCCCATTCTCCACCCCTTCCCTTACAGTCATGGGTTAAAACAGCCTGTTAGTTGCTCAGAGGACAGCACTAAGGCCTTTACAAAATGCCTTGTTAATTCTACTAAATTGGTTAAATTTTTTAAATTTTCTTCTGTCATATTAAAAACTGTAGAGAGGACTTGATCTGGAAAAGCCTCCTAACTCAATGGGTGGAACTAGTAAATGTACAAAGACGAATACAACTTGGGCAAAAGAAGTGAGTGGGGAAAAAAAAAATAAACAAAAGGCTGACAATCTGCATGATGGAGAGACTGGCTCAGAAAAAAAAAAAAAAAAAAAAAAAAAAAAAAAAAATCCAACACCAGGCTCAAGAAAGCAGAGAACAAACAACTGACATAAGTCTCAGAAAAGGCAGGTACAAGGCAAAAAGGAGTTACAAAGAAGCCTAAAGCAAAAAAAAAGAAAAAAAAAAAAACAAAACCTAAAATAAAATGGAGTTACAGACACCTAGAGCCTAGAGTCTCTACAGGAAAGCTACTGCACCCCAGCATTCCTGGTAAGGAGAAAAAGCTGTCTTAGTAAAGGAAACCGTTGTCCCAGTCATGAGGCTGACCTTTAGATATATAAAGGAACCATTCAAGAAACAGGAACTAGATCAGATTACTAAGACAGAACATAAAAAACACCGCAAGCACACGGAGGCAAGATGCTAGGTAGGACAGATGTAGCAAAACCCGAAGACCAAGAGAAGCACTGTCATCCATATCAAAAGCCTGCCATGACCTTGAAAAGGCCTACGCTAACTGCATTTTCTTCAGTAAAGTCAATTGAGCAAATTAACAGAATTAATAGCAATTCAGAGTAAAGAAAATTGGACTGAATAAAAGGTTAAAAAGCACTGAACAATTACAGACCAGTCAGCTTAACTTCAGTTATAGGAGTAATTTGTTCCAGTAAGCATTTAAAAAGAAGACAGGGAAACAAAACAAGAGATCAGTGTTTGTTAAGAACAAAACCACGTCACACAAACTTAGTTTTACGATCGAAGACGGTCTTTTGGACAGCAATCGCAGAACTAAGCTCAGTTTGCCGTACCCTACTAAGACATTTAACACTACCATGCGTGGAGAAGCCAGCAAGTCTTCAGAAGCACAGCAAAGCGCTCTTCCCCGCCCTGCTGAGAACACACTTACTAGAGGGGACACGAAGTCACCATATGCCCTGTAACCACAAAGCATACATGACCTACACAAAGCTGCAGCCTTGCAATTCAGTCCTGTATTGGTGTCTGTCACCCCCTACCAGCGGGAGCCAGGAGGGCTGGCACCCTGCACATTTGCTGCCGTCTAGAAGCAGGCTGGCGTGCAGCAGCTCCCAGGCAGTGTTAGCGCAGCGCTCGCTCATCTCTGACTAAGCTGCTGACTACGCTTCAACATAAGCTGTCTAACTGGGGAATATATTTAAGGAAAACCAGAACGACTGTTTCTAAAGTGCATTTTACTCACTATCTGCTGTATCAGACTGCACATTCAGGACTGGTAATGCTGGCCCACCAGCTGTTCACTGCTCAGCCACGTACTGGCACGTGTGTGTATGCGCAGCTGTGCAGTGAGGCACATCTCTCCACAGAAGGAAAGTCAATTGTTATCAAGTGTCTGAACACAAGCCCTGTGCCAAATATATCCAAAGCACTTTATTATTCTAGGTTTGTAAGTCCATAAACAAACAGGTTCAGACAATAAGAGTTGTTATAAGGTACTAAGAAAGTGCAACATGACCTAGGTCTTATAAAAATACTACTGTGAAAACAGGATCAGTGATCAAGTCCTTTAAATAGCATGAGGAAAGCCTTGAGTGCTGTCACAGACATCATGTGCGTTCCAACTGAAGTCATAATCTCTCTCCACTCCCAAACTTCAAAAAGAGAATGACAACCTCTTCTGGTTTTCAGCTCTGTCAACAACCGTCATCATTGTGTCTTTCAAAACTTGATGCTATTCAAAGAATGACACAAATATATCTGTTAATATGATCAAAAAGCACATACAGCTCCATATTTTAAATTTCATGATCCTACTGAGTTGCAGTCTTCTTTCTTAGGGTGAAAGAAGAGCCTTAATCTTCACAAAGAAGCTAAAACATTCAACAGCCACCATCTTCCTTTTGTGCACTTAAAAAGTTCAGAGCTCCTGTTGGCACACAACCACGCTAAACCTCTATAACTGGATATTTAATTCCAGCTTTCCATTGCAACCTGTAAGTTCTCCAGAGACAATCCCTGTCCTCTGACAAGCCTAAATGTCAGTTCTAGCAAGCAACTTAAAAACAAACAACCCAAGAAACCCCTAAAAACACGGCCATATGTTTGTTCATAAGCAGTGTAACTGACTAGCAAGCTACCAAATATGGTAATAAAAACCTGTAAACTGTGCAGTTCGGGCAGCAATGTGGAGCAGGGGGGAAACACCTCTTTACGCTCCAAGCCCACAAACAAAACAGCAGTGCAAGTTTAAGCTTCCTTGAAGGAATGACTTACAACACCCTCACTTTATAGAGGAGTTCTCCTTGCTCAATGATTTTGTGCTCTGTTTCATGCTCATATCTGATTACTCAAAAAGGATAAAAATAAATTTTACTTTTGCCAGTCACATATGCCAGAGGCAGCTCTGTCATGCTGCTCATTTTGTTCACCAATTTTCACTCGTCTTCTTGCATTAAGCAAGGATAACGGAAACCTGCAAGAAAAACAATCTTTTCTACAGTGGCAGCTCGTCAGTGAGTCTCTCCCAAATTCGTCTGGATGAGAATTAATCGCCCTCAGAACAGTAATGAAGCCGCACTACTTTAAGCAAGAGAGTCATACAGCATATCAAATGTTTACAACTGACATCGCATTAAAAAAAGAACAGGCAGGCTGGCAGGGTGTAGCTACAGGTTAGGTTTTTCAGCTGTAACTGCCCTCCCACACACACTCACACAAAGGGGGAGGGGAAATGAGCAGAGACTTATTTTTAACCCAGATGATTTTGGCAATCTGATTTACTGCACAGTAACAAACTTTAGGACATGTGGAGAAACAAGCAACCTGGACAGGAACTGCAGGTGGTTGCACCACCAAATAAAAACATTTTAACATGCATTTAAAGCCTTAGGCCACCGCCTGGTACACACTGAAACTGGAATGGCTGTCCATGGAGTAACACACATCAAGCTTCACCTAAAGTAGCAGAATTCAGATCCAAGTATGGAAATAACAGCCATTAAATTTTATTTGGCATGTACAAAAAAAAGGCTAAATAAACATGAAAATCAAATGCATCTACTTAAGCCAAAAGCATGTTCCAAAAAGTTATGTACTTGTAGCAAACGGGTTTTGTCTCCTTTTTAAAATACAAGTTACCACAACCTTTCACTGCAGAGTGCTTTGTGAGATGCTGGTTAGAGCGACAAAGCAGGCAAAAAAACATCCAACATCCAGCTTGTAGCACTAAGCTTCAACATGAATTAGTCATTCTCAGTTCAGTTACACGAGCAGAGAACAGCAACCGGAAGCGCCAGGCAATGTTTATACCTGTGCCTTCTCAAGCTCTCCTGCTATTTCTGCTGATTATGAAGCATGTCTTTAAGCAAAAACTTACAGAGCTTGTTGTTCAGTATTTAAGGACTTCTCATTAATATTCATAAGAGGTAAAAAAGAAAAATATTTACTTCTTGCTTTAAAAATTTGCAAGCTCTACAGGCTCCTCCTTGCTTCCCTTTTCCCCTCTCTGGGTGTGCCATTCAAGAGGACATCGTACTTTACCACACCATGCCCCCCTAGCGAAATGGAAGCTGCTGCCCTCCAGCTTGGTGCAGGCTCATCTGTCATTCAGCATGAGCCAAATCAGCACATCATGATCCAGCCGTTCACAGGTATCCTTTAAATGATACGATACCTCCATGCAGCAGTTAATAATACATAGTTTATTTGTTGTTACTGCTATTTTGAAGCTAAAAGTACACTATTCTGTACGTTCAGTTACTAGTCATTGTGAAAGGGCTGCAGCCCTGCAACCCCAGAGCATCTGGTATGTGAGGACATGGAGACCAAGAGAAGATTGAGCACTCTGAAACTGCTGTGCTGTGCCTGAGCCACAGGAAGATGAGCAATGGTAAAGATGAGTGACACCACTAGGCAGCAACTAATTGAGAAGAACAAGGGAATGATGTGCTGTGGTGTATGCAGTTACCAGCCAAGGGTTTGCCCAGGTTGTTGGTACCACAGCCCAATTTATTACCTACAACCCTACCCCCTTTTGGGGGCAAAACTAGCAGAGCCCATAAAGGGTTCTGCAGTTACTTCAGTTCTGGCTAATGCATTACCTATAAAATGAAGTCATCACTTACCAGCCTCCGTGGCTGCATTGACCACTGATCAGCTTCTAACACCAGTGAGCTCACTGACAGCAGCCTGCTGTTCTATACAGACATTTCCGGGCACACAGTCTGCTTCAGTCCCAAAACAAGCACAGTGCAGAAGCTGAGTTTCCAAGATCAGAGTGCTTAAGTAAGGACACAGCAAAACAAAACAACTAAAACAACAAACTCACAACAGAAGTGTGCAAGGAAATGCATATCTTAGTTTATAGGAAAGTGCAGTGACATAGGCTGTGGTCTTTGTGAAAACTGGTAGAAAAAGCATGCAGTAAGCAAAGGCAAAAAAGGTTTGAGTGGGGAGAGGCTAAGTTATATAGTACAAGAAGGGGAGACAGAAATGGGGGCATGTCCCTTTCTGTTCATCAAACAGGGCATGACACAGACTGAGACCTGGTGTGGATAAGATCCGAGTCTGGGAACTCCTCACACCTCAGCAAAGCTGCACTGTACTTCTGCTGCTGCCCTGCAACTCAGAGGGCAAACCCTTCCATTCCTGCAGGCAACCCTACCCTACAGTTAACTCTGTACTTCATATCATTACAGCTTGTAATTAATATATTTTATAATGCAGCTTGAATGTAGACTTTATATGCACAAAACTCAAAGAGAGACTGTACATAAAGGGCCTGAAGCAAGCCAGAATGAGAAGTGCTCACATCAGCGAAGAATTAGCAGCCCCTTGAACTCATTTTGTTGACTGGTTGATGCAGCGTAACAGGCAGAAACGGGAATCCCACAGCTGAGCAGGCGCTTGGGGGAACAGCCAAGGGAATGCTGACGCAGAGCAAGAACGCCAACTTTTCAACAAGTTTCAGGATGATCCCCAAAATACAAGGGAGATCATAGAAGTACACCTCACAGCTGTGCCACACACAAACCTGGAACTTAAAATTTCTTTACAGAATCCTAAATAACCTGTGTTTATTCCAGCAGAAGTGGAGGTTTCACCAGAAACCGCACCTAATCAGCTCAAAACCAAATCCTCCCCCTGCCAGCAGAAACACTAACCAATACAGAAGGTACCAGCATGTGCTGGTCTACAGCCTAAACCTGATGATTTACATTGATGAAACACAGAAACTCTGACTTAATTCAAAGAAGCTACGCAAAATACAAAATGTTGACAGACTTTATTTTCTTAGTGGTTCTTTGGATTAAGCCACACATTCTCTTGTGGCCTTGTCACTTGAGTACAGTTGTCCCAAATGACTCCACTAAAACCTTTTGTAATCACACTGTTACTGCGTCTCCTCAGCTCTTCTGTGTCTGAGATTTAGGGAACAGCTGCTAGAAAACATTTTAACTATGTACGAATACTTATTACTGTAGACGTTATCATAGCCCTTTATCAACTCCTCAAAAGCAGCAAACCACCACCAGTTAATAAAAGCACCCTGAATTCATTATCAGCTTGAGATGCTATTTTTGGTGTGGGTTGCCATTTTGGGTACGAAGATACAAAAAATTTGTAAAACCAGTTCAGTTAGGAGGTAACACTTGATGTTCATGTACCAGCTATGACCAGTCACCATGTGTATTCCCTCTCTAGCGTACTACCAACGCTGCTTATCGCTGAGTTTATGTTTAGGTGGTCTTCCCATTTTTCTGTTTACTCAAAACAACATAAAACAATTTAAAAAATAGAAATAAAAAACTATTTATCACGGTATTTGTTTCTAGAAAAGAAAGCTAATACTCACTAAAACAGAAAGATTCTTGGTAAGTACTGAATTCAAGGTTATTTGCCTCCTGCAATTCTGAACAAGCTCACATCTGAAAATACATAGATTGAAAAGACCTAAAAGCAAAGGAATATTTACAAGATTTTAACACACAAACAGGAAACTCAAGTCCCATCTAGCAAAATATTTTGCTATATTAAAATTATTTCTCATTTTCAGAAGTGATGAACAATCTAAGAAGCCATTTTTTTAAACAAACAATTCCTATTAACCTAAATATTAACACAAACAATGAGATTCTACATTTCTGGGGATTATAAATTAACCATAAGTACCTGCTCACGTTTTTACCTACAAATGTCTTTTATACAGCCTCAAATGAACTATTTGTTTCTGCTTTAAAAGCAAAAAAAAAAAAAAAAAAAAAAAAAAAAAAAAAAAACAAAAAAAAACACCACCAAACCAAGACTTCTTTCTTCTCCCATTTTCCCAGATGCCTAAAAACAAAGACTGGATCTCCCCAGAATGCTGACAAAAATAACTCCATCACACCTATCATCCTTCTTCTCAAAAGGAACCGTAAGCACACGATGTTGCTGAGACATTCACCCAGAAGAGCCATGCACATGACTAAGTTCAACTGTTAGCTAACTCCCAAGACCCGCAGCCCACAACACAGACAGAAAGCCTGCTTACCAGTCAGCTTTGCAGTTCGTCAGACTGAACAGCTTTACAGATTTCTGTACGACCTATGTAGCCTGTATTTTGCAAAAATGCTTAGAGACAGGTGCTATGTAGAACAGAACACTGGCTCGTTAATAAGCTTGCTCCTGCTTTGCAGTTTTACCTAGCCCTACCCATCACTTTACTCATCTTGAGTTCCAGTCATTTGAACCCCGCATGGCGTGCCTGGACAAACGCAAGGCCCTGCACGTTGCTTTACAGGCTGGGCTGACTGCCAGCACTGCTCCGTGTACTGCCCTGGCCCACTAGGGCAGCTTTAGGCAACAACTCCCGTAGTTAGGTTATTGCTGTGAACAGCCAAATTGCAGCTAACTACTGATCCTGGCCCAATCTACTCTTATTTCTCACTCATTCAACAGCAACATTACTTACTCGGCTATTCCTCTAGTGGGATATGATCAACTGCTTGCAGTGGTAGAACACAAACAGGAAAAAAGCCCCAATTTAAGCAGAGGGCTTCCTTCTCCTTTAAAGAAAGAAAGTTTATTTCCAATATTCAGAAATCCTTAAGATAAAAACATCAGCACAAATCATTTTTGCACCCAGATCATCTCCCACAGCCCAGCTCTCAGCACCTTTTCTAATCCACACTGTGCCCAATGTTCAGATGGGAGGGAGGGGAACAGAGAGTGGCACGTGAGGATGAACGCACACACGAAGTAAGTGACATTTTGTCAAACCAGGGATCTTTATCAAACCTCTGTGTCAGCTGGTCTTGGTGCGCAATGCAGCGAGCCAAGAACCATATGCCAAACCATGAAAGTTATGAGATTAGATCAAGTGCAACTACAACTGCCTCGCAACAGCACACAGGAGAATTTGGTATTTTGCCAAATGGTCTCATCCTGGTCAAGCTTCATCCAAACAGGCAAGACTTCATCTAGCTAGCACAATATGAAAAAAAGCAACACATCTAAACATGTCAGCTTAACAGGATTACTGTCCTAGCTTATGTTGCTCTGAACTCCGACTTCATGGACAGCAGATTTAACTTCAATATGCATTTTCCTTTGGTTCTTCCTCAGTATCTCTGTAACCTCAGTGTCGTGAGGCTCATGTCACAGACCCTCTATTTTTGGTCAGCTGCAGCTGTTTGCTTCCCCCTGCTCTCCACCAGCACGTTACATAACCACAGCCCATGCCTGATTTGCATTGTGTCCCTGCGCATCAGCCTTCTACATGTACGTAACAGCAGTCACCACGTTGTGAAATAAAACAATGGCAGTAATTACATTTCCCCTCAAGTGGTGCTTCCTACTGAAATACATTTAGTGCTCAATATCTATTAAATAAATAAATATTTTTATTTCAAATTGCTATTTATTTCTAGGGGAGGAAAAAAAAAAAAAAGAAGACTCACGCAACTTGTTCATTCATTCCTTTCTTGCACCAGCTGATCCTGGTATTAACCCGCATGAGCTCTCTTTCTCACAGCAAACATTCACGGACCCAGACGGCTGTATTTATACCGATGGCTCAGATTATACACATAAACCTCCAAGTTACCACCCTGCGCAAAGGCTGTCTCCCCCACCAATAGACAACCAAATCTAAACAGAACTAAAGCACTTCAGGCACACAATACAGGTGTGCAAGCTGGTCTGTTAAACAGACTGCGGATCACATCCCACGAGTTGCTCTTAGCTAAGGAAAGCAGACTGCAGCAGCTCTGGCTCAGGAGTACGTGATCACAGAAAGGATTTTCACTACCAGCAGCCCTTGCTCAGCCCACACCTTGAGTGCTCAGTGATCGCCTGTGCTCAGCCCTTCACTTGCCACCCAGTCTCATTACGAGACTATTTTCTTTCCTACCAGAACTTGATTTTCTTAGCATTGCCTACCTTCAACACCATCTTATGGAAAAGAACAAAAAGTTCAAGCACACCGCAAACCTCTGTTAACATTTTAGCCTGCTTTCTACTCTCCACCAACAGTCCCTGACAGCAAAGATGTCATGAACACACACTTACAAAGCGAAGAATGCTTTAGATATTAGTGATCAAAGCAATGCTATAATGACTAATATTACAGTATTGCTTCAGTACAAGTCATCAACTTTAAGATTTTTTTTTTTACTACATATCTAAATTAAATGACAAATATATACTGCCAGCCTTTGCTGCAGAGAGCTCTTACTAGTTCCTGAGGAAAATTCAGCACCAGACATCAGCTGGGAGCACTAAGCACACAGGCAGAAGTACCTGCAGAGCAGCCCAAGGAGCTCTGAGATGCCCACAGGGAAAGAAGAGCAAATACAGAAGCCTCCAAAAGAAAATGTTAGGTATTACTTCAACAGTCATGATGGTAAAATGTGCACTTCAACATGGATATTCAGAAACACGCTGGAACCAATAAGCTAATGGCTCTAANTTGGAATTACATTAAAATTGCTACTCTCATTTTATGCACTTAGATACTTAAAAAACATACAGAACAAAAGTACAGAAGTTTTCCAATAAACTAAAGAAACAAATCCAGATATATCATCCCTAACTGGATGGAGAAAGGCTTCAGCTCCCAAAGACCTTCTGAATTGTCACTAGGTACATCAACTGAGACATCAAAACAAAACAAACAAACAAAACAGACCAAACAATCCACAGCTATTTTCTTCTCAGGAGGTAGAGGGATTGTAAGAAATAATGTACCAGTAACGGGATTACTAAATAGTATTACTTCACCAAATATTAAGTCACAGAAAGTATGCAGAAACTTTTGTCAGCTTTTTTCATAGTTCCCAAGACAATAAAACATGATGAACAAAAACTCCAAGGAGAATAATTTTTGCTTTTCATAGTAAAAAAATTATTAGTACTTTGAAAGCACTGATATTTTGGGAAAACGAACAAAACCCAACAAATGATGGGTACTTATATTGAAAGCAAACAAGTGATATGCATTTCTCCTCTTCCACTTCATAACTCCAGAATGAAGAGCTAGGGATTTGGTGGACACGCTGCTCTGGTTTACCGAGAAACAAAGCCTTAGGCCTGTCTTTTGCTCTTACGAGACTTCTTTGGGATTCTAAACAGTAGTTATCAAAATCTTAACTGTCAGAATCTCCTACGTAATTAAATACTTCATCTTCTGTATACTGAACAGCTTGCAGCCTCTGACTTCAAGTCAGTCTTCATTTTACATACCAACAAAAAATAATTTTAGATGTTGCAGAACTTCACAAGACCCTGAATTCCCTGCTCAGTACTACATACTCCAAGTTCTTTAGAGAGCCTTTCCCTTGTAAAATACAATTTCTGAACCAGAAGATAAACTCTGAAAGTAAAAATTCAGCTAATTAAAAAAATCACAGCAACTGGTACTTGCTCCTTTTTGCACAGCTTGGCATGTAAGCAGCATAACTCATCCTCAACAGGTTTTTAACAGTAGCACTGAGGCAATAACACAGCTTACTTGCTTAATGCCTAATAAATTCTAAATTCAAACTTTCCAAAATTATACTGAATAGTATTGCAAAACTGGGGGGCAAAAAGGGTAGGGGCATCAGAAGAAAAGTGTTCAGAATCTGTTATTCAAGTATCAAATATTAAAATCTCTAAAATCTCTTAGTAAAAAGACCAAAGGTGGCAGGCAGCACCTCAAACATATTTATTTGGGATGTCAGTTACTTTACTATTTTATATCTAAAATCTATTCTACCAGAGGGCACTGGACCTCAAGGCAACTGATACTATGTGGCAAGATGCAATCAGATGCCACTGCAACTAACAAAACAGTTTTGCAAGACACAGAATAGCAAAGGAATTTGGTTCCCTTCAGAGTGCTCCCTAACTGAAGGCCTGAAACCTTCCCTCAGAAAAAGCTGAAGCTCAGTAGTACCTGAAACTCCATCACCTGTGCTGGGAGCTGAACACTGCCAGATAAAAGCAATCATTTCTTTCTTCTCTGGGACAAGGACGCTAAGCTTCCAAAGGAGAGGAAGATGCTGCAGAAGGTGCTCAGTACCTGACCTCCATGTAGAAGTATCCCAAGAGCTTCTGAACTCAAGCCAGTTTTCATGCCAGTACACAAGGCACACGAGATGGCCAATCCCTCTGACTTTAAGCTGCAATATTTGAGTACAAATTTCTAAATGCCTTTGAACCATCTTTCATGCACTCCCCTCCACAAAAGGAACTGCAATTTTCAGATTGAGCGTGCAAGCAGTGCTGCAGAACACTGATCTCAATTTCTGCCACCCAGCACAAAACTAAGTACTCTGGTTTTGTGAGGGTACTCTAGTATCCTGCAAACCGCTGAAATTGCTCTGCGTACTAACTCGGAATACGGGTTGGTTTAATTTCTCTTATTGTCCTTTT
>VXAV01008806.1:488602-506928 GCA_013399715.1 Alectura lathami | reverse complement strand
AGACAAAAAAAAAAAAAAAAAAAAAAAAAAAGCATGCAGGCTACTCTTTATTCTGTGTTACAACATCTAGTTTCTGCCATTGTTAGCTAAAAACATCATAATGCATCTAGAATGGCAGTAACAACTGTGAGGCAAAGAATGTAACCCAAGGGAAACCAGTCATCCCCATGAAAAAAACTAAGTGATTGGTACCAAGTAGTTTAAGATACATAAATGAAGGCACTACATCAAAGTTCAAAGTTACCTCAGGAGAAAGTAGATCAGAACACCAAAAAAAAAGTTACTAGAGAACCTCTCCACACATATGTAACATACATGAGGGAGCAGCAGCACAGCAAAATGTTTTGGCCTTCACAAATTAAGTTTCTTAAAACCAAGAGGGAGACAGAGTTGGTTTGTGAATAATGCTGGGCTGACAACACCAAAGAAAAGCACAGAGCCCCTAGTTCAGGCAGAACTCCAGTGAGGTTCACTCCATAGCAGGAAGACTGCCATTTGCAATAATGGTACCAGACCTGGAGATGTCTCTGTTCTGCTGACTCCTCGTGATTAACACTGCTAAACTGGTGGCTGGAAGGTGATTCTGGTAGGAACGGATTTGATACAGCTTCAACCAATAACCTGAAGATGAAAAGATGCCATGTACTCTGCAAACCATCTTCAAAGCCTTTTCTACAGATGGAGGACTAACACAAACCAGAGATTTAGCCATGACTGCTATAAAATGTGTATCTGGAGGAAGAAGAATGCAACACCTGTGAAGATCTAAAAAAAGCTCAGAACTATTGCATGGCAAAGAGTAAAGTATTCTTTGATAGGGACATAATGAGGATTAAAAGCTGTATGTTTGACAATCTTAATACCATGGGGGAAAAGAAGAGAGAGTTTAAGAAGATCATTTGAGGAAAAAAAAAAAACAGTCAAGTCTTGTTCAGTCTGCAGTCCTGAACAGTCCAAAATGTCTTCTGAAACTTGAAAAGAAAAAGGTTTTATTCAAGGGGAGGATCCTGAGGAATAATGTGTGTTTTAGCAACAGTGTGCATAGTAATCGTATGCTTTTGGACAAGTTCCTCTTAGAGTAGGAGGCGATGGGTTGAGCAGTTAAAGTGAAAATATCCCATAAATACAGTTAAAAATAGAAACTAATTAACCCAAAATGACAGGTTTCTAAACAAAAGGATGGGACCAAGTTATTTTTGGAAACATTATTTTAGCATTTATAAACTAACATAAAGTATAGAATACAGGGAAGTGCTAGTTCCTCTTGAAAACTTCATTAACTTACCAAACCCTTTCGCTGAACTAATTGTACTCACAGACAAGAAAAGGCAAAGCCTCTGGAATCTGCTAGCTAGCTTTCCATATTAAAACATATACATCTTCTCCAGTTTTGCTCTATTAAAAAACAAGAAGCAATCAATCAGCCGCGAAGTGGTTTCTGCTGGGCAGGGATTCAACAGGAAGCAGTCAGCAGTACTGTATGTACCCACACTCACTGTAATGCATGGCTTTTTTAACATGTAGTAGCACTAAGCTGTCCTGATGGCTCTGACATGCTTTTGCTCAGCAAAAAAATGCTGAAGAGAGCAACAGCTGCCCTTCTTGGTGCTCTCCTGCAGGCAGACTCTAATCCTCTGGGTTTATACAGTTGTTCAAGAACCACTAGAAGGAAAAGCATTCTAAAACACCAGAGGCACCAAACGGGAAACTGCTTGCACCAAGTTTTACCTATATTAAGAAAAAGTGTATTTTATGCTTGTGAAATTTTTACAGTAGCACCTTGCAAAAAGTCGATATATTAAAGATCCACTTAGCACAGAACACTGTTTCATATTTACTATCGCAAAGGGAGGGGTGTGTCTGCTACAGTATGGCCATAAACTGGAAATGAATCTTTTCCAGTCAAGACAGCACATGAAAGTTATTCGTCTAGCAGCTTCCAAAGTTGTAAACCCAGTTCAACTGGCTACCAGGCTCTGACTGTGCTTGGTACAAAACAGTTGGTATGTACCCCTGAATCAGACAAAAGATCAAACTAAAAATAGTTTCAAAGCTGATATTTATATACCTTCAGAGTATTAAAAACAGTCTCACTGTATTTCTTGGTGTTGTTGGGAATGCCCTAACAAATTATAGCAAGTTTGTTATAAAATTGATTGTAAAAGTTTAAAATTAAGCTTTAAAATGATTTAGAGTAGAAAACAATTGCAAGCCAAAAAATGTTAGAGTAGAACTTGAAAGAAATCCAAGCTTGTTAAGGCACAGAACCTCATGCAGTATATGCAGGCAAAGTTAACTCTTTCCTATAGCAATCCTTTAGTTGGAAAATAAATTTCATGAATCTCATAATATGAATTTAATCTGGGATTACAAGCTCTATTACAGTAAATCATGTCAAACATTTAGGACTAACATACAGTGTTCCTGGTGTCAGTAACTTTGTGTAATACGTTCTTCTGTTAATTAAATGTATCATCAATTCACTGCATGAGGCTTCATGGTAGGAAATAGTAGCTATATGTGGTTTATACTGCTAAAAGAATCACAAATAGGAAAGATCCTAAAAGGAAAGGAATGGTTGCCAGTAAATTGTACAAGACCAAAGGTTAAGTAACTCTCAGAACATGAGGTTATGGGTCAAAGTAGTTAAAGGGAAACTATCCCAGAAATACATTTGAGAAAATGAACTAATTAACCCGTAAAATCACCAGAATGGCAGATGTTTAAACAGAAGGGTGGGAAGAATTTCTTTTTGGGACATCTATTTCAATATAACTGGCCAAAATATGACCTAAAAGTTAACGTAAAATTATGTAGGATTTAAATTTCTTTGTACTGAATATCTCTGCATTTCTCATTAGTGGCTCAAACAGTATTTTTAAAGAGAAGTTTTTATATTTTTTTTCTGCTTCAGTTTAGGATGCATTCCTATACCTTAAGCCAACCTAATGCACAGTTGCCACAGTCTGGCTCTCCACCCTCCCTGTAGCTGCTCAGAGATTTCTGCTGATGTGAGCACTGCGCAGTAAGTCAGCTCAGGGAGCTGAGCCAGTTAAAAGAAGCTCTCCAAAGAAAGCAACTTTTTGTCTTGGTTCCCTGAACTGGCTCATTATTTGGTAGCCTGAGTGGCCCGAGGGAGGGACCTCAGCTAGCTCAGCTTCACAAAAGTTTGATATAAGGGGCTACAAACCCCTGGGACCACCCGTTGTCCAACAGTGAGTGGCTAACCATCTTTATAAGAGCACTGCAGCTCACAGCCTAAATCCTGACTTAAACTATAATTAGCTTTAGGGTTCACCAATATGCCAGCTAGTAAATTAAACGGATAAAACTTCACTCAATCTGATACCTCTGAGAAGGGAACAGTAACATCTTTCAGCTGGTAAGTCACAAATCACCCAGCATGACTCATTACAAGCTGTTAGAACCCACCGAGTAAAGGCGCAGTGCGTTAGCAGCAGCAGTCTTACATTTCCCCACCATGGAAAGGAGGGTTTCTGCGTGCTTTTCCTCCTGCGGCCATCAGAGAACCGACTTCACTCACTAAACCAGATGAAAACCTCTCACTCGGTTTTCCTGTGTTAATTTTCTGCCCGAGGCAGTGTGAGGTGGGAATGGGATCACTTTCCCTTGGAAGCAGCAGGTTTTTTCAGCTCAGCTCAGCTCAGCTCAGCCTGCCTCCCTTGCCTTTGGGTGCACGTCCTGCTCGGGTTGCTGTGGGGCTGGGTGAGGAGGGTGCCTCTCGCAGCCACCTACACAGCTCGCAGAAGCAAAGCAGTGAACGCTCCCTCACCAGCTAAAATCAGCCACGATCGCCCAAACAGCTTAAACAGCAGATCTTCTTTAGCTCCCTCTATCAGAATAGAACCTGTGTCTTGGCCATAAACCTGAGTTTTCCTCACCACCAACCCACCTGCCTGTGGTGGTGTTTATCTGTGCACCAGAGCCAGTTCTCCGAGGTGGCTTTTGGGCGTGTGCTGGAGCTTTCTCATTACGCACTTATTTTCAATGAGGCCACAACAGACACGACAGATTTTGCACAGATACCTTTCTGTTCCTCTGCTCTTGTGCCTTCTGCATGCCTTCTCCATAAAAAGAGTAATTCATACCAAATGGATATACCTGCTTTCAAAAAAAAAAAAAAAAGGTACTGATAAAGCAGCAGGTACTGAACCTGCTGCTTCAATACAATTTTTCAGTTGCTTGCCTTGCTCCTCAGCATAGGCAGAGGGGGAGGAAAGCTTGTAAAACACTGGGGTATCAGCAGGATAGATCAAAAAACAAACCACAGAGAATGAATGCAGGGCAGCGAATGCACAATCACAGGTTTCTGACCTACAAGACTTACAAGAAAAGCGAGTGCATGTCAGACACAGCGCAGAAATCACTGGAATCAGTTCAATTTAACTGAATGCCAGAGCATACCCTAATTGAGGGAACAGAGCCAGACCTAACCCCATTTGCAGGACCTTTGCTGACGTTTTAAACATGCATCTTTACTGCACCAGATAACCAATCAAAGATGACATTAACTTAGTGATTAAAGGATAATTAGCAAAAGAGACAATGCTTTGATCCGCACGTTAGTCAGGCTGCCATTAGTGCCAACTGGATATGTAAGTATAGATCTTTCTCCAGCAACATTTCAATCAGTTTGAATGAATAAATGAATTTAGGCTAAATGATAAATTATACTTATCATTTATACTTAAAATCAGCAACCTAGCCATTAAGGTCAATTGCAGTTACAACAAGTACTAAGAAATCTGTCCAATATTTATATCTGTTTGTACTTTGAGACTAATCAGAATATGGTGATATGGTGCTAGGCAATACCAGCTTAATGGTTTCACCCTTCTCACTGCACCACAGGAGCGTGCCATCTGCTCAGCTGTTCTGGCACAGCCCTTTGTGAGACAACCCTGGAAGTCAGATCAAGGAACGGACCCAGCATTATTCTTCATTTTGGGGGTGAGAGATTGTTAAGGTCAGGCAGGTTCCATGATGTGATCCAAAGTGTGGCCCCACAAAGAGCTGTGTCAGCACAGCCGTTCAGGGGTGGTATAGTGGCTGCGATAAGCAAGGCAGACCAAGGACATCTTAAGTTAGTACTGCTGCCAAACACTTTGTGACATCAAACAGAAGTGCAGAGTGGTACTAGGAACTGTGGATGCCCTCAAGGGGCAATAGCTCAAGAGAAATGCTGCAATACAATGTCAATGCATCCGTGTTCTTCACAAATGCCAGTAAAAGTACCTGTGAACACAGCGAATGCTATCCTGGGGTAAATGCTGTGAATCCATTTCTATAGAATGACTTTAGAAGAAAACCTGTTTTGAGGCTGATCAATAGTGAGAATTGGAGAAAGTAAGTCTGAAAATTAAATACTGATGTTTATTGAAAGTAACAAAGACAAGGCAAATGAATTATTTGGTATTGAGTTTTCTCTTGTTAACTTTACTTTTACAGATACAATGTAGAGAGAGAAAATAAAGAGAAAGGAAATTACTTCAAAGGATCATTATTGGAAATAAGTGATAACCAATGGTAAATTATCGGGAAAAACAGAATGAAACTCCCTTGAGGTTTGTATTCCCTTTTGGAGAATCTTTAAAGCACTTGGACAATTCATCCATTTATCCCCCTCCCCACAATTCATACCAGTAACTCTGAAAACAAACAAGCTGTCCTCTAGGGATAATTGTTGTTCTAAGCCATGGCTCTGATAGATGCATTTTTTGGTCTCAAATATAAGGAAGAGTTACAAAAGGTTAAAGAATAGGGGTATAGTTCAGATAACCATCTAAAAGTTTGGATATTCAGCTGAACACTTTCTGTCAGAAAAAAAAATGTGCCATAAACCTTGTGAGAAAAAAGGCTTATTTGTGATGTTGCTGGCACTTTTATATCTGTTCTCAGCTGGAATATGATGAGAGTAGTCAGCTTCTCACACAGTGTTTTGCCTTCAAAAGTTGTAGGGAAAAATTCAGTTCTAAAAATAGAAGATTACAGTGAGACATCCTATGTAAACTGACTTTGCCTCTTATTACTGAAAAAGACAATGGCATGGTAAAGAAAAATTTTGGTGAAAACTGAAAAGCTGCATGCTGTTCAGAACCCTTGCTAGGAGTTGTTATTAGTTAAAAAATCAAAAGGAATTTATTTAAAAACAATATGACAAATTACAGCTGAGTCACTAGTTCTATAATGTTTCCTTTTCAGAGATGGTAAAATTGGCAGGGAGCAGCTGAAGAAGAAATCACTGTCTCCATTTTATATTCAACATCAAAGACAACTTCTGAGTTTTAGGTACAAAGCACTAAGCCAAAATGCTCATGCTAATTAATCCAGCCACCAAGCTCATATGACGTTGCCTTGAAATGAAGCTTGACCATTTGCATCTCATTGTAGGAGTAAGGTCGTAGCTGTTGACAGAGTAAAATGGTCTACAGTATATACATTCCTTCCAAAAACTAAATTTAATTTCCAAAATGCCTTAAGAACTGTACCAATCTTTACTTCTAAGTCAGTGGGATGCAGTTTACAATAACAGATCTGAAAATGGCACTTGAACTTTTAAATTATTTTACTTGTTGATTTTTTTATTATTGTTCTTTTTACCAGCAACTTTACATGACAAGAACACATATTCATCTGGACAGGCTGTGGCGTATATGTGCACATAAATTCTCAGGCTGTAGCTCCAAACAGGCTGCCCTGCCTCACCATGGGCAGCATAGTGGCAAACCTCCCCTTTGACAGGTCAAGCATTTTTTCCTGGCACATACAGGTATGGTTACTACTTCCTTGGACTGGCTGTCCCAGGAGGTCCAACAGGCTTCCCAGGACTTGGATGTCAAAGGCATCCCAGTTAACTGGGTAGCAAATATCCAGAGGACATAGTCTGACAAGTACTTATTTTGTCCTTACACATCTCCCACTCCTGTGTGTTCAGAACTCCCAGTGAAATCTGCTGCAGTTTTGTCTGTGCACAAACTACCTGATGTTGCCCTTTTCTTCCCCCAAATCCCCATCTACCTATGATTCAGACTCTTGTTATGAGGAGCAAAGAGATACCCACTTAAAAAAGGTCACATACACAGTTGAAATCACATTGTGTAAGCTCACTCTGCTTAGTCTTCAAGGGGGTCTCTCCTTCTCCCTCCCAACCCCAGCTGCTGTTGCAGCTGCATACAGCAGTTTTATGAACAAGCTTGTTGTTTCTGACTCTTGCAGTTTATTGGAAAATTAGATATTAAAATATGCAGACTATTTTATAACCACACATAAATTTATAGACTTCCAAGATCCAGTATGTTTGCCTATCCCCAAACCAGATTGCACAATACAGGCATTTGTAGGGAAAAAGTCACAGACATTTTTAAAAGCTCTAAAACACTCAGAAAAGAACTATTAAGCAGCTGTTCATTCCCAACTTTTATGAATACTGGGCTGAGTTATTGCTCCATATAATACAGTACTTGTTTTGGCATAAGGGAGGAGGTAATCCCTAACTCTCAATCTGTTTACAGGTCGTATTTTCCTCCCAAGTGATACTGCCAGACCCTGGTAAATTTTCTGAAGGGCAGTGGGACTAGACTGAGTACCTTTTACATACTGACCAACTTATATGCCGTCAAAGACATTCCAAAGAATATGCTTTTGTTTTAGGAAACAGAGGGACATTTTTGTTTTTCTCCTCCCCTCACAAATCTTGCCCTTTTGAAATGATTCTTGGCAATCCCTTGTGCTTAGTTTTTTTTAATTCTATAGACAAAAATATGGAGCCAGGAGTCAGATGAAAACTAAAACACATAAATCCTTTTAAAGGAACTTCTATCTCATCTAGGCTTATTTTGATGTGGTAGGAACACAGAGACTGGAGCCAACTGTTTTTTTTTTTTTTGCCAGTCTGCCCTAGAGCTTAAGACTGAGTAACGTCACGAAGTTTATATGCTTTCCTAGCTTTATGTTAAATGATCCACAAAGAGCGACATACAGTTTGACTGCCACCTACTCCAACAGCTCTGAGAAATACCTGGATTCATCAGAAAGACATATAGTGGAAGATGTCATCACCTTTTTAGTTCAGAAAATAAAAGTCCTCAGGAAGAGTATCAAAGATAATTGAAAAATTGTTAGCGTGGATCCTGGAACAACTTTTCTGTCAATTCTTTCTGCCGAACCTTTGCCTTTTCCATCCCTCGTGCTCTTTGGGACCATTCCAGTGTGGAGGATATCTCTGCAAACCTTGGCTTTACAGCCAAGTAAAGCAAAGGATCCGACTTGTTTGCCTTTCTAAAGCAATCAGAACTTCAAATTTATTGTTCAGAAATCATATGGACCATAAACTGAATATTTCTGTGGCCTCTTTTTTTTGAAAGATGAACTGATATCACAAGTCATCTTGAGATCAGAGCTCAGAGAAGGAGCACTGCTGAACTCAATGACATGGTCAGACTTGTGCAGCTGATCTCTATTAGGAGGAGAACTCATTGCCTTAGCTGCCAGTCCTCTCAGATCTGCCAGACTGACTACATATGCAGCCACTCCCTAACCTGGTTCTGTCAAAACAATCTGCTTTTCATGGCAAATGATCAGAGAACCATCAGAAGGGAATGAAAGAAAAGTGTTCCTTTTTGTTGGCTCCTGTTACTACAGGGACTGGACGAGGTTCTCTACTGACAGTCGGTTACCATGGCTATTAATACCCTGAAACAAAGTGAATGAATGCCACGATTTAGCTAGAGAAGAAAGGAGCAAAATCTCACTTAGGAAGCCCTAGGAATGTCATAGGGGTAGGCAACTGTATAGCAGTCTCTTTAAAGAGAAAAACTGATGACCATTTGGAAAGAAGCCTTTACGTTTTAATGATCTGTAAAGTTCTGCCTCTGGCAGTTCTATTTTAAAAATAATCTTTTACAATTAAAACCAGTTAACTCAGAAACTGCTGCAAGAATAAACAAATTTGATCTCCTGCCCAAATTCTGAATTGCCGTAGCTTTTGTCTGTTGCAGGCTAACGCAGCAAAAATATTATATGCCGATATCTTATGTATACATAGAATTGCACAGCATCTGTTACACAGTCAAGAAACATCTCTGACTGCCTTACTACCAGGAAAGACAACTCACTTTGTGCAAGAATGCTGTTTGTCTGTTAGCCGTGCAAGTATCCACTTAGCTCCCATTACAGCTCATTTATAGTTGCCAATATCTACCCTTTAAATACTTACAGCTGCCACTTCTGTGTTGAAAAAGTATCTATTTTCATCTTTTCATTTGGGAGCGAGATGCTGTCCAAAGCATCTGGTAATGTGAACTGTGGGGCCCTGGATAGCCCTGGAACTATACAGCTTGGCTCAAAGTCACCCTGGATGAGAATAAAAGCACTGCTGGTGGCAGTGACCTTTGGTTATCACAAAAATCCACCCAACAAGAACACTCCATGTGGCTGGTTTGTTTTTAACCTGCAGCAGCTCCCCAGTCTAGCTAGTCAAACAGCTGTGCACAGCTGCACTTGCAGAACTGAGAGGGCAATGCAGGGGCACAACGTGGTGCCCAGGATCATCTGTCTAGAACTGACTCCACAAGCTGTAAAACTGACCTGACTGTGCCGTATCTGAATTGCAGACAGAGGACTTCGGCCTACAGATGCACTGATCCAAACCTTTCCAAAGCACTAATTCCCTAGACAAACATTATAAATATGCTATGGATTCAATATCAATTTCAAAATATTCTTCTTTTTCAGGAAACAATAGGGGGAGGAAAAAGAAAAAACAAATTATTTGATTTTAGATTCTACAGTTGACTGGATAGTTTATCAACTGCCACGATTCCATTATAGTGGGCTAGCAAAAGGCAAAAAAATGTCTTCCCTAAAATAACAATCTATCCTTACAAATGGAGATTTCCATCAAACTCAGGCTGCTGCCATGGGCATCAAAGCACATGGATACTCCACTGGAATTCTGTAATGCAGGTACCAGCCCACCAATTTCTCCCACTATGACAAAGTGTATGCACACTGCAGGCATTTTCAGAGCTACAGCTCAGGCAGGCGTGGCCAGCCTGGCTGTAAAGCAGCTGTATTAGCTGTTGCTGGAGAAAGAATGTGTTTTATTGCAGGAGTGCACAATGTCCTACAGAACTGAATAAATACTTGAGAAGTTAGTCCGGCTCTGAAATCTATTTTGGCCTAGCTGCTCTGGCATTAGCCAGTCACTTTAACCGGTATTTTAACAATACAACTTCAATTACATGGAAATAACATTCATCATAGCTGTTCTCAGGAACTTGCAGAGCAAACTGTTTCCCAGTGGAGAGTGTTCTTACTCGGGAGGGCTTTGTTGCCATGATTCTCATTATTTGCAGCAATAATTGGACACAAAAAACTACTCTGATTTGACTAATCAGAACCCTGCATATAAATAAGATGTACAAATGCAAAGGTTGGGCTGCCAAGAGATACTTCTCCGGGGGGCCTGGAACTAACGAGGCTGTGGCTTTACTGACCTTTCCTAGGTTGTGAATATTGACTTCAGCAGTCCCCCCTTCCCCTCCTGAGGGACTCTCCATTCTTGGGTACCCTTTCTTGCCTACTCTCCATTCTTGGGTACCCTTTCTTGCCATTCTTGCTGTTGTGCCACCACAGTTACTTGTGTGGCTCCAGAGTGAGTCAGACCAGGGGACTGATTCACCTGAAAAATAAAAGCAACCATAAGAAAGCATCTGTGCTGGCACAGCCGTGGTGGTGAAGAGCAATGGAGGTTGCACCGAGAAGCAGGAGGCAAGGATCTGGTAAGATAACATGGCTTGAACCATAGCCTGGTCTGTAAGCCCCGAAAACATACTGTCTGTCTGTCTACAGTACCAAAGGAAATGGAACTGTAAAGGGATGAAACCAGTGGTGAGTCTGAACAGCTCAGTGAAAGAACTCGGAGTAGGTGCCAAGTCAGCTTTCACAGTCCCTTGCCCCAGTTGTATTTCCACACTTTTCTTTTTAAATAAAAAGTGTTTGTGTGTTTGGATTAAATGCTACATGAGCTTCTTTAGTAGCTTTGAGTGTCTCTGAGAAGTGTGTGTTGTTTTTTTTTTTTTTTTTCTTTTTGAATAATTACTCCTAGGAATATACTGGCTATGTAGTTCAAACACAGTGTCATTGTAGTACACCTGTGAGATTCAAGTACAGATGGTAACTTCCTTAACTGATGGTCATTCAGTACCCCTTTTTGCATCACTGAGTTCATATTCAGTCTCAGTAAAGTATAATATGTTTCACAAACACTCTCATGCAGTCTCTATGAAGTACTGGATACCAGTTCCTTCCTTTTAAGCACAGAATTTTAAAACATCAAACAGAAAAGGGCTTAAGGCAAAATTCCAAGCCTAAGTAGCTCTTAAGTTTGTGAGAACTTAGATCCAGAATACGTTACTTTAATCCAACTAATTTACACAGCCTTTCATACTTTCTAAGTGTTTCCGTCTAAAGCTTTATAGTGAGCTAGCAAAACCCTGAAACAATGCTGATCTCCATTTTAAATAATCTGCTGTCAGAAATCATATACAGGGAATTATAGAGAATAGATCTGCGTTCGGGATGTTACCAGCATCCCAGAACTATGTTTAAATCACCAGTATACGCACTCAGGGCAACAGCAAATCATTTTACACCATTACAGTGACATGGTTTCATGTACCCAATTTTCAGGTCCCTGACTATTTTAACTTTCTTCTCACTGGTTCATCCAACAATACATTCTTTAAGATACTTTATACAAAGGTTTTTCTTCCTCCTATTATGAAATAGGTCCACTCTTGAGTGCCTCAGCTTCCTCAGCTATTGCCACATCCATCCCCTATGATCACAGAGAAGACAAAAACCACAAAAAGATGCACTTCATCTTCTCCTCTACCCTTGTGAAAAATGGGTCAGTCAGCTTTATGCTTCTCCCCACCTTCTACCCTCTGTTTATGGTATACTCTGTCTGCCCTACCTTTCATGATTGTTCTTGTGGACAGTAAATTCTTCGTAGTGAATGCTCCATATACTCTTAACACTTGGCCTATTTTGGATGTTGCTATAATACAGAAAATATTAAAAAAAAAAGTTAAAAAAAAAGTACATAAAACAGTATTTCACACAGACCTAAACTTCACCTCACAACAAAAAAAACAAACCCTGTACATAATTGCTAATGTTTTTAAGACGTCTATTTTTAGACACTGATATTAAGTTTCACTCACTTTTGATAATCTGCATTTTCCTCTTGTGGAGTTAGGTTTTGTTTATAGTTTAGAAATGGTGTGTTAGATCTCACATGATGACCTTTAAAACAAACCAAGCTTAGCATCTCAATATCCACAATGGCGTGGGAGTTAAAAGATGTGGTTAAAGATAGTTGTTTCTCGTTAGGAGGAAACTAATGACAGATCATGCAACTTCCTCACTTATCAAGGAAGATTCTCTTGGTGCTAGTTTTATGTCAAACTACAGCAGTTCATGATGTACTATGGACGTGTTCATAATATATACACAAGTTGCTGACAGAGTTCAGTACTATATATTGCTGTTTAATGGTCTAACCTGTACAAACTAACAGAATAAATTCGATAGCTTTTACCAGCTATCCAAAGTTTATGAACTTGACCACAAAATACTGGGCAGTCAACAGATGGGAAGTATACTGGATGAAAAGATGCTAGATATTTTCCAGTTCCATTTTGAGAATCACAAGGAAGCTTATCAAACAACTGCACATCCAGTTGGTCTGTACTTTCTCATCTCACTAATGTCTGTGCTAAATTGCACAGAATTGTCAATGAATGAGAATTATTTAATTCTTTTAGGAGATTAGCTACAGCACAAACTCCACAGAAGCCTGTATCACTTAACCCTGAGTGCTGAACTGGAGATACTATACTTGAAAGGACTAAAAAAAAAATTAATTTTTTTTGTTTTCTGCCACTGATCGTTGTGCTGAGGTTGTCAACAGGATGTTTCGTGCTAAGAACTGGACTGTAACCAGCAGCTTATTCCACTTTAGTTAAAACATTCGTACTGTCTGCATATGTATTATCATAAGTGCAGGTGTTATAGCAAAAGCATCATGAGAAACAGAACCAACACCAATTAAATGTTACGGGTGGTACACAACAGAGGTCAAGGAAGAGATATTTGTACTGTTTAGTGAGCTATACTGCTGAAGCAGTCATTGCCAAGCACAGACATGAAGACAAGAGATGCACTGGTTCAGCATTCCAGCTCAATGACTTCTAGAATGTAAGTCAACACCTGCACAATACTGCACTCGTAACTACTCAGGCGTACAATATTCATTTTAGTTCACCCACGGATGCAAGAAAGGCTTGCAATGGAAATCTGGGGATTAACAAGGTAACTATTTATGTTCAGATAAAAGGATTGCTGAGCTTGACATGCCTACTCTAAATATTGAGGTGGAAAAAGGAATGGTATTTACAAAAGCTAACTTCACCTTAGTGAGGCTAAGAAAACAACCAAGACCAGAAACTCTTCTGAATTACCCTTGGACGACACCCCCTTCCCAACCCACACCAACCTGAGCGAAGAACAACTTCAATAGCCCAATAAGCCAAGAGTAGCTTTTGCCAGTATCCCAACATCCATTAAAAATGTACAGAAGACTTCTTGTCTAAAGGCTGAGCTGTAGTCAGAATCAATTTAAGTCACAGTTGTAGAAAAGCCAACCAAACTTACTAATGGAAGATGGAATACAGTCAGCTGCTTTCTGTAAGTCTGTTCGGAAAAGGATCCTAGACTGTGCAAAAACAGAGTGCAATTGCCTACTGAACTGAAGGATACCCCTCCCAGGCACTTTTGTCATGGACTTGCTTGGGGAAATTTATTACAGAGAGGAGAATAAGAGTAGGCCACATACATGTTGCAAAAGAACATTCCAACCAGCAGTAATAAACTACAGACCTAGGTGTGAGTACTGCCCTTAGAACAGAAGTATTTTCCACTGGCCCCAGGTATCTGTTCTACAAAGATATAATTAGAGGATTAGAACATCCTAAAACAGGACAGCTACTATGTTACCTCTCTCACTTTGCCAGAGGGGAAGATTTTAGGGCTTAAGAATCAGGTTCGGCTCCCGAAAAACCCATGATATTTCTAAAGGAGAGTGTTCACTTTTTGCACAGGCATTTACACAGAAACATTGTTATTGTCTGTCCTGTTGGGCCATATGGGACATCAGTATGACGACAGCATGCGTATAGGGTTCTAAAGCACAGGGGAAGTGAGAAGAGTGTGAACTGTGTGGGCGAAATGTTCTCTCCGACCAGGTGATCCGGTGAATTCACAGGCTGGGCTGAGAGGGAAATAGTAAGCAGAATGGCAGCCTAGCAGTGATAGGTGAAAACACAAGACGTTTTTTAACAGGATGAGGTTAGCTCTTCCTTTCATGGAAATACATCAGCTCTTTCTGGAAAATCTTCTTTTCATCTCATTTTTTTTTTTTTTTTAAATTAAGACGTTTGAAAAAAAATAACCAAGTGGGGGTGGGGCAAATCTGTTTGTCTTCAGTGTGGTTCTCTGCAAGAAGAGATGAAATGGAAGCTGTCCTCCATCATACTTTGAGCTGCACTTGCTTCCACAGAACAGTGACATAGAGCATCACTGGAAATACATGGTTTTACAGAGTATGTTTCTACCAAAGAATGGAGAATCCTTGCACTATGGCTTCCTAAGTTTAAATACTGAAAAGCAACATGAGGAAAATGGCTTTGAAGACAGAATCTATGGGTAAATGCTGAAGCAGTAGGATGCCAGTGACTAAGTTCTCTTTTAACTTGCTCTGCTCATCCCTTCACCTCTGGTAGCATCAGTGCCATTATAGGATGCGCACACATCTCAGGTCCCACTGCAGTCCTCATGCATTACCTACACTAGTCATCAAACTACAACTGAGTTTACAGCCTGCATTGTAACATTTGGCCTATTCATAAAAGTTAATGGGAGAGAAGATAATTTATTAAATCTCCATTAATTTAGTATTCACAATGCAGTATTCATACAGTCTAAGCACTATAAACATTGTAAGTACTACAACTGTTTCCCATGCTCAGGCAGTGTAAAATATGAAAGCTGGCATTAGCTGTAATAAGAGAATGTCACAGGGCAGTAAGACAGTAAACAAGTCACTGACATGACAGGTAGGCATCACAGGCTAACAATGATTTACTTGCTTAATCCTGAAGTTTCAATATCCCAGCTTTCTGAAATCTTAGCATTCTGATGACCCTAAGGAACACTTGATCTGCCACGCCCTCTCCCCTAATGGCCATAACACTTAATGTTCAATAAATTTCTGAAAAAGTAAAAATATATAGAAAAAGCATTGTTTGCCATACAGGTGAAAGAAACCTCTGCTACTGCTGAAGTGAAACTGTCCCACATTGTTTTTAACACTCTTAAGATCTCATGGGTTTTGTGGTTCACGTAGGTACACCTACCCAGACATGTTTACTTGTGTTCTGTCTGGTGTCCAGGATTTGCTCTATTTCAGCATGTAGCGAAGGAAACAATGACAATGGTTTCAATTTTTGTTTGCTGCCTGGGACCTATATGAGCAAATAACTAGAGCAGATACACAGATGGCCAAGAAATTTACTTTACATCTTATAACTATTCAGAGAGCTACTGAGACAGTAAAGTACTAAATGATATTTCTATCTTTGCTACATGAGGAACTTCAAGAAAATTGCAGCAGTTAATTTCTTAAGTAGAGAAGCACGCATTGAATCAAATCATGTGAGTCACTGAGAAGCTTCTCAATGAAGCTTAAATCTGTCTTTTTTGTTTCCTAATTCAAAAAGAGAATGTTTTTCAACAGTAAAGAACATAAAGAGGTATCAATTTTTAGTTCAGTATCTATGTAACTCTGGCTTTTCTCCAGTGCCAGTGAGGGAAACCATTTTTTTAGCTTAAGAAGTTTCACTCACAGACCCATGACAATATGCTAACAGCCCTCACTAACACCTGTGCACAGCACATGCAGTAGAAGTACACAGACATGCATGGCACGTGCAGCATCCTAGCACTGCATAGGTAACTTTGCAAACCAACAAAAAATCGTTCATAGGAAAGGTAAAATGTTTAAACAGTTTTAAAACAGCTTAAAAGCATAGATTGAAGATCTGAATTCAAATCCAGTTGCCAGCAGTACCCCACAGAATAATAATCAAACACCCATTTTCACAACTATTTCAGTTACAATCACCAACCAGGTGCTATTTTTTAAAGGCACTTAAGCAAGAAGCCCATTTTTCATATCAAACACAATTTCAAACCAAAGAAATTAACAAATATATCAAGGAAAAGTAAGTCAAAATAAGTAAAATGTCAGATTTGTAGTCCAGTGCTTTGTAAACTCTTGCAAGAAGACATCTGTCAGACAAGATCTTTCTTAAAAAGGAAAACAGAGACTTTCCCATCATGCCAGGGCAAGGGAAAAGTATTTATTTATTTATCTAATAGATATATAATGGGCAGATTCACATTAACTGCTGCAACAGAATTTCATTTGGGAGCTAAGTAAACACCATGAATGTGTACATTTACTCCTCTGAGTAAGGATGACTAGACCGGTTTCCATCTGGAGCTCCTCATTTTCTCCTTAACTGACCTAGGCAACGGCTGTTTTAACAATACACAAGGCACTCCCTCCTCACCAAAGGCCCTGCATGTTGCTTTCAATGTTTTTCATCAGCGTTGTCATCAGAGACTCAGAATAAGCCTGTGACACTGGCCTCTTGCTCTGTGGCACAGATGGAAACTCATCAACATAGCTTCTTAACTCTGAGTCCAAATATAAGCAGACTCCTGTTTAATAAGGCAGCAGCTCCAAGTACGTAGGTTTGATTAAAGAAGCTGCGATAAAACGCTTTTGTGAATGAAGGCTTCTTTCAAGCAACACCTGTTTGGGACCTCCTGCAATCTTGCCAGTTAACGTCTGAAAAGCAAGCCCTTCTGCAGGTCATAACGGGTAAGTAAAAACCAAACCAAAACACAAAACATCCTACCTCCCCCTCCTCCCCCAGCAACCCAAGGCATGCTCACTCTTTGAATCAGAGAGCAGCTGAGCTGACATGTGGTTCACTTGCCAACTTTCTGAAATTGCAGTGCTGGGGAACTCTAGGATTTTGATATTCAAACTCTGTATTTGTACCACCAACATTTAACCTCACATTCCAGGGCGGGGCTGGGCTCAGAGCCTGGGACATTCCAAAAAGCATTCCAACCAGCAAGGCCCCAGAGGTAACCCAGTGAGCGCATCTGTGCTAAAAGGCCAGTCGAAGTATCTTTGCCTTCCCACTCACACTTCTAATAAATGGAGTGTGTGCAGGCTACAGGGAGAGGAGTCGCAGCATTCCCTGTGCACGTGGATCACACTTCAGCAGGTATCATGAACAGTTTCTGAAGCATCAGTACCAGGAATCAAACACAACTGCTTTCCTGTTTACTTGCTGTAGCCTTGCAATGGAAAAGAAAGGTTGCTTCACTGAATTCCATATAATTAGGAGTGATTTTTTTTCACTGAACATTAAAATGAAGCACAGCTTTTTGTTAGTATTGACCTAGTATTATATTCACACAGCATTAAGATCGAAAAAAAAAAATTCTGAAGAGTGGGGCTGAACATCCTGCAACCCAGCTGCGGTCTCAATTGCCACCCTATGCAAGAATGCCAAAGTGGGCATGTTTGACCATGGCTGCATGGTCAAACACTGCCAAAGTCAGCATATTTTCCAGGAGAACAAAACCAAAATATCTGCCACCTTCTGTTTATGAAAGGTACAGCAGAAAAGAGAAGCACAGGAGAAACTGTCCTACAGACAAATCACCAATGTGGTTTGCTCTTCAAAACTAACATGAACGGAGCAATTTCTAGAAAGAAAGCACTGTGCTAACTTCAGCTATTTCTTTAAAATCCTCTTTAAAATTGGGAGGGAACATACGCAGTAAATACAAATTCTCCTAACTGTAGAACTGATTAGGACAAATTGAATGATGGAAGTGGGGCAGGAAGTCACACATTAGATGAAAAAGAATTGAGAAGAATGAAGGCATGTGAAAGAAAACAAATATTAGAAAACTATTTTCATTCTCATGTGTACACACAATTGCAACTTGTCCTTTTGACACTGGTCAAGGGTGTCAAACATATGTTCTGCTTTCTAGCCATTCGCCAGAATATACAGCGCTTCTATATTTAGCACCGAATGCTCATTCCAACAGAGTGACTCTCACTCTCATTTTCACATGCTCCCACTGTTTGG
>VXAV01008806.1:456602-466944 GCA_013399715.1 Alectura lathami | reverse complement strand
GGCGGGGCTGGTTCGCGGCGTCAGCGGGCGGCGCCGGGGCGGGTTGCTGAATTCACCAGGTTTGTACAGGGTAATGGTGGGCCTGCTTCACCCTGAGGTGTAAAATACACCTTACAAACGGAGGATTAGTGTGTTAGTTTGTCGTACAGAGACCAATTGTAAGTGTTGTGAAGTCTGCAGCACAAGGTGCTTAAGATGTTCTGCGACGCTGTGTTTGGGTGTTCCTGTTACGGTGTTTGGATGTATCATTGTAAGTTAACTTTTATAGCTCGCTTTTAAAAACCCCGTAACAGACTATGAATCTGGAATAAGGTTACGGCGAGTCCCGTGTTGTGTCAGCTGGGAATGAAGCACACAACAGACAATCAAATCAGACAGCACAGTGAAATTATAAAGGTCTTTCAGCCGTATGCTTCTTAAATTTGAAGTAACAGGCACTTTATGTATTTACAAACCATAACTTTAAACTCGGTGCAAGTGCTCTGAGCTGATTGTTGCTAGGGCACTGTTGATCAAAACAGTTCAAAATAAAAGACATTTTAGCATGTGAATACTAAAGTGGCCAATAAAAAGCTTTGGGTAGATATGCTCAGAGAACACTACATTTACCAATAAAACCTTTTGTAAACAGTACTTTTTCAAACACAGCCACAGTTACTTTAAGACTGTTTTGAGAAATCTCACTTTCCCACTGTTGTTCAAAACAAGACAGACAGTTATTAGAGCCAGTCATTAGCAGCAGCAGTTACACTCAGGAGTACACAAACATTCAGAACGTGGGATATGCGAGCTGATACAGATCCACTAAATGCAGGCATCCACATCAGTGAGACGTCGTGTTTTACTACACAGTAAATAAATACTGTAGTGAAGACTTCCAGCAGATTTAGAGACTCCATTGCAGCTGGTGAGCTAAAAACATACATATGGTAAAACTTTTGCTTAAGAAACAGACATATTCAATGACTTTTTAGCTAGGCTTTTACCAAAGTGCTTCTCAGTGCTCTCTCTAAATGTCATGTCACTCAATGTTCACACCCTAATGACAGTCTACACACATAATTGCTAATTTGCTCTTTTCATGTCTGTTGATATTCTACCTTCTGTATGAAACCACATCATTTATGGGCATAACTACGACAGTTTTGTCATAGGGGTGCTGCAAAGACATTCAGACACTTCCGATGCGTGTAGACCGGTGCCTAGCAGCAAGGAACCTAAAAGGACCCTGTATAGCTGTTCTCCCCATATACCACCCTTTCTCCTCCTTCCTGAAACATATTTACGAGCCCCATTTACATGTTAGTGGTTGAGTGAGTGGTAGAGAAGTTCTCCATGCGTATTCTGACCAGCTTCTCAGCGGGGACTGGCCGCAGGAAGAACTTGCAGTTGAAGGCCTGTTGACAGGCCTTGCGGAAGTTTTCTGAGAGAAAAGCATAAATGATGGGGTTGATGCAGGAGTTCCCATAGGCCAAGCAATGGGAGATGATGCGGAAAGTGAAGGAGATGTTGTTCAGGGGAAAGTGCCCGAACTCTGCCCACATTGTGATGATGTGGTGCGGCAGCCAGGAGAGCAGGAACACGGCGACCACAAGAAGCACTGTCTGCGCTGTCTGGAAAAGATGAGATCAGGTATTAAACGATCACAGTGCTCAAGTGAGTCTGCGGTACGACCGAGTTTGTCCTCAGCAGTCAGTAGTGAAGGTAGCTTGTCATAGGCAATGTTGACCACTGCCAGTTGGGAAAACTATGACAGTATGAAAAAGGGTGCTAAAGGGCAGCCTTCCTCTCTGGAAAAACAGAAATTCCTGGTTTGGGCTCAGGCAACTATAGGCAGTGGTGATAGTGCCCATAGAACTTCAAACAATTCTGAGGTTATAACTTATGGTAACCCTGTTACGTGGAAAACTGGAAATAATATTGCTTAACATTTGGAGGCTGAGGAGCAAGAAGGCTATTGAAAATAACTGCAGGGGAAAATTGCATGGAAAAAGGCCACCGAGAGGGATAACAAAGACAACTCCACATTCAATGTTTCTGAGGAGAAAGATTTCATCAGCAGCTTCCCTCTTATGGGAGAAACCAAAAAAATGCAGGGAGACCTTTTTAAACAAAAAATGTAGAGCTCTTTTGTTATTCATCTCCTAGGATAGATTCCTAGCTAGCCAATATGCCTTTAGGATCCTAGCCTGGCTGTGTGCTGGAGCTATGCCCCTGCAGCGCCTGCTCTCCAGCTAGGCCAGCCACCTCAGCAGCTGTCAGCACCATGTGAACGTCAAGCTGAGGTAAAATTTTCCTGAAAACAGCGTTCCTTAAAGTCAGCATCTAAATGAAAGGTTAAGGTGAGCTGAGCTGTTGACCGCAGCTGTGGTGGTCCCTCACAGCTGTGGCTGGGGAAGAGGGAGGGCTGAGCAAGGTGGAGGAGCAGCCTGAGCGGGGTGGGCTGCCAGGAGTGGGAAGGGTGTGGTGAGAGGCAGCCTGGACAGGAGGGAGGTGGTATGAGTTGTCTTGATGTGATACTTCACAGACTGTTTCTGGAGGTTTTGTTCCTCTCATGTAGAGGAAATGGTAGTTTGGGGAGAGGATCTTGGGCTGTGGGAAACCAAATGGAGAGCGGGTTGAAGGCAAGGACTAGGACGTCTGTGGTTTTGGGGCTGTGAGCTAAAGCTGTCTGCTGTCCTCAGAAAGGAGATCCCCACCAATGTAGGTGAGGTCTCTTGCCCTATTTTTTTTCCCCCTTTATATCCTATTTAATTCATCCTTCATGCAGTGTTGTAGCAGGTGTTTAGTAGGCGACTTCCTCCTTCTCCTCTCACCTGATTCTCAGCCAAATGTGTACTTTAGTGGTTATCACTTGTTTTTTTGTCACTTAAATAAATATAAAATCTTATGAATATGTATTATCTTCCTCCTAAGGTGAATGAAGGTTGTTGTATAACTAGCAGAAAAACAATGAAGCAAAATGGAAGCTCAGGCTTAATTTCAGCTTAAGGTTTACAGCCTTACTAATAATTCCCTTCCATAATTTCAAGCAAACAGCAAGCAATTACTTCCCCAGAAGAGAGATAATTTCCTAGTGAACAAAAAGTCATTTAATCACTGGTTATAGTGACTGCATCTAGCAGTTGTTTGCTGGAGAAACACCTGCAGGTTTTCATATCTCATTTTAAATCACTGTAGCACTCCATCACCATACCTGGTATGGTAGCATGTGTAAGTAGAGGTTGTAAAGAGTCAGGGTTATATATATCCAACACCAAAACACCTCAGCTCCTCCAGAAGGCAAATCTCTCTCTGCCTTACAACACATGGAATAGAATCGCTGCTGAAAAACCTCATGCTCTCCTCCTGTTCTGCAGCACTGTATAATTGGCATGACTTGCCAAATTAACTAGATCTCCCTGGCAGTATTTCCATGGTGACTATGGTAGCTGGATAGAGCTGAGCTGAAGAAGAAGGTTTTTGGGCTTCCATTAAAATGGGAAAACATTTCAAGAGCTGTTTGCTCCTCTCTTGACGCTCTGTCTGTGTCCTTCAGGTGAGAGGGAAATTGCAGCTTGTTTTAGTAAGTCTACCTGTCTATGGCACATGCTTAACCCTGTGTGAAAGGTAATATGAGGAAAACAGGGGAATTATTCAGTGAGCAACAGAACTCATGAAGCTGGCTTTCCTAAAGGATTACATCTTAGATGGTTTCTCTGGTTCACTAAACGACAATAGTCATACAACTGAATTATTTTTTCTCAGAGCGTTTGCAGTATTTCACTTGTCAGTGGCACTTTAATAAAAACGTAATAAAACTTCAGTCATCGGGAGTCTACTTCATTGAGGGCTTTTTCTATCTTCCTGCATCGAAGAGTTAAGTGTAGTGTTCATGGATGTATATTGGCTAACAGGAGGCTTCTGTGTTGCAGCCTAAGCACCAAGATCATACTTTGGAGATGATGACAGCATGGGGAAATGCTGCATGCTCCACAGAAAGTGGGATGAAGTTACTTCACAGAAGAAAGAATGTAAGGTGCTTAGATGTTGGTATGTAAAGTCTGGGGTCATAACAACTGATTGCAGTCTCATACATAAGAACCTATGGGAGACGGTGCTAAAATATTTACAAACAATTTGTAAATGTTTATAAGCTGGATTTTTGGAAGGGGTTGGAGATAAGGGGCAAAACTGCAGGAAATGCACTTGTCTTCCAGATGCTTCTTATTTAGTAACAACCCTATGATTCTCTTGAAGTTTCATAAGATTGTTTGAAACTTCAAAATCCTCTGGAGCTGACTCTTTCTGTCTGTCTGTCTTCTTTCTTCTCTGTGAAAATGTTTCAAAAGCCACTTGCAACTCTAAGAAACTGCTTACTTCATCTAGTCAGATGGTGTTAGATTAGGGCTTTTGTTTTGTGCCAGCCTTCCTAAAAATCAACATTAAAACCTGTAGAACATGAGGACACACTAGAATTATAGTTACTTCTTATAACATGCATTTATTCTGGTTTTATATGTGAATGAATTGTGCTAAAATGTGTATATTCTTCTTGCTCTGACAGTAATAATGCGAGGAAAGCCTAATGGTGCTTTCCTGGGAGCTGTTTTATTTTCTCCTGTTTATTTGAACCTGCAGAAAAGTCAACTGCATGATGAGGGGAGTGCAAGAAGAGGTTTTCTGTGTTGGACAGGCAGTATCTTTGCTCTGTTTACACGGGGCTTGCAGCAATGATCTCCTGCAATAAAAACAGGTGATCATTGAAGCAGAAAAATGTTTGGGTGGAAGCCAACAGTGCCACCTTTACTTGTCTTAACTGTGTTAACAAGACAATTAAATCTGTTAAACTCTAGGAAGATGTTATTGTGTCAGGTCAAGATTTCTGTGCAGACTGGAGAAAACATTTGCTTATGATGCAAGTTTAAAAAAAAAAAAAAAAAGTGGGGAAAGTAGAGGGATTTTGGCCAACAGGTATCAAAAGCAAGTTTGTATCCATGTTGAAAGGCCTGTAGTTTCATCCTCTACATGGCATATTTGGAGTGCTTTGGTATTTCACATACCAGAAGTCTGTCTAACACATATGGTGACAAAGCATGTTCCCATGGGAATGAACAACCTCTGCTCACAAACTCTTAAAAGTGGCCATGCTGGGAGCCAGATGCTGTCCTTAATAAGGTACTGGTATGACTGGAAGGTGAAGAAACTGAAAGACACAGAAGTGATCTTGTGGGGTCTATCTTGCCACTGTAGTATGATGTGTGCTAATGAAATTATTAACAAAAGTTACCATTCTTAACTCACCAGCGATAATGGTGGTGCTTTTCTACCCTCTATCAATGTTAAGTAGCTTAGGCTTGTTACTAAGGCAACCTTTATAGCATCCTTCTGCTTAAATTAGGGGGCTGCAAGCATTGAAAGATTCTATTGAATAGGGGATATAGACCTAGATTCTTTTTCTTTTTACTGTGAAATGGCAAACCGTGCATTCAGCGTTGGGCTAGGTATTAAAAATGAATTTGCAGTAGCTTGTATTAGCACAATGCTGTTTCTGAGATCCAGCTACCTTGGATTTTGCAGTTGAAAATATAGACAATACTACAGCAACAATATGCGTAATTAATTACTTAAGGAACATGTTTTTGAAATTGATTTTTTGTCTGTTTTTTCAAGTTAGGGAGTGTGTGGTTCAGAGAGAGAACAGAAATGAAAAGTTTCACTTTTAACATGGTAACTTTGTTGTTGGTAAACCTAGTGTTAATACAGACTGAACAGCTGCAGAGGACTGATCCAAACTGTTTGTGTGCTGTTGAAGTTTGTTCAGTGAGCTGTGATAATTTGCACTGTTAATGGATTACTGTTGGCATAGCTGTGCCCAGCTGATGCTAACCTTGTGAAGTTTCAGTGGGCCCTCAGCAGGCATGTGCAGTGGCCAATACTGGATTATTTAGTTGTCTCTTACTAATATTTGCACTCCTAGAAGTCTTTCAAGCAGCTCCACAAAACAACCTAGCAGTGCATTATTCATTGTACAAAGTAAGTGATTAAGCTATACAGTGAATCAATGGCAGACTGGGAAATAGAGACCAGGGGAAATCATAAATACATTTGTCAAAAAAATTCACTTATTTCTCATACGTTCTCTTCCCCTCATCCGCACCCCAGGCTGTTTCTGCCATGTGAGATTGCCAAGAACTTTTTTTTTTTTCGCTATCTTCATAGGTAATCTTTAAGGTCCCTTCCAAGCCAAGCCATTCTATGATCCGACCCTCATTTATGGCCAAGCCATTCTGTGATCTGACCTTGATTTATAGCTTTCCTGCTTTTCTTTGTTTGCCCTTTGATTTTCTTTAGTCCTGAACAAGCTATGTCTTGGTTTTAGTCATCCTCTGTCTTTCATGAAACAATGGGAAACATATGTAAAGACTCTTTTTGAGGGATGTGCCTGATTGTGCAGGATGATGAAGTCTTTAGCATTTAACTGTGAAACTGTTATACTTCATAAACTTCTAATGAAGCTGCCTCAGCATGTCAAGGGCAAAATTCAGATTGCCCTGCAATGAACTGAATATTTAAAGTATTCCACAGTCTTGTCTATGTTTTGCAGAACTGCCTGATGCATTAGATTAATAAGCACCCTTGAGATTAGAGTGTGCAATGGATAGAGCAGTGTAAAGGTAGAGAGCCTGTCACTTTCCTGATCTAGTTTAGATGTAGATTTTTTCTGAACAGATCAGACTATCCATTTGTATTGTGTTCCTCAGCCAAACAGAAATGGGAAAGAACATTCAGCAAGGCTTTTGTTGAACAGTACATTCTCGCTAGCTTGCAGGAAAACTGGGCTTTGTTAGTGGGACAGTTGCTGTTTTCTGAATNCAAATAACAACTGACTCTTCCTTTGTTACTGCTGTGTGGGAGGACAGTGTATTTAATGGACTTGTTCTGGACTTTGGGTCTTCCTTCCCCTCACTCCCCAAAACTAGTTTCAGTTAATAATGTACTGCTGTGACTCCAAATGTAGCCTTGTGCTAGGGCTGTTTTTTCACACCAGACTGTACTTCCTCAGCTTCTGTGTGCAGGCCGTACTTTTCTCTTGACTTCTAATATAATGTCTAGTTATGTATCTTCTCTGATGAATTCTTTTCTCCGATGCTATCTCTAACTTGCATCTCCTTTTCCCTAATGTTTGAGGGACAGTCAGTACATGTCAATGTGCAGAAGTGAAAACTGTCAGTTCTTTCCCTCTTTGTGTCAGGTTCTTCTCTCCTGTATTCACAAATCTGACTCCCACTGATGCATTTGTAAGCATCCTTTTCCAAAAAGTCTGAACACCAAAAGGGTCACAAAGCTCAATTTGAACTCCAGAAACATGCCTGTGGCTTAGTGATAAACACATAATGTTTCAAACAGATGTTTTAAAAAAAATCTGTATCTATTCTTAACACATTTAAATGTTGGGTAGCATCTGCTTCTGCTTCAAACTCATCTGTTACTTACTTATGAAGCATTTCTCCTCACCCTCTGGTCTTTCTTTTATTATTCTCAAATGTAACTGATATAAATTGGCCTAAAACTGCATTGAAAAGTTTTTTTTTTTTTTTCCCCACGCATTGTTCCATTTTNTTTTTTTCCCCCCGCATTGTTCTGTTCTTTGTTTCTTGTATTCATAAATGGCAGTTGGCTGCCATGAAGAAGAGGAGGGATTGAAACAAACTTTCAGTTTTAATTGGTCCATTTTGCCTGCTAGCACAGCGAGTGAAGAGATGGACTCTGCATTTTCCCCAGCAGCTTGTTTGCACAGGTCTGACTGCCCCCTGCACGTCTCTGATTCTGTGATTATGCCACTAATCTCCTCTGTTGATGTTCTTAATACTGACTTAGCTATTTATTCATAAATGCGTATAAGCATTATGATATTCCTATTACCTACTAATTGGCAATGAAGCTGTCTATTCCTGCTGCCCCAGGTTCTTGTTAGCAAGACAACTTGCAGCATTTCACTTCTGATAAATGTTTTTTTTTTTTTTTGGATTGATTGCAAGATCTCCCGTGCTACTTTGATGTATTTAGAGTTGGCCACACTTAAGCCTTTAACATCACATTCATTCAGGCTATATAAAAACCCTTTGGCTGTGTGAATAGTAGTCACATAAATAGTTTAGCGTGCAGGAAAGCAGTTGCAGTGAAACTTTTGACTGCCTCTCTTGACCAAAATGCTCAGAAATGGCTATCTACCTTGAAGGAATTCTGAGTGTTTTACATCAAACATAGGTACAACCTTCAAAAAGTGTGCTCCAGGGAGTGTCCCAAATCAACTCCATGTACTTGCATTTACTTAGCTCTGGGAGCAATGAACAGCTAGTTTGTGTGCAGATAAATGTGGGGTTATGAATGTATGAGCTGAGGAAGAAAACAATCTTAGCTTCATAGAGGGAAATGTGCTTTAAACTGGCTATTAAAATTTTGGATCTAGATCTTCGGTTTATGTGTTTTGTGAAAACATTATCTTAGTTCTTAAGCAGAGGTCAGAAGAGGGGGAAATAAATAAATAAATAAATAGGAAAAGAATATAGAACAAAAGAGGCTGTGTTTTCCTACCAGGTTAACTGTCATTCACTTTTCTAAAAAATATGAAAGAACAGTACCAATTTGTTAAATTTGGATGTTTCAATTTGTCTGTGGATTGTAGCCTTCAGCCTTTATTGCCTCAATATTCCACACTATCTGCCTCTATTTCAAGGGAGCTTGCAAAATAGCTGTAAAACTCACAGCCCTCGAACCATTTTAAAACCTGAAAAAGCATTTCAGATTGTTCAGTTTGCAACTCTAGCTGTTTGTTCTTTAAAGATGTACAGGACAAAACTAAGTAAGTAAACATTGAGGAGCCCTGGTGTGCTCCAGAGGCCAGGAAGACACCACAGGGCCATTTCATGATCAGGATAAACTTTAGTTTGAATTCATTACCATTATTAAAATATCTCATTTATTGCAAATGTATGTTCAGAGTTCCTAGGGCTGGGCTCTTATGAAACACTTTTTCAGCACTGTCAGATGGGGAATTGTTAACTTTCCTTGGAGACAAATTATAGATTTAGATTATAGATTATGAATTTTATATCCTGGAATTATTCTATCTTGAAGAGTTTTATAGCAGATATTATAGTTTCTGGAATTCTGAATGGCAAACCTGTGGGAGCTCATGGCAAACAAATTTGGAGTGGTAATGCAGGCAACCATTTCACTGGAACCTCCTGTTCAGCAAGGATTCTAAGTCTGCAGTTTGATTTTTGAGACCTTTACTCTATGTATATAGCCTGGATGAAGGTAGTAGGATTTGTACAAGTAACTGTTTGCAAAATTTACTACTCATCTGTTTTAAAAACCCCAAACCAGACCACACTCCCAAACCCTTCCCTTAGAGGTGGGAGGAGGATAATAGCTCAGTTGTCCTGTTTTCTTCAAATTGTAGGAATGAAGTAGAAGCTGAATGGGCGTAGTTCCAGACTGAAGTTTATTTGTACCAGTATGGGGTTTTGTTTTCCATATCCGTGTGATCCGGATGCACTCTGAATTAACAGATGTGAACCAAGTAATTTAATCACCTCACGTTGAAAGATTTTGCTTGTATGTTATACTCTGTTTTGATGGATCCAGGGTGGTAAGGGTCTGTCCCCTGAAGCAAGATTCGTTTGTCAAATATCTGAGCAAAATAAGGAAAAGCTGTTTGCTTAATTTCTGATGAAGTTTATGAAATAAAACCAAGTGCAACTCCTTGTACTTAATTGGACTATTAGGGACATATGAAGGAAGTTAATTTAGCAGAACTGGCAAGTACATATGAGTTCCCTATTAGGCTGTAATGTGAAGGGTTCTTAAGGAAGATCTGCTTTAAATGGTTGATGCTCAGTGTGTTTCAAGAATACTTTGAAAGCACATATGAGAATCAAGTGAGTCTGCAACCTACACCAGAAGGATTCCTTCTGAAGTGCTAAGAGAAGTTTATTGAAATAAAAAGTAGAAACAGTAAGGACACCAAAGATGATGTTNATCTGATTTTTTTTTTTTTTTTTTTTTAATCTTTGGATCACCTATTTAACTAGATCTAACTGTGCCAGATGGAACAACAATTGCTACCAGGAACTCCAGAATTATGCCTGGGGAAATACTTGAAGGGAGGAAGGAAGAAGTGCTCTGCCATTAACTTTGAACAGGCAAAGTCAGAAGTAGTTTTTAAGATTAGTCCTCTCAGTTGTATCTAATTAGGTAATCAAAAGTTGAAGAAATTGTAGAGCTGTTTTTCATTTACCTCTACAGGTCAAATCTGGAAACAGTGCAAACGTGCATTTGAAGAAATGAGTGTCAT
>VXAV01008806.1:443801-456548 GCA_013399715.1 Alectura lathami | reverse complement strand
AAAATCAAATGTGACTTTATAGGTAGATGACACTAGTAATCTTTGATGGTTGGTAGCATTGTCTTCAAATATAGGAAAGAAACTTTGTTGGGCCATTAATGTATAGGTAAGGAAAAGACAGGACTGGAATTTAAACAATCCAAATTATTTAGGGATTTCTTGGAGGTGTTTGACACCTAAAGCAGCTAGGTAAACTTGTGAAGCCATGAGATTATACTATGCAAAAATCAGCATTTTTTAACACTTTATTTGCTATAATTGAAATAGAATCATCAACAGAGCTTGTTTGCCTTTTGTTGTGGTAGCTGCTGGGCAGGCAAATCAAAGCAGTACCTCCTCATCTCCACTGGCTGTCACATCTGCTTGTGGCATGCACACTGATCATTTGGGTTGTGTTGTTGCTGTGCCGCTGGCAAAGACTGTGACCTGATTGTCCTATCAGCATCTAATGTTAGAGCCTGCCTTTGGTCAGCCAGATAACTTACAGTTTCACTTATCACTGCACACACAAGGGTTACAATATTTCTGACTGAAATAGCATTTTTCCTTTTCATGTCAGGTAAATCTTATGTTGCATCACTGCTGTTGTTTTTGTGTTACCTGAAAACTTTTATTAGTTATGGTTTATTCACACAAAGATTCTTAGACAGTGAAAAAATTCTATCCTTTGTATTTTCCTCAGTAAATTCTTGGAATTCTGCTTAATAAGGCTTGAACAGGGATAACCCTGATGTTTGCCTCATAAAGGGGTCACAGTGCCAACCAAGATTTAAATTCACCACATATTAGATGTAAACCTTGAAGAACTTAAATGCAGACAACTTCAAAACTGAAGTACTTCAGTT
Organism: Alectura lathami; assembly: GCA_013399715.1. Classification (NCBI taxonomy): domain Eukaryota; kingdom Metazoa; phylum Chordata; class Aves; order Galliformes; family Megapodiidae; genus Alectura; species Alectura lathami. The sequence goes on along the minus strand of VXAV01008806.1, from coordinate 455,703 downwards.
TCAGGGTTCTTGATGTTTTCCTTTTAGCTTGCTGAAGTGTACTCAAATACCTAGATCTTTTTATAGTCTGAGTATCTTTCTGCCTGCCAATGTAACAATATTATATTTGTGTGACTTCTGTCAGAAGATGGTCCAGCAGGCATGTATGTAGAGATCAATAGAGCAATTCAATAATGGCATCATTTTATGCTATGTCTATAAAGGTATAACAAACTGTCAACGTGAATCTGAACTTCAGCCAAAAGACATGGAAGACATTTGTATCTGAATGGATCTTAAAAGGACTACTAGTTATTTTAGAAGCACAACATATCCATTACATTATATCAGTGTACAAATGAAATCAAAGGTATTTACCTTCTTCTTTGATCTCTCTGACTTCTTAGAGATGTTCTTTACTTTTGTATGGAGATGATATAAAACCTTGAAAAAAGGAGTTCAAAAAATTGAATAGGAAATTGGATGGGATATGTTAGTATTTGAATTTCTTACACAAGTACCAAAAATTATAACAATTGCTCTAGCATGACTTCAAAGTTGAATGTGATGCTTTGAGACTTTTAAACCCTCCCCAGTTTTTCTTTACGGCTTATTTCTTGAAGGAAAAAAATGCTAAGCATCCAGATGTAGTTTAGCATTATTTAAGTGCTCAGCTGGCATTATGCTGAAATAGGCAGGAGTCTTTCCATGGATTTGAAATTTTAGATTGTGCTTAAACTATCTACATTCAGTCTCTAGGCTGATTACATGTAAACACAGAGGACAGGCTGCCAGCACTGTACCGTGACTGCAGCACTAACAAATGCGGCAGAGTGGGATCCCCTTTCAGAGGGAGGGTTGTAAGTAATGTTAGTGTACTGTCAGGAAATATTCAATTAACAACTTTTAGATTAAAATTGAGGAATCTGATTATAGCACAGCTGTTACCTGGCACTGTTTATACTACAGCCTTTGGAGGTAGAAGATTGCATTTTCTTAAGCAGTTAATTATCAAAATAAAGCCTCTGTTAAATGCAGCTCACCTTCCATTTGCTGCTATGCTCACCAAGTGCAGTGAAGGGAAAAACAACTGGAGTAACAGTGACAAGATTTATAAACTCTAGTGTTTTTTTCTTTTTGTGACAGGCAAGGCCTGAGATGTGGACACTTTTAGTTTAAATTTGAGTGTCTTCTTCTGTCCTTAGCACTGATGATAACAAAATAAATCAATGTTGAAAGTATTGTAACTTATAATTAAACAGACATGAACTAAAATTCCAGGAAAATATATATATATTTTTTTTTTCAGGAAAGCTGGCCTGCAACTGACTAGTGATAAATAAGTCCACTCCCAGCAGTCACAAGCCACTGCATAATGGGAGATTAACTTAGAAGTCACAGAAAATTTATTCTGGAAGTCCAGCACAACTCATAGGTGTACTCTGTCTCAAACATGCTAAAGATCAGTAAGGGGAGACAAAAAACTTGAGTAATGGCAATCCACAAGAAGAAAGGAAGAGATTCCTTGTTGAATAAAACTTGAGTCCTAAAATGTCTTTTTACAAGCCTTTGCAAGGCACGATGTCTCAACTTTGTGCCCAGTGAAAGAAAGAAATGGGAGCAATGTTTCTCTCTGATACTATTTCTGTACACTCTGCATACTTTCTTCCTCTGGGATGTTCTTTACTTGCCTGAAGCAAATGTTTGTTATCAAGAGAGGACAAACTAAAAACTGCAAAAAAGAAACCCAAAAGTCCAGCAAGAATCTTTAGGGAATTTGGGTGTTAGGCTGGGAGTAAACTTGCAGCAGTTTTTTGCTTTGTGCCTGCACAGAAATGTTTTCCAGTCCTCTTTGTGAGATGGTGTGACTTGTTTCTCTTCCCTCCCCCTACCCCACCCCAGAGAAGCATCCTATCCTAGAAGGGAATATAGTAAGAATTAGATCTATGATTTGTTGGCTGAGTAGCTTGTGTGTGTGAATCCAAGCCACCAGAAGGCTGGAAAAGATCCTTTCCTCCATTTGAATGTTACTTGCATCTCTCTTACCCACCTTGGCATAGCAGCAGGTGATGAGCACCAGGGGCAGGAGGTATCCCACCAGCAGGATGGTGACCTTGTATGTCTGCTTGGCTGTTGAGCCGTCTGCCCAGTTCTCCCAGCAGAAGGAGCTGTTGGGTGCTTGTTGATGGCCACGCATCAGGGCCTGGTGCTGGGCCACGGGGATGGCAATGAACAGAGACAGCAGCCAGATGATGCCCACGCCGAAGGCAGCATTGCGTTTGCTGCGGATGCCGGATGAACGCTTGGCGTGGACCACAGCGATGTATCTGTCCACAGACATAGCCACCAGGGTAAAGATGCTGACCAGCATTGTTGTCGTGGCCAAGTAGTGAACCCACTTGCAGAAGAAGGCACCGAAGATCCACTCTGGCAGGGAGTAGATGGTGGCCTGGAAGGGAACGCAGAAGAGCAAAAAGGAGAAGTCTGCAATGCTCAAGTTCAGGATGAAGATGTTGGTGGCACTGCGCGATGGGCGTCCCCCAGGCCGGAGACGCCCCAAAACAACCAACACCAGTGTATTCCCCACCATTCCCAGCAGAAAAATCAAGCCAAAAAGCACCGGTACGATCACCACCTCAGGACCTCCTTTGGTTGCTCCTGACCAGCATGGTGGAGCCCCTGTTTGGTTAGTCTCAAGGCTGTACTTGCTGACGTTGGCTCCAAAGGAAAGCGCGAAATTGTCTTCCTGCTTCTCCATGGAGCCAGGCTGCTTGGAGACCAGGAAACAGTTGCTGCAGCCCTGACTGCTGTGGGGCTGGTCTGTGTTTGTTAATGGTGGCCAGAGGCTGAATGTTTGGGTTTTCCAATGCTCTGTGCCTTTGCTTTGGGGAGCAATTTTCTTCAAATGATTCTTCCAAGTTCCGTCTGTCTCTTCTAAGTGTTGGGAAAAAGGGATCTGGGGAACAAGTCTCATTCAGGAGGTTTGGTAGCTGCTGATGCAGAAGCTCTTGTGGCAGAAGAAAAGTCTGTGCCAGAAGGGCTGATGATGAAGCAGAGGTAAAGCAGCGGCTGTCTGGCTTCCTCATGCCCCTCCTCTTCAGCTTCCCTCCCACGCCAGTCCCTGGAGCTGCGGCTGTTGTACCTGCCTTCCAGCTCTGCTCAGAGCTATGACAGTGAGAACAAGTGCTGTCCATGACCTGTCCTTTTAGAGAATAACCCTGATCAGCTCTATCTTCATACATTACTACTCATGAGGAGGGGAAGAGCAAAGTAAAAGCAAGATTTTATCTGAAGGGATGGATCAAGCAGCAGATGCTGAATGATAGCCTTTGCAGTACTATAGTGAGCAGCATTGGAACTGGCTGCATGAACAGGGGGAAAAAAAAAAAAAAAAAGGTAAAATCTTTTTTTTTATCAACAGAACAGGACTTTTTGTTTGTTTGTTTCAGTCTTTAATGTGCTTACATTAGAGCACAAAGCAATCTGGGTAGTGGTATTTTCAGCACAAAAACCTGGAGAAGCCTTAGATTCAGCATCTTGCTCCTGCCCCTTCCTGGTTATCCTTCCAAATCCCTTTGTACCTGAATATTCATGGTGCTTGTTGCTCCAGCTGTGAAGAAATTCTGGGTTCAGCCCAGAAGTGCGAAGAGCATCTGCCCTGGCGAAAAAAAGGCTCAGTCTTGGTAGCTGTTAGTGTCTGTAATATTCTCTACCAGGGAAGAGAGATGGATTTCTTTTAAAAGAAGTTTTATTAGGGATTAATAGCTTAGTTATTATATTTTAATGCTTATAGAAACAGTATGCATGTTTTAGAAGGCACTAAACAACTTGTTTTTGATGATCTGCTTCCTTCATATTTCTAAAGAGATTCTGTGAACCCTACAGTCAGTAAGGAGGGAACAGAGTTTAGGCAAATGTTAAAAGTACCTGCACAGAGTGATTTGTGCCTGCAGGGTAGCTTCTTACGTAGAAGTGTACACATCTGTATTTTCTGTGGTTACAAGTCCAGGTACTTGGTCAGAGTGGGCCCCCTCTGGCTTCTGTGGGTGGGAGGGTTAGGCTACAGGGAGTCCCTTAGTTTTTTGAAACAAATTGCAGAAACTGAGAGTTACCCTGCATTGTGATTTATCTCTTGTTGAGAGAGACGGTAGTGCTGCCATACTGAGCCTGCCCGGATATATTCTTGTTTAAAACTTGTCGCAAAGCCATACTCTGTATTCCACCCACATACACTCATAGTTTTGAGGCTGGTTTTGGGATGAGCTGGAAAGCAGACAGAGTGAGAGATGCCTGAGTTCCAGCGGAAAATGTATTTGTTGTGTGCCAATGAGCAGGTCACCATTGATGAGCCAGTCACCTGCAGACAATGTCCCCTCTCTGTAGCCAGCTCTGGATGCCCCTTCCACCTCTCTGGGTCTTCTGCAGCCCGGCAGCTTTGTGTAGCACCTCAGACACCGTTAAATCTTCCAGTCTCCCAAATCTCGAGTCTGGCTGCTGGGATCCGTGCTGTCAGCTTGCAGACAACTGCTTTCAGTGCGCAGGTTTCAGGGACCCGGCAAGCCCAGTGTTATGCTGAAGATTTGAGTGCCATCTACCGGCATTTCGCCTCCTTCACCGCTAGCAAATCGCTCCTGTGGCGATCCTTGTCCTTCCTCCCCTTCAAACAAATACTCCATTCTGTTATTCAGTAGGTAACTTTATCTGCTGTAGTTTTTCACTCATCCTTGTGCGTGCATAAATCCTTGAATTGGGAAACTTAAATCTATTTGCTTTTCTTTTTGTTGATAGGTCAATAATTTCTGACCATTGCAAATTTCCTCCGTATTTCTATTCATGTAATGTATGAATTATATTCCTGGCTGGTCTTACTTGGGAGGAAATAATTTCCAGTGGTGATTTACATGCTTTGTCAAAAACTTATCCTGAAACTGTGCTTACCATGACATTCAAAAGTTCCAAAAAAGGTAAAGACTCTTCTGATTTCATCTTTCTGCTATTTCTCAACTGCTTTAAGTTGTCTGATTTTGACAGTGAGAAATCCCCCGTCTTTGAGAATTCACAGCCCAAACGCTGTGTGTAGGGAACTGACCCTGCTGAGACAGACGACTTGCTGTAAGCCATATCCATTAGTCCAGCTAGGTGGAAGAAATCAAGTTGTGTTACTGAATGCTAGAGCACAAACAGCAAGGGAGGCTGCAATGTCTGACTTGCTGGCAGTGTCCATGTGGTGTGCGGTATTGTAAAATCCTAGGTGTTTCGTCTGAAATCCAGAAACAATGAGTTCAGTATGGATTGAGCTATGTGAAACCGCTCTACAAATTCTGCTGTTTAGAAAATTTGTTTTGCGTCCTGAATGAAATCAGCAAGCATTTAAACATAACTAAAGGAAAACTAGATGTTCTCTGTAGGAAGAAAGAAAAAATAGAAGTCTGGCAGACATTACCTAGATCAAGACTGAAATGGAAGCCAGATGCAGCTGCCATTGTCTGAGTCAATGTTGGTGTAAATGAAAGCATTGGTCTCTCATGCTGAATCCCTCACTAAACAGCCATCAGAGGTGTCTTGTAGGAGGACAACATCACACCTCTCTTAATAAATTGGCACTCCTACAGTACAGAGAACAGAGGGAAAAGTCCGCCCTGGAAATAAAGATAAGGGGGGAAAAAACAAAAACATTAGACTGTAATATTTCAGTGGTAACATTTTTAGCCTGTGTAGGTACAAACCAATTTGTCCATTTTCTGATTGCTAATGGGTGCTTCAGGTCCTAATTGCACTCAATACCAGGTATGTTGCAAATCTCTCTTACTGGTTTCATAATCATGGCTCAGCTTTTTGATACCTCTGCATTAGCTCTCTAAGGCTCTTGACTTTTGAGTGAAAGGAGGCCACTCAAGCCTCACCGCAAGCAATAGTCTTACTGTCACGCTTATCTTTCTCTCTTGAGAAAGTGAATTACATCTCACACCCAGATCCATTTAAAGGAAAACAAATAGGCATCCAGCCCCAAAAGTCCAGTGTGTAGCCTTTAGTCTGACATCTGTCTTCATATACTGTGCTCTTCAGAAGGGTGGCTGGGGCCGAAAGGTGCTTTAGGCTGACTGATGAGCTAGTTAGATGCAGCCCCTAGGAAACAAGCAATGGTAAGTCTGAAGTATCTGCACTTGGACAGTAATAGCCCACTTTCCACTTGCGATCCCAAGCCTGCCTGTACACTGGTGAGAGAAGGTGCAGTGTCCATTCCTCTTGAAGAATGACCTTGAGAGGGTCAGGAGGTCCTCCTGCCTGCTCTGTATATATTGGCCCAGGAAATAGGAGCCCAGATTCAATTCCTTTCCAACCTTTCGTAAAGAAACTGAAACATACATCCCCTAGATGCTAAGTTACTTTTTCACCAGACTGTAGGCGAAGCTGTACAGGGTAGTTTTGCTTGTGCCTTGCTGAAGTGCTGCAGTGGATACAAACATAACAGGATTAGAAGAGAAATTAACTGACTGTTTAAGATACGTCGCTTAGTGGAGGGAAAAGGGGATTCTGGAGTGTGACTTCTCAGCTTCATGAATTTCATGATTAAAAAGTCAATATAACTACTAAGTAAACAAATCCTTTCAACTTTTGCAAGTGGTAAGGTTTGAGTCTTGCAGATGGAAAAGTGGAATTGAACATGTGTATCTCACTCTAATCGTGAAAATGTCAAGGATCCGGTGATGCAAGAAGATAGAGAGCCATTCTTTCTCACTTTTTAATAATTTTTGGTGGCTGGACAGGAGTTTGGTCAATAACTGCCGGGTTGGCATAAGGCTGCATGTGTGCAGGAGGGAGAGCCTTCAGCACACAGAAGGGGTTTAGTCAAACAGCTGGCTGAAAGGGTGCTCTGCTGCACACAGGCAAGCGAAGTCACAGTTACTGAAGATGAATCACTTGGTCCCTTTTGAAGAGTTTCAACTTGATCTGAATACGTAATTAGACTGTAAACTCTTTTTGGTAAAAAGGATTTAGAAAGAAAACAATTGAGAAGATAGCTCTTTCATTTTAACTGATGACAGTTTCAGCACAGCTGTTCTGAGCCCTGTGATGTTGCCATTGAGACAGTTCAATTAGGGCTTGCAACAAATTGAGGTTTATTGATTGTTGTTGTTGTTTGTTTGTTTTGTTTTTTTAATCTCTTAGATCAGTTTGTAGTATTTTTCCCTTAAATGAGATCTAATCAAGGCACTGTTCGAATAGGCTTATTGGCTGGCTCTGTGGATATACTTTGTGTTGCTTAAGTGTTGGCTGAAGTTTGAGCTTATAGAATATACAGCCATGCAACAATGGCAAAGCAAAGCTTATTCCGAAATGTAGGCCAAATGTTGAAATTGTGACAAACCAAGCAAAACTGTTCTATGCTCCCCATCTCCAATCCTAGCAAGAACAGGAGGGTTGTAACAATGTATCTACACACATTCACATCAAAAACATGCTTCTGAACATGGTCTGCTAATTATCCCTGCTTCTTGCGGCTTGTTTCACAGTCATTCTCCAAGTCGTCTTCTACTGGCCTTCATTACTACTTAACAAAGACACAACCTAAAATATTGTAAACAAATCTCTGCAAATGTTCTGATCTGGCAAAACTTATTTCACTCTAAAATTGGTCAAAATTATGTCTGATTTAGTGGTAGTACTTTGTACTACAAAAAAAAATTGTTTTGATTCCAAGTTCTTTAGTGCTGTAGCTGCAGTGCTCTCAAGATATATGCTCCTTCCCAGCAGTGCCAGTTCTTGTGAAGTCCAGCTTTCTCTCATCAGTTTTAATGGGTTGGGAGATGGAGCTGAAGCATACAGTCAGTTTAAATTTACGGAACAGCCTCAGCTTTTTTTTTCTTTTTTTTTTTTTTTTAAAGTTTGTTCTACCTGACTGAGGGTACTGCTGAATCATTTTATATCTTTATGCCATGACATCTTCAGATTATTCACTAGAAATGACTTAGGGGTACTTTATGTAAGTAGTTTGTCTATTTTGCAGGTGTCTTTGCACATAAGTTATGCTATGGATCTCAGTCTTTATTCCCTGAGGGAATGTACTCAGGGTAGAAAGCATCTCTAAATATCTCTTAGGAGGCTCTTCAGGAGATTCAGGCCATAGAACTAAATAGGTAGTCTGCAGGCTCACTGCCCAGCTCATTGGATACAATCATTGAGTGCAAACAGTGTGTTTGAGAGGAAAAAGCAAACTATTTCTTGGATAATGTAGGCTGTGTGAAAATATGTTCCTGTAGTGATGAAGAGACAATTTCAATGTGACAGAATATTCTTAGATATATGAGAAAAAAACTAAGGTAGGTATTCAGAAACATATGGAACAGGTAAAATTTAAACAAATAAAAACAAACAAAAGCAAACTTCTGAATAGTTACTACTTCAGTGTGTGCATAATTCTGTCTCCTAAAGTGTAGACATACATGGCTTCTGTTCAAGCAGTTGTCTTTAAGCCTGTGTCTGTAGAAAGCTCCAAAACAATTCATAGCTTTGCCTTTTTCATCCTTGAAAAGCTGTTTTATAATGACTTGTAAAGTCAGTCTCCAAGGTAGAAAATGATGTTGGTAATAAACAGACCACACTCAACCTGATGCAGATCAAGGGAGCAGAAATGTTTTGTCCCATCTGCGCCTGAGCAGTCTGCCATTTAGTTACTAAAACAGCTGATAATAATCTCTTTGCTAAGCTCTTTGATCTCTTGAGGTATTTTTTTTTTCCTATTGTATGCTTAGATAAAGACTTTCTTTCCAAATGGTAGGATTTACAGTATGCTGAAGAAAGAAAATGAAATATACATGGTGGCAAAAGGTTTAAGGGTCTCAATAAGTCTTGCACACTGCACATGCAATGCTAAAATACCTCTCTGCTCTTTTTTTTTTTTTTTTTTAATTTAAAACCAAACTATGGCACATTAGGCAGTTTTGCTCCCTGTCTTCTGTAACTTGAATGGAACACAATATTTCTGTTTTGCTCCACGTCTTCTGTAACTCAAATGGTCAGTGTTCAAAATTGTTTTTTTTACAGTTGAACTTCATGCTGTGTTTGTGTTATTTTGCTTCAAGTTCTTCATTAACAAGAAAAAGTCAGTCAGACAGTAAAGGTTTTAGATTCAATGAGCAGTATACTCTTACTTCAGAAAAGGTTGAGTAGTAATAGTAATATACCTAAGATGTTTCAGTCTTGTGATTAGATGTTCTGAAAGGTTACAAGGGAGAGTGTTTTTACTTAAGCCCCATGTTGTTATATACAGACAATCATGTAATTCAAAGTTGCTGGTGAACAACATAAATCTGTATTCTCTCTACATTGCAGGAAATCTAGGTAACATGAAAATTAATTTCTCAGAAATCGGTTTTACCTTAACCTGTTTGAAATCTTCCAACTCCCACAGCATATGACCCAGTAACCCAAGATCTGATTTTTACATTTACCGTTGAGATTATCTACATTAACTATACCCCTGTGACATGAAGTCTGAGTGCATTCTTCTCTGACTACTGGTGAGTCTGCTGGCAGAAATATGTCCAGGCTGAACAGCTTAATGGGAAGACGGAGTTGAACTGTTCAGCTACCTTTGATTTATTGACACCATTAGTAATTCCTTCTTTTTGGTAAAGAATCATTAACAGCACTTTTCAGTTACTTGAGGATATGCTGATGCTTAAAATATCTGTGGAAAACTTTTACTGTGTTGATGAATTAGATTACAAATGAAATTAGTACTTCAGTGAAAAAATTTCAGCTTTAGCTAGATTCTCAATGAACCATCAAAGTACCACAAACTCCACTCAAGGCAGCAGCAACCTGAGAACTGAAACAAATCAAAATTCAGACAATGACTTTTCTCCTTGTAGTAGGCATCGTAGTTGCACATATAAGCAGCAGCATAGAGGTAATTGGCCGTCTGTATAAACTGAAGCATATGATTGATGACTTTGCTCTAGGCACTTTGGTAACCTCTTTTGAAGCAGTTATCTGGAGTAAGAACTGATGGCTTCAGTCTCTCCTAAGCTGGCTCAATGTTGGGCATGAGAAGGCAAATCTGGCAGCAGTGTAGGTGCTCCTTGCTGTGGGGGTAAACCCTTCACACAACTTTTTCACGTCTTCCTTCCTGGACAGATAGATGCATGGAAGCTATTGCTCATTATGAAATACTATACAAGTTACTTTTGCCTTACCTACAGTTAAATAAAATGAACAAAATAAAATAAAAATAAGACCGCTCCATTTGAACAGTCAAAACCAGCATGTCTCTGCTTTGTTTGCAGCTTTTCTTCTGCAGTTTTTTGGTTAGGCAGGTTGATTTGTTTAACTAAGCCTGTTACTTTTAACTAAGCAACTGAGTAAAAAAAAAAATATGATCTTGGCTCTAATAGAAATCATGTTGGAATAAAGCTGTGGAAAGAGTCGAATATTGGGCTTACAGTGTTGGCAGATGTATGTTGTACTCGAACAGAAGATGCCAAAACCATAACAAAATTCAAAACAGGATGCTTATTGATACTTTTTGCTTATTCAGTAACGAATAAGGAACGCGTCCTGTCTTGTGGCATCAGATTCAAGACAATGTGTCTCTTCCTGTGTGTTCCTGTGGTTTTGTACACAGCTCTGTCACGAACTGAGCATGGTCAAAGTGACGTGAGTGATATCTCGCATTCTGTCCTCACACAGAAGAAGAGACGTCTTGATTTGTGTCCTCATACATGAGCTATTTGTAAATGCATGTGTGATTCTGTGCAAAGTGTAGCCAAATCCCAGCGCAGAGCATGAGGAGCTGTTACTGTGTTGTGAAAGCTATGAGAAATTCACCATGGAGAAGTGACGCTTCCCTTGTTAAATACTAAACTTATTGGTGTGAAAAGTGAGACACTAATACAGCTCCAATGGAGTTTATGAGCTTGGCGCATCCTGATATAAAAAGTAGATCCTTCTATGAATACCCTCAGTTAGCTTTCCATGGTGATAACCTAGGCTAAGGCCAGTTCACAAACCTGTTTTTCATGTGTGTGTACTAACTTGTCTTACCCGGTTGGCTGGTTAAGATCACTTTCTTCCTTCACCTCCTAACACTCCCCGTTCTGTAACAAGATGCACTTTCAGCTAGCCAGCTCTGGAGCATGACAGAATTCTGCAGTAGTTGTTCTGAGTAAGTCCTGGTCTCTTGCTGTGCAAATAGCCCTTTTACTCAGCCACTCCAGACTGCACCACTAAATGCTGCTTATTACAGAAGGAGAGATGTCAGTGTCCATGCTGCGTTCTAATGTCATCTTTGCAAATACGTTTCCATGGCGATTTTATCTCATTGCTGCAAGGAAGATCTCTTTCTAACAGAACCAAGGAAATTTCCTATCTACAGCCTTATTCATGCTATTGACACACTCCTCAATTAAAGAAACCTGTTCTTAAGCATCCGAGTATGTTGTATAGAAGATAAAGTACCTCAGAAACTATGGGTCTTAAGTTGATGAATTTTTCTGGTCTAACAAAGACACCCTAATCCAATTGTGCTTCAAAGTTTCTTAAGAATACTTTGATTATAAATACCCATGTTGTATGTAGGATTATTTTTTGCACATGGCTATGCATGTTTAAGAGCATGTTTATGCTTCACATCAGATTCTAAGGCAGCTGACTTAAGATATTTGCAGTGAATTTTAGATTTCTTTAGATTTGAGTTAATCACGATTTCTCTGAAAGACTTTGACAGAGTTTAAATGAGGAATTTTACTTAGTTTCCTTTTTTTTTTTTTACCGTAATATGGACAAGATGGCATGATGACTCTATTTCTCTGGTGCATTTTGCTTCTTAATACTTCTAACGTAGGAAAACAACTACTACTTGTGTGTCCAATATGTGTGGTTGCAGACACATAGCAAAGAAAAGCATTTAAGAATTGCTCAT
>VXAV01008806.1:372602-411454 GCA_013399715.1 Alectura lathami | reverse complement strand
CCCCCCGCCGGCGGCTGGCAGCCGGGGCCGCCGCGGGCCGCTGTGGTGGGGCCTCCCGCGAGCCGCGGCTTCGGAGTGCGTGGAGATAGATGGGCTCAGATGCCGCAGGTTTCCCTCTGCCCGGGGAAACGGGTGGCAGAAAATTCTGTTAGTCAGACCTCGGGTGACCGCTCGCTCCTCTTGCTGTTGTCACCTCACAAAACGCGTCTGCTGAGCGCGGTCTCAAACCGGGCCCGGGTGCTACAGCGAGTGCGTTGTGTGCGGGTGGCTTTCACAGCGGCTCCTCTTGGGCAGAGCTGCTTTTTGTTGGTGGTTAATGTATGCCGATCGCAGAAGAGGATCACGCAGATGGGGAGGGATCTGGGGCGTTGAGGAGTAGCTTTTTGATTCTGTAGCTAGTGTCGGTGCGCAGCCCATCTTGGTGTTTTTCCGTGCCTCTTGAGGAGTAAATCAGTTTAAATATTATGAGCGTTTCCAGGAAGAACGCTTAGATTTGGAGAGCAGAGTAGTTCTGTTGTAAAGGCATTTTCTCCTGCCTTGGTTATGTTTAGTCCTGTAACCTTTGGGCAGAGCACGTGAATTTGACTTGCTCTCTGTGAATCATGCGTGATTCTAGGCAACAAAAGAAAAACCAGTAAACACCTGACCTGTTCTCCCTTGTCTGTGCAGTCAGACTTTTCAGAATGCAGATACTGTGGGGTGCACGATAATCCCTAAAGGGAGCCTGGAATGCTCAGGTCTGCGCTCTAGTATCTATTGTCTTGCTAACCTGGGCATTTTGGAGCGATGAGACGCAAGTTTTCTTCCCAATTTGTCTGTTACTATGGACAATCTGAGGTGCTCGCCCTAAAGGCTGTGTAGGGCTTTGACTTTGTTTTATAAACAGGTCTGTTTTAAGCCCAGGTTACTTAACATACCATTAACATGTATGGCAGTAATAGATTTATTATTAACTCTTTTTTTTTTTTTTTGGGGGGAGCACTTCCTCCACTCGCTAGCTTTGGCCATGGGTTGTTAAGTGGAACTTGAGGAAGCTGCTGCCATGGTGGAAGAAGAGTTGGCCCGAGCTGCTTGTCATTTGGGTACTAAGTGCCTGTGGGATGCGTGCGAACAGCACGCTTCAAGATTCTCAGCTCCCTGCCCCAGTCTACCTGCAGCTGGCAAGCCGTGGTCTCTGCAGCACATAGAACCATGCTGCTGGAAGTTAGCTTATTTTCTTTATTTTAAAACTAATACATATCTGGTAACATCGCTATTAACATGAAGTTCTGTTTGAACTATAACTCTTCTATTTTTTAATTTACTTTCGCAGTAATTAAGTGTTGTTTCATATCCTCAGGGTATATGCATACAGATACGTTCTCTTGCCTACCTGTACTGACAAGTGTGTTCTTCCCCACTGGCATTTTCCGTCTCCTCCTAGGTTTCCAGCTCTGTGGAGGGGAATTTGAAATCCCCCTCACGTTATTCCTTTGGTTCTCGGTGCTTCCTTCTGTATGCTATGCAGAGTACAGGAGCCTCTCCTACTGGAGAAGAGTTGAAAATATGACATGGTGGAGATGCAAAGCTCCCGTTGAAGCCCAAGTGCCTCACAGTTGTTGAGTGCTGGCCAGAGCCTGCAGCATGGAGGGAAGAGAGGGGCCTTCCAGAGCTCTCTGTGGCAGCTGATTATGGGGCTCATGGAGGGACGGGTTGGCGTTGGTGGCACCTCTGGTTCCAGATATGGTAAATTTTGTTTAACTGAAATGCACAGTTTCACCGTTTGGGGTTGTGGCCCTATCAGAGTACGTATGATTCATATGGGCAATGCGTGAACACACGCAGCTGCCTGAGCAATGCTGATTGTTCAGTCTTTCTCTGCAGTCCTGTAGTGCCACCAAGTCAGTATATGGGATCGTTGAATCTTCTCCAGGGAACTTTTAAAGTGGCTTGCTAGTCAGAAGAGTTAAAGGCATTTGAAGAGTTCTTTGGGTTGCTCAGTATGATTGGAGATGGGTTAAAGTGGCTGAGTAATGCCATGGACCTTCAAGCACATGATGGAGCAGGGTAGTTTAGCTCTGCTTGTAGCTGGTCTCTAGTGGTGTGCAAAGTAGCAGAGTTGCTGTTCAGATACTCCTTGAGTGATCTCTTAACCTTATGATTCTGAGGTCATTTCCCTCTGATCTTTTCACTCAAACTGTTATTTGTCATAGCCTTGTTTCTGATTTTTTTTTTCTGAATTTGGCTTTATTTGGGATATCAAGTGATATGATCTCATCTAAACAACCTAGAGCTTAAGCCATTCTGCAACAGAATTTGTCATCAGCTGTCTGCAAAACAAGACATAGGTCAGTGTGTAATAATTCATCCTTTCCAGATAGCTTCACTGCTTCCTTGTGAATAAAACAAGCATTTTTCCTCTAAGCAGGTCCTTCCTACTGCCACTGCTCATAATAGGTTTTGACATCTTCCATTTAGAAAAAGAAGTACAAAGAATTATCCTGTGATCCTATGACAAACACGTGAGTCCTGCTTCATGGATCGACAGGGATGGGAAATGTGAATTTGGCATCTCTTCAGTCTGTGAAACAATGCCAACATGTTGGGTTGGGTACACAGGACAAGAAAAGGGAATGGGGGTCTAAACAGTGTTTAAACAAACAAACAAACAAATAAGCTTTGCTGTAATAAGAATCTCAGCTTTACAGCAATTGTGCACCCTGTTAACCCAAGTGTGACCACGTCATGTGTCCCGAGGGAAGTTATTTATCCTCCTGTGACTTTTGTTTGTGGAAATGAGACACTAATCAGCTTGGTGTCACTAACCAACTTTGGCCAGCTGCCACTCTTGGTTTTTGCCAAATGAATTGCTCTGCTTTAACGTTCCAGTTATCACATGCCTTTCTTTCAGCCCACAGTTTTATAACCAGTCTTGAGACCTTTTTCTCATGCTTACAGTCTGCGTCGGTATGTACAGTGTCCTTGTGCAGCAACAGATTATTCTGGTCAGTTTTAATAAGCTGTTTCTGAACTAGAGAAGATGGATAAAGAAAGTTCTGGTGTCATAGCAGTGAATTCTTACTTCAAGCTTTTTCCCTATTCACTGCTTTTCAATATGTGGTAACTTAATAGTAGAAGTTTTAAATAGCTTGCAAGACTTGAAATAAAGCTCACATAAAATACACCTGAATATGCTTTTAATTGAGTTACACAAGTCATTTGAAAATCCCTTTGCAAAGTACTTAATTCTTACACATTGATGTTTTGGCAAAGGCCAGAGACAAGATAAGCTTAGTCATATAACATATTAGATACTACAGCTAAATAGGAGTGACAGAAATATGTGTCTAAAAATATTTTAGATTACCTTAAATTGAAAGCAGAACTTCTGCTTGCAGCAGCGTGGTGCTGTTAGGGTAGTCATAGCAGCGTGTTTTTGCATAGCCTCTGTAGCAAGCGCATCTTCAGCATTATTCCTGTTGCCTCAAAACTGCAGAAAGAAGTCATGCAAGAGGGGGGGCCTGGGGAGGAGTTGGGATAGAAGCTCTGCACTGTTTGGGTGGAAAGTAGCTAGAGGTGAGAGGTACAACGATGTCAGTGAACTGCGTCTTCTGGTGATTGGTTTGTCCCTGTGAAAATGATATGGAGATTGCATCTCCTTAAATCTAATTTTGATGAGGATGGGGTCTGTTTGCTTGCTTGTTTGTTTTTTTGTTTTTCTTTCCGTGTTCTGCCAAGCTTTGCATCAGAAAGCTTGATGTGTGAAGCTGGGAATTTTAAAGGTGTCCTCTGATTGCTGAATAAGTTAAGTTCCTGTTAGTTAAATATTTTAAGTTTTTGCTCTCAACTGTAAATATAATTGAGATACACGGCAATGGTTATTATTGCAAATGCAGATCCTGAAAGGAGTCTTAGCAGCGTGATTATCCTTGTGAAGCCCAGTATGGGTTTTTTTGTGCTTGTGCAATTGGCAGTTAGCACAGCACTGATAGCAGTACCAAACTCCAGAACAGTTTTTTCAACAGTACAGGTGCATAGATAAGTGGATTCCTGCTTCAGATAAGGAAAGATAAGCATGTGGTATGTGACAAATGAAAGTGGAGAAGTGTTTTGTGACATGATTAGCTATGTATAATGCTTGGACAGGTGGAGAGTGTAAAGTGAGAGCAAAATCATTTTTCCGAAACCTGGCATGACATCCAGTGTGGTTTGTTTTCACGGAGTGCGTGGTGGATACTCAAATTTCTTGATCTTTTAGCACGCAGTTTTGTTAAGTTTAATTCATCTGAAAAACGCTTGCCTGAGAAAAGTTCACGTTACTGCACGAACAGTTACTTTTGCAAAGCATGTTTCTCGTACCTCTAACTTGTGCAGTGATTAAGACAGATCTGGTGAGGCTGCAGCTGTCCAGCACCGAGAGGGTCTTGGTGCCAGCTGCTGGCTGCCAGGAGAGTTATCTAAATATAGGAAAGCATGGTTCTTTTTGTGGATTCTCTGGTATTTGAGTTATTTTGAAAAGCTCAGCAGAGGATCTTTGTGATATGTCTAAGCGAGCACTCCTGTAACTTTGGGTGGGTCTGTATGTTGCAAAAACCTAGGAGAAGATGTGTGTGAATAAAAAGCCACTGCTAGTCTTTTGTTGCCGATGATTTTTTATTTTGTTCTTATTTAGGAGAACCTGTGTTAGAAGGCACACGAGAGTACACAGGTTTTCTATCTAATTCTCCCTGCAAATGTTTGCTCCTTTTGGCATGCTGAGTACCCATTCCAAACCAAGTTTCAGCTGAGTCTTTTTTATTTTTTATTTTTTTTACATGCTGAAGCGATGTCTTTTATTCAATTTCTGTACTTGCCTAAATGAATTCAAATCCGTTTTTGGATTTCTTTTATTGTGTGTTGTGGTACCTATCTCTCTTGCTTTCTCTCACGCACAGAACTGATTTGTATTGTTTTATTCAATTTGTCCTTGCAAATTTCTGCAGGCTTTCATTTCTTTAAAGGAAATGGTGACACTTGCTTTTCCCTCTCACCGCTGCTGCAGCAAAATAAAGGAATACATTTTTGCATACTCTTAAAAGTAAAGTTGAAATTTCACGTTTCTCTGAAGTTCTGTGTAGAATGGTGACTAATGTACTTTGCAAGCTCATTGACTAGGAAATGTGGCCAAACATAATAAGCGCTGTTCACTGAAGCTGAATAAGAAAAACCTTGAAGAAAATCTAAGTTAGTGATTAGTGCTTTCTTTTTAAGTGTATGTAACAGAATGGGTGACACGCAGTGCTGCAGAGAGAGAAAAGCTGCGTTCGGTGAGTTTTCCCTTCCCCTTCCAAGACCAACTGAAAAATTTACATTTGTTCTTGACTACTGTGTAACAAATAATTTAATATGCTGACTGATTTTGTATTAGAGAAAAATTGCTGTCACCAATCTGCTGGAGCAAGACTTATTTGATCAAGTGGTTTGTCTTTAACTCGTTGGTTCAAAACCCCTTTTTTTTTTTTTTAAATACTTTGTGACATGGAAAAAGAAATGTGTGTGTAAATATATATAAATTAAGAAAAACACCATTTTAGGGCGTGGTCTGAAGCCTATTGGAATTACGCGTTAGGTATATTTCCATTGTCTTTAATAACCTTTGAATCAGGAATTTTGGATATCTTACTGTACTAAGCTGATTTGCATTTTCACAGATGAGAAAGTTTCAGTATTTTTTTGCTATTTGATTTCGTAAAGCCTTTTCCTTAATTATTAGTTTTCAGTAAGCCTCTGTTTAAGTGGTGCCAAGCGATCCCTTAGCAGTGGGTAGTACTGTTTTTTGTTCTTTCAGTGTACTTGGATTTTTGTCACGCATGGAGAACTGTGCATCTTTCACATCGGCTGCTGTAGTGAGTGCTAGGCAAACAATACCTTCTTGTTATGCAAGCAAAATAACAAAATACCATGCACCAAAAATATTAGCAAAATCAAATACTTGAGATCTATTTAATATACTGTGTTATATGTAAAATTTCTATATGACCAGGAAAATATAGATCTTTTAATTCATGTATGGTAAGCTTCTTTTCAGGGTATGAGAGCTAGTATGTGGTATAGGTCCCCTTTCTTCCGTCATCCAGTGCACACCTTTCTGGAGGTAATTTTGTGGGTTGCCCACTGCCTGTTCGTCCTGAGAGGCACTTATTTTAACGTGGATTCCAGAGTCTCAAACTGTCATTTGTGAACCATAAAAAGAAGTTCCTGGAGTTACAGAAGTAGCAGTTTTCCTATTAGGTCATGTAATAAAGATTTAGTTTGTTGTGCTAGGTATTAGTTTCGGCCTGGAAAAAGACAGCTGTTTTTTTTCAGCAGCTTTAATTCACCTCTCAGCAACAGGGGCATAGGTTAGAACAGTGCTGGGAATACACTTTTTTTCCCCAATTATTTGCTGCTATTAAGGGTACTTGGTGGAATTCTTTTGAATCATCTTTTGATCTTTGTTCAACTCTGCAGAACAGAGAGGTGGGGTTTGGTGCGCAGAGTAAAGCGCTAATTGACCAAAAAGAGCTGTGACTCCATCAGCTTATGGATGGGAGGGGAAGGTTGATGACTGGCAAAACTGCCAGGTTAGCTGTCTTTGCTCCCTGGAGGCAGCCTAAGACTTCTTGGGGACTTAGGAGAAATGGCATTTCGCTGAGAGGAAGGTGGAAGGGCAGAGACAGGCTGTGCTGGGCAGCCGGCATGGGGTGAGGGAGGAGATTGCTGGTACTAGCCAGGGGCCGGTCCCCATCCCATCTTTGTGTGGATGGTCAGAGAGCAAAGACAAGAAACCAGGAGGCTGGTTTGCTTAAGGCATGACTTAGCAGCATTTCCAATGTTACTCAGTTTTTGGGTTTGCCTAATGTCTCCTGGAAAGTTATGCCAATGGTCCATCCTCTTGAATCGAGAACACCTGATTTTCTCTGAGTGACCTGTGTTCTAAAGCCCGACTCTGTCATTGACTGACACGTGGTCTGTAATATAACTAGGATGCAATCCATTGATTGCTTTGACAATTCGAATCAAAGCTGCAAGCTGATGTTGGAAGCTGGCTTGCATGGAACAGCAGCAGGGATTGTATAACAAGATCCTGGGAGAGGAGAGGTGACGCAGGCTCTGTTTAGGACAGAGGCATGCTTGTACTGTGTATAGGTTCAAGCTAATTATGGGTGAATGAAACAGTGTGGTTTTTTTCTACAGCCTAATTGCCATCCTTCATTTTCCTCTGCCAGCAGGCAGCAATTTTTGTGTTTAAAGGATTTAGAACACCATTCAGTCATCACAGGTATCTCCTCGCCAGAAAGCAGTTCAGACTAAAGGTTTGCCTTTCGCTTCTATGTCTGAAGGAAAAAAAGGATTCTTACGGTGTTCCATGAGAAGCTTCCCATTTGCTGAGTTAAGGTATCCCCTAAGGAGGGGAAACTTGTTGGGACTTGCAGACTTTAAATTGCCAGCTGCTGCAGTAAAACACAAATTTATGCCCTGGAGTATAATTATTTTTCATATAATTATCTATAGCAACGCTCCCTTATGTTATGACTCTGTCCATACTTGCGAGCTGAGCAGCCCCAAGCATAGTCGCTGTGTGCAAAGTCCGCCTCTGGTTTTCCACGTGCATACACTGAAATTCTCAGAGTAATTGTTTTCTGTGTTTGGAGATATATAGCACTCTTGCCTGTATTTCCTCTAGTTCGACCTGTTCTATGCAGGAAGTTTTTTAAGCCATCCCAGCTGCTTGTTCTCACCCCATGGCTTCTTGTTGTTGTTTGTTTGTGTTGGCGTATGTTTTCTTTCTTACATATGTTCATCTTTCTCAGCTGTGGTCAGCTGAGTGGGTACAGGGCTGAAATCAATTTCCCCTATTTGATATCATAGAGAGGGGCGAACTGAATATCGCATGGAATCTGCGTGCCGGTCTCATAGATGTATGTTGGTGTCTCTCTGCAAATGAGAACGTTTTTCAGTAGGGAAAGAGGCTTTCCTGAGACAGGGAAAATGCTGACATACCTCACCCTGTGTTTTGACAAAGGGTGTGTTTTATCTGAGATGCCTTCATGCGTGTGAGGGGACTGAGTTTCAGGGAGAATAGTCATGAGATATGATTTGGAGTTTTTCCACATGAAAGAACCTCTGCAGCGGATTGTAGTGAAGTGCAAAGGTTGTTTTTCTAGTGTTTTTCAGCTGGCAGTGATGGGTTACGTTATGAAAGCTCTTAAGCAGTGTGAGTTCCTAAATCCATTTTTGCAAAAGTGACTTTCCATTTTTAATCTCCTAGGCATTGTTGGTAATGGTAGCTACTGGGTAATGTAGATGGTCTTAGTGTGGTGTGTATGGTATCTGGAAGATGGCCTTAATAACAAGCAGAACGTATGGGTTCTGGTAATTAAGAACTACTGAGAATCGTTAAGTTAGTAGCTACCTTGTCTTATAAACCCCAGCTTCATCATTCATATTTATTTATTTTGTTGTGATCTTCCATGTAATTCATCCACTAGTGGGTAATCACAGTGAAAAATTATTGAAGATGGAAAGAAATACATCACTGTTCTCACTTGAAAGCTGAAATGCCTGGAGGGCAAACGTCACAGAGCTGTGCTTCTCGCGGCATTGGCAGGTTTAAAATGCTGTCTGATTCCATGCTCAGCAAGCAGCGGATTTGTGGCATGCACTCAAATGAGTACGTTCTGAGTAAGTGTGCAAGCAGTGTGCAATGTGCCTCTAGATAGAGCTGAGTGCGGATTTCACGAGTAGCGTTTTCAGTAAGATCTTGATATTTGTGTATTTTCTCAGTGTTGAAGGGATTATAATGCCAGGATTATGTCAGTATTGGTTTAGCTTTTTCTAAGAAACCCCTTTGCTTCCTGAAAGAGATCAGTCCCATTCAGCACTGCATTTAGTGTGTCAGAGGGGTAGAAAAAGCTCTTTTGGGAATACAGTATTAAACTCATCTGATCCTCAGGACTTCACAGAGAAGGCATTTACTAAAGCATGCACTAGGAGCAGAAGGAAGAATAATGGTAAACCAAATTACTGCTAATGGCAAAGAGTTATTGCTGAAGGGTAAGTACTTCATGTTGATATTAATATCCGCAAGGGATTACGGTGTTCTGAGGCTATTAGGATATCTGAACTGAAGAGTAAAACCACTGCGCTTTCTGAAACGCAGGGTTATTAAATTGCTAAATCCTCTGACTTCTGTAGTATCAGTCAACTTATTTGGTTAAAACAACAACAACAAAAAACTGTTCCCTGCTCTAGATTTGCAAAGTACAGTAAAAGTCTGGTAGTAACTTCATGCATGTTTATTTAGGGAGAAATCAAAGATCTGTTCACTCAGTGCTTTCCTTTGCTACAGCCTGACTTTAGCATAGGTTGTCTGTGAAAGCTGGGGTTGTTTTCTCCATGCAATACAGTATTCAGAACTCTGAACTATTTTAGAGGAGGTAATATATTACCAACAATGCAGCTTTTAATTTATTTTTGGTAAAACTGTGCTTTGTGTAGGTTTTGCAGGTGGTGAAGCTGTTGTCGACTAAGTGCATGGCATCTGCAGTGTAGTGGGTAAGAAGCACACTGTTACATGTTGGGGTAAAACCCAGTAAACAGAACTTTCGTGACACTGGTAATCCACAGTGCAGTAAATAATGTTATGTATTAGTCTTAAAACAGTGAGTTATTTTCTTACAATACCCATTAATGTCAACAGTTTGGCCTTAAGCTGCAGTTTGTGAAGGAAGGGAGCTTCTCACTGTGGCATGTGGGGGTTCAGCATTGGCAGTGGAACCGCACTGTTTTTCTTCTGAGCTTGGAAGGTCACTATCAATCTTTCACTACTGCAGAATAATGAAATTCTCATGTTCATTTTTGAAAAACCTGAAAGCTAAATCCTAAAGAAGACAAGGGGAAAAAAATCCAAAAATTATTTGGATAAAACTGACTACTTTGCAGCTAAAGTGTAAATAAATCAATATTCCTCATCGGATTTGTAATGTGAGCTGCCTGTGCTGCTGCAGTGAATGTGTTTATAATCAGAAGTTTAATTTAAAATGTTTCTGGCTAGCTGTGTATTGTCCACGGAGGAATGAATGTGTCTAATAGGCTCTCTTTATTGTTACTTTTTAATAAGATCTCTACTTTGGACTATGACTAAAATGGAATTAAGACTTTTTGCTTAATAGTTGGAAGTGAATAATTCAAGAAAAGAAGCAGTATCTGATTTTTACTTATGAAATGTGTAGGTGATAATCTCTGCAAAAATATAACTGTAAATTGGGTAACGTATTATAGTTTCCCAAATTTAGTAAGGAGGGGGTTTTGTAACAGTCCTGACAGTAGGAGTGTCATTTAGCCCAGCCACATGTGGAGAGCCATGCAAATAAAGCACATGGACAGACTTAGAATGTATTTGAAGTGCTGTCATCTGTGCTTTCCTTAGGCTGTCTTAACGTGGGAGTCTCTCGATACACTTCCAACACTCCTGAGTGATTTGCTGCAGAATGTGAAGATACCAGTGTTCTTGAACTACTAGGGAAGGACAAAAAAATGAGTTAGGCTTTTCTGTTCTCCGACAACACTCGGTTGTGCAGAGCTTTACTGTCATTGGATGGGGTAAAGGAAGCTATCTGAGCACTGCACAGCCTTCTCAAGGGAACCAAGTTTTATCTTATGATGCAAATGTTTAGGAAAGTGTTATCGCTGTTAACATCTGGAAACTGTTTTGTCAAAAACTGTCACGACAGATCCTTTTCATAAAAACAAACTAAAACTACAAAACAACGACAACAAAAAACCAGGTGTTATGAAAATGGTCTTGGGCAGGTTTTTATGTTAAGACTTTATCCCCAGGGCTGCGAACAAATGTCTTCACAAAAATGTGTTGACTGATAAAACTGATTGGTTGTGCAGGAAAGAAATATTCTACCTGAAAGTAACTTTTTCTGCTGTAGAGTAGCTGTCTTGTCTGTTTTCATTTGCTTTCAGGTCTTGTTTTGTGGGAAAAAAATTCCAGCTGGATTCTGGCCTGATGGTGATTTTTGTAGAAATTTGCTGAAGATCTTGATGCAAAAAAATCTGCAAAAGCCAGAATGGGTTATCTGAATGGAACTAATGTGTTTTCCACAGGAGGATCAATTTTGCTTACCTTGAACCATCTGTAAATTAGGCTTTTATTTCAGTTAGTTTCTCTGTAGGGGTAATTTTCAGCGTGCCAAGATGCGTGTGCAGGAGATGCACTCCAGGGATCAGCTAATTCAGCCGTTTCTTTCTGACTGAAGAGTGAGCCTACATGATTAGTCAAACATAACTGCCTGCTGTTTAGATAGCTGAAATTAGGTTAAAGGAATCCCATACCGGCTGCTGGGGTATCCACTCCAATTTCTAATCTTAAATTTCAGTGTTATTTGTAGACAGAATATTAAAAATATGAGTGATGGATTAAAAAAGAAATCTAAGATTTAATGATGTTCTCTCTGTGTGAAAACCGCTCAGTGTGTCCCTAGCTGTCAAAGGCTTTGTGTCCAGTGATGCTTGAAAACAGTGGTGCTAGCTGCTGTGCAGCCTGTTTCATTACAGAAATATTTTTATTGTGGTGTGCGCAAAGGAGTCTGTACTTGCATAGTGCAATTACAAGTACGGCATTAGCTCTTACACTGCTCCAGAAGTTAAACTGTGTGGCAGGGAGGAGTATTGGGGTTTCCTTTGAGTTTCCGGCTCTCTGGTCAATCTCTGCTGTTCCTCTGCTACAAAGAGGTAAATGAAACGAGTTCCTTTCTTTCTTTGATGTAATACTTCAGCTCTAGCTCTGACTTGAACAAATGTAGTCCATAAGCTGAGAATTAACATTGGCATTTCATGCAGGGAGAACTATGGGAACTCAGAACATCATCATCACAGCTTGCGGCCATAAGCGGGGCTTTGCGCAGCTTGCCTGCCCTGCGAAGCACGTCTGAGCGTCTGTGTTCCTCTTGAGATGCGCTGAGAGGAGGGGTGATGGGATGGTGTATGTGCCTCAGATATATACCTGTAAAAGCAAAGTGGCATGGATTTGTAATCAAAGTACTCTTGGGAATCCTTTTTTCAATATTTGAAGTCTTTCTGAAGATTAACTTGCATTGTTACATTCTTCCTGTTCTCTGTGCTGGCTAGGCAAAAGCTAGCCAGACCATGTCCATCTGTGCCAGCATGCCTTAACTTGTCACACAGATAAAGCCTCCGTAAGAGCTAGCTGAGTGTTTCTGCGTTAGTCATGTCCAAATGGAAAGATCTGAGGGTGTTTTAAGGTGTACTGATTTCCACTTGTTGAACTGAACACGATGAAGCAGTAGGGGAGTGGTAGTGTTCTTTAAGCGTGTTTGGAAACTGACAATAGAAGAGAACAAAACCTTGACAGGTCGAGTCATGCAGCCACTCCTGCCAGCTTCTCACAGGGATGATTACTTGTGTACTGTTCTGCCTGAGTACACTTTATCACTGTGAAATGTCCTGGTCTTTCTTTATGATAGCTGCACCGTGCCTAATTGTTCAGCTTTCATTTATCCTCTCTGATCCGTTTTTCTCACAGTTGTTTTAACCTGTAGTTTTTGTCTGTAGTTTTCCTTGAATGCTGGTTTTCATCCCTCACCAAAGAAAATGCAGTAGCTTGCACAGAAGTCTTGCCTACACAGTGCTGTAGTGGGGAAACTGGCTCTCTAGCCTAAGCCCCTTCTGGAAAGAGAGCAGTAATGTAGACGCTGTCCTCTGTTCTTAGTCTTCTTTAATAAAGACAACCTAAGCCTTCTGGAGGAAGAGCAAAATAAAACCAGTCCACAGACTGTCTGGCACAGTCGTGGCACCTTGTTTTTTCTTGGCAATGAGGTAAAAGTTAAGAGAAGGCTTGGACATCCTGGGCTTGTGTGTCTGCATGTATGAGAGCTGTGTCCTGTGCCTGAGTACGGGAGCTATGAAAAGTTCAGGCAGCTGTGATAGAGATCTTCAGATAAACTGTGTAATTGTAGTGGTGCCTGTAAGTAGAATGATTTGGTTTGGAAGAGAATTGGCAACATTCAGAAGTTATTAATAATTTAATAATTAAGAAGCCTTAATTATTGAAAGGTAAAGAAGACTGAGAAGCAATGAAACGAGTGAAGAGGAAATGCCAACCCAGTTGGAGTATGGCTTGTCTACCTCAAAAATGGAGATTGACTGGGCACTAAGGCGAATGAATTATTCTCTATTGCAGAGTAATAGCTCCCTCTTTATGAAATGTTCCTTGCAAAACCATCTTGCATCATGAACGCTAACACCACATAGCTACTCTCCAAGACAAAAGGCCCGATAACTAAGAATGTGGAAAACTGAACCCATGTCACGAGATGGTGCTTGCCCATCTCTTGACTTCATGCTTGAGAGTGTGAACTGCCCTCATGTGAAGCTGGGGCAAGAATTCCCCAGAGCATTGTACCGAGGTCACCTCTGCTCTCCTCCAAAACTGACGCAGATAACAAGCTCTTTCCATGCAAGTAAGTCTGTTTGAAGTATTGCTCATTGGCAAACGGAACGTACTGGACAAATATTTTATTGCAGTGTTTGTTACATGCTTTGCTGCGCTCCATTCTGTTTTATTTTGGCCACTTGCGATTCCGTTTGAGGAAATGGAGTCATCCACCATAGGTTTTGCTCATGAAATTGGGAACAGAATCTCTGGAGGTTATCAGATTGTGACTTTGGTGTTGTGTTTTAGAACATGTATGAAAAGTAGAGATTACGCTGAACATGCAGCCGTAGTGAAGGTGATTTTGGCTGTCGCTTAATTGGCTTTTTTGAACTTTTCAATGTAATACTCTTCTTGATGAGGGATACATCTCTGAGGCACCCAGATCCACATATTGGTCAAGTTAAAATATGATGTCCTTCCAAGGAACTTGAATATAAAGTTAGAATGCCAAGGAATGTAGAAGTGCACAGTGTTTGAGAGGGGTTAATGTGGCATTTCATGGGATTGGTAGAGTCACAGAGTTCAGAAAAATCACTCTTCTGTAGGATGCAGTAATCCATAATCTGTGTATACTTCCAGGATAATGGAGCTAGTGCTGTGGGTGATATAACTTCAGCTGTATTTCTCTATCACCTGAACTTTTCTGCACAGGGAAAAGCATGCCCTAGCAATTGCAAAAACAACACTCTGATTCCAGTCACTTGTTTTACTGATTTCCTGTTGCAGTTAGCTTTGTTTGGGCTTCCCGTGTGCCCACAGATGTACAGAGCAAACACACCAAGGAGTCAAATTCCAAAAGGAAAGACCAATGGGAAGGAGTTTGGTGATGCTGAAAAATGCAAGTAGTGAATGAGAGAGGAGCCAGATGCTCTTTTTGGTGGAGAGCTTTTGAAGAGGCTTTTTGTGAAAAAATGTGAAATGGGGTGAAATAAAGATGCGTCTAAAAAAAAAAATCCATTTATCTTGTTTCTTCTTAAGTCACTGGTCTTTGTGTCAGGCTTAGGGTGAAGCTACATGAGTATATAGGAGTTGAGAAGTCGGCAGACCACTTGTTTTCAATGTCATAAGTAAAACCTGTGACATGACTCAAATTCCTCAGAAAGAATTGCAAGTGTGCTTTGACTACAACAGCGCAGAATGGACTGCAGCGCAGCATACGGTCTGCACTGCAGTGGAGTTGGCCTAGTATGCTCTGGCTGACAATAAAAGACCTAACTTATGCAGCGAGCAGGCAGTTCCTACAGTTTGCTTAGCATAATATTTGTCATGCTGAAATTGATAAACATGGTATTTTGCAGGATTGGAGAAGTTCTGCAATGCACATCAGCGGAGGTGCGGTCAGCAAATAGGTTGAGCCCACTGGTGAATTAGCAGCTGCCTTGCGCATTTTGGCGTTGGTTGTGAGAGCTGTGAGAAAAGCAATAGGCGTATAAATGCTGGGCTGCTATCTGCAAGTGTTTTGGGTCAACTAAATGGCTATTGCCAGAAACTTGCCAAGACATCTGTTGTTTGTGTTGATTGTGTTTTTTTTTTTTTTTTTTTTTCCCTCCAACAATTTGCTGAAAGCACCTGTGAGCAACTTCTAGCAAATACGACTTCTTTCCCATGCTTGTCCCCAGTAAGAATAGCACTGGAATTTCTCACATTATTTTGCCTATAGCAGTAGCTTGTAACAGTGTGGTGGTATATGCTGACCATGTGTGTAGGGGAGGAGCTGTCTGTTTGCATGCTAGGTTAATTTTAGAAGTTGATGCAAATTTCAAAATGCAAAAATGATTTCACTTCCATGATATTAAAATAATTTAGCATAGCCTTGTTCAGTTGGTTGCTTTACTCATAGAAAATATGCACCAAAAATCCAGTGCTTCATCTTGTGGTGTTTATTTTTTATTTTTTTAATATGTTCAGTGTACAGTACTTCTTTAACTTTCAGTCTTTTCATTTGGGATAATCAATTTTTCTTTTCAACTTCTTTAGTGGTTACTGGTTTTTTGTTATTAGAAAAAAAAAATATATTCCTTGGACTGATTTTCTCTTAAGGAGATACTCTTGGAAGTATCTTTAGTTTGTATTGGCTGAAAGAGCAGGGAGTGAAGAGTTATAGGCAAAAGAAAAACTTTTGTAATGGGAGACACAGATCAGAGAACTTCTTGTTACTGGAATCAACTTCTTTTTTTTTTTTTTTTGTTTTGTTTTGTTTTGGGAGAGATCATTTTGTACTATAGGGCCCTTAAAAAAAAAAAAATAGCTACTTATTACAAAAAGCTCCAGGTGATTGTATGCTTTGCTTTTCCTGTACCTGATGTTAGGTCTTATGCTTGTAAATTAAAAGGAGTCTGAAGAAGGCATAGTCCGTGCTCAAAACGCGGTAGAGGACAAGGCTTCATCAAGCGAGCGTGTTTTGATGTTTAGGACTTAATGGGCCGGGGGGGCTGGAGGGGGCAAGGAGGTTTTTGGTTAATATTTGCCAGTATTGTAACATCAGAGTCTAGTCTTTAAATTGTTCAGTCTTAATAGACCTGCCTAATGTGTTTGGGCATGCTGCTCTAAAGTTACTCTTAGCATTAGCAATGACTTCTGCATGCAAAAGAAGTGTCCTTTGGCTTGTCACGGTTCTGTGTAGCAAGTAGTTATCAAAGGAGACCTTAGAGAACAGAGGCGCAGACGGGGGTGTAGCTGTGTCCCTACTTGCACCTTTGGCTTTGCAGTGACTTGTTAGTCTGCTGCATTGAAAATGGGGGAACAGAAATGGTGAAAACTCCTCTGTCAGAGCAACAGGGCTGATGTAGATAGTGTTGCATAACATTAGGTACTAAAAAGAAACAGATTCTGTTGAACAAAGAAGTTCATTCCCCATGGTTTCTTTAGTCAAGGTTACAAAGTCTCCTTGGGATTTCTCTCTATGCTCTTTCCATAACCTGTTTCTTTTTTTTTTTTTTTTTTCTTAGCAGGTCATGGCAACCACAAAGAAAACAGCCCTTTCCTCAACAGTGCAGAAGCTGGCAAGGGTGGTGATTACTATGACAGAAATCTGGCCTTGTTTGAGGTAATTTGTAACTGTTTTTCAGACTTTTGATGTGATTTGGGAGGGATTGTACACGTGTTATGTATCGTTCAGTGGACCGTTGCAAAGGTTCGGGTGGTTTGGTACCTAATTCTCGCTGAGTAGAAATCTGGTGTCTTAAAGTCATTGGTGTGTTTAAGGATAAGTATGAAGTAGCAAAGTAAAATGGTACCAGAGGTGACTTGAAAAATTTAAATAGTGAAGCTGTAACACTGTGGGCTGAGTAGTATGGGAAGAGAGTCTGGGCTGATTTATTTTGTTGAGAAGCACCGTGTTATTCTGCAGGAGAGTGCCTAAATTCAGTACCCAAATTAGCCTGAGTGTCCTGTGTTATAACTGCAATACATCAATACTATGGATCTCTCCACTGTGTGTGTGTGTGGGTATGTGTCTGCTGCCTGAGGTAATGGTGGCCAGGGATATCCTGTGTGATGGAAAAGCTCAAGTATTACAAATGCTTGGGATTGTGGGGCAGAGAGAGGTGAGTGTTTCGACCTGGAAGTGAGGAGGACCAGACTCCTACACAGGAGGCCAGCTGGACCCACACAAAATCCAGCAGAATTCTCATTATCACCTCACTAGCACTGTGTTAAGTGAAAATACATCGTGGCGTGCCACAACATACTTTCTAAAAAAATGTTTTTGGAAGCTCAGGTTCTGGGGAGTGGTGCCCAGAGTTTGTGCACGGCTCTGCAGCTGCTTTCCAGCCGGGCTTCTGAGTTACAGCTTCACAGCAATCCTCGTAACTTGCACCCCAAGTTTTCTGTTCTGGGAACTCAGCGCAGGGCAGCCTGAGCCTGCTCTGTGCCCAGCCAGGTTGGCCCCTGCAGCTGTGTGGCATTGAGCCTGACACACATAACTGCCCTGCTGCCCTGGAAATGCTGCAACACGCCTGCACGGCAGTGCGCCTGAGCTAAAGACTTTGAGGCATGCTCCCAGCTCTGGTGTATCCTTCCTCCAAGGCACAGCTGTCTGTAATCAGGATAAACTCGCCTGCAGGTCGTGGAGGGTTGGCCATTTGTAGAATTTGCTGCTACTTACGTGCCTGCCTTTTTCATCAGCAATAAACACAGTGCTGCTGCAGGGCTGCAGGCTGTTTCTGTAGTACCAAGAGGAGGAGGAGGAGCAGGGAGCACCCCAGAGGCCATGCTGCTCAACTGAACGGGAAGAACATGACCTCAGCTGCTTTCTGGAAGGAGTCGTAACCAGGTTTTTAAAGATGGAAACTGTAGGTTTTGTAGATGAGATCTGAGGAAAGAGGGAGAAAAGGGATGCTTAGCTTATGGCATCCTTGTAACTGTTTGGAGTTGGAGTATGCATTAGATACAAAGCACCAATCCTCCCAGAAACTGTTTGTGACAATACATGCAGATGGGATAAAGCTGCAGACAACGAAATCTTCCTTAATCAGCTTTATTTTCTGTGTAGAAAGTTGTGCAAGGCATGGCAAAGAAAAACATGTAATTGCTCAATATGTAAGGCATTTCAGTTTTGCAGAGGAAGAGGAAGGGAGCAACTTCGTCAGGATTTTGTTACTTTGCTGGCTAGTTGGCCTGTTGTTTTCTCTTTGTCTGAGGAACATAGTTGTTTGCATGGGGAAGCCACAGGTTTGGCCTTGAAATTGCTTTCAGAAGCAGAGGCTGGATGGGAAGAATGTAAAACTGTGAGGCCCTGCACATATGGCTTCTGGGATTATTATTATTTTTTTAATCTAGGCTCACACAAATTACATTACATAGTTTGAAAAATTTAATAAAATGATCGGAATACACACACCTACAATGACTGGACTTCAGTCGCTGAATTGCTGGCTTATTTGGAAACTTGACCCTTTTAAAAGTATATCTGTTGCTGTAAGTTGACAGAAGAGATACATGCAAGGCACATGTTCATTTTCTTACAGTCACAAAGCTCAGAGTTCTTTATTGATATAATTTGAGTTTTTCTGTATGGAAGGAGAAGGGTGTATAAAGTACAGACCTGTTGCCTGGCCTTTTCCTATCAGAGCTGCCCTCACTTCAGAAAATAAATCCTCTCATCAGTGGTTCATGTGCAATGAAATATTCTGAGATTCCCTTGATGATTTTGCTCATGGCGTGCCTGACTCCAGCCCCTCTCCGTAAATGCTGTGACTTACAGAAGCTGACTCGCTGTCTTTTCCACAGGAAGAACTCGATATACGACCAAAAGTGTCATCTCTGCTTGGCAAGTTGGTTAACTACACTAATCTCACCCAAGGTGTTAAGGAACATGAAGAAGCAGAAAGCACCGATGGTTCCAAGAAGAAAGTATCAAAAGTAAGTAAAGATTCTCTCTGTGGCCAGCTAATCAACACAATGATTCCATGTGTGCTTCTGGAAGGCTGGACTCCTTTCCACTTCATCTTATCTTCTGCAGCTGTGAGGTGCTGTGACAGCACTGCAAAGAAATACCATAGAACTCGGTCTGTGGTAGGTAATGAGATGAAATAAACAAACTGGAATAGGTACAGTGCTTGAGCAGGGTGCGCTACAGGGCAGTTCTGTACACTTGGTATGGATTTAGATAGGTAGGATATGCTTTTAGCTGCGAATCAAATAAATGACAAAACAAAAAAACACAGCTTTTCCCTAGTGCTGTTTTAGGTGCCTGGCAGTATCTGAGATTTCTGCCAGCATGGTAGGTGTGACGCAGGACTTGCAGGAGACAACGCCCTTCTGGAGTGGTGGGTGGAGGTCAGATTGGGCACCCTGGGGCAGCTGAAGTGTCCTTGTGGTTGTTAGGCACTTAAGCAACTGAATTCCATCCCAGAGGATTTGCATTTAGACGGTTAGCCCAATTGGGCTGGCCTTGTAATAACTAAGCAGAGGGTGAGGTTTGATTTCTATCACGAGCCTACCTTCTAACTGCTGCTCTTCTCTGTGCTCTGGCAGTCAGGCAAGTATTTCAGTTAGCGCTAATACCTTAAGTGGTGTGGTTGCGTTTTATTGCACTTGCAGACCTGTCAGTCTGCTTGCAATTTTTTTTCAAAGGAACAGTTTTCAAAAAAAGAAAAAAAACAAACAAACATTACTCCTTGCTGAATGCTGGATTCCAGCTTCCTTACACACCTTCTGTTTTCTTACTCTGCTTGTTTTCACAACAATGTTCACAAAATTGTTTAGTCAACATGAAGCTTAAAGTTCAGTTTTACCTGAGACCATAAATACTAAAGTTCTGTAATATTGTGGTTGATGTGATATCATTACAAGACTGAGCGAAGGTTGTCTCGGTGCTGTAACTGCATTTTGGTACTTCAACCTTACCAAAAAAGTAGTTTAAACACTTTAACTCCTGCTTTCTTTCGTGTGGTACATGGTGTTACATTAACTGTTGAGTCCGTGCAAAGTTTTTACCTTAACGTAGCTAATATAACATTTTATGTGCACCTGTTTTAGCATGCTTTTGGCTAACTATTCCAAAAGTGACAGTTTAACCCATATTAGTATCTCAGTATTTTCTGTATAAACGCTGCTTTTTCCTGAAGTGAGTCTTTGCCTGACGTGTCTGTCTCTGAGACAGTTACATCAATTGCAATATCGTAACAGCAGTTTGGATTTCTTCTCATCTTGCTGTAAGTAATATGAAAGTTGAAGCATCTTGTGGAATATAATGAAGTTGAATAATAACTTGGCCAATAAATATAACATGAAAAACAGGAAATTCAAAACCAGTGACTGTACAATCCTGTGGATTGAGATTATCCTGAAAACAAATGAGAAGCAGGTGGCACGTGCTGTTTTTGAGCGCCAACTTTGATAACTGATTCATTGCCAAATGCTCTATCGGGTTTGCTCAACTAATACATGACCAGGTGAGCTGGCGGTCCTTTGTGTCAGCTACTGGAACTGGCATCCTACAGACAAGAACTGGAGCAAGGAGGGTCAGCGGACTCCAGATCTAATATTCAAAAACTGAAAGAAGAAAGCAGTCCTTTCAGTAAATGAGCATGTCATTCTCCATCTGAGCAGATAAGACACATCTCTCAGTGAAAATTCTTTTGTGACCTAGCACACCACTGTCCCCGGGATCATATCCTTTCAAACTGGAGAGAAGAGCGTGAGCAAGTGTGTGCAGGTGTGTGCACACGAAGGGCAGAAATCTGAAGGGCAGGTATTGAAAAAAATGAGTTCTCCCAAATTTTAAGCTTAGGGAAGTAAAGAATGAGGAACTTTGCCTTGCAAAGGTCATTGTTGCTGACACATGCTTAATAAAGTGACAAGACCAAGAGAGGCTTGACCTTTCCACAAACTCTGGAAAATACACTACATGGCTACCTGCCCTTCTGATCTTTTGGAAGAATTAATGCAGTTTGTGGATGGTGCAAATAAAGATCAGGAGAATTTTGGTGCAAAGCAGCTCAATATAAACATATATTACCCTGTTTTAACATTCCCATTAAATATTTTTGCTGGTAGCATTGTGTTGGACATGCATCAGAAAAAAAATTATAATGGATAGAGATTTAGTTTGCTTTTATGTTTGGTTAATACAGACTTGTATTAAAGCACTTAGTAGTCACAGTGCTATCAAAATATCCCGTTCTCATGATGGAAATTAGACTAAGTATTTTAGTTCATGTGTCTTTAAGAAGGCAGAGCTTTTCTGTGCTGCTGTCTGTCCTCATCCTACAGAGCAACCACAAGAGCTGTCATTACTGATCAATGTCCCTGGGCCCTGCAGCCAAGTGCTTTGATAACCCGTCATACTGGCACAATAGAAATAGCGTCCTTTAGACTCAGATCAATATTTGTATCAATTATGTGTCTGCAGCTGGCAAGAGTGAATGCTATGCATGCAGAAACATGATCTGCATCGCTGAAACTGAGATTTTCGAGATTGTTCTTTCCCTTCTCAGTTGGCCTACACCAGTGTTCTTCAGAATGTCTGTGCTTTATTTCCTTTATGCAGCATGGGGTGTTTAACTCGTTTTATCTGACAGCTGTAGAGACTGAACATAATACCCCTTTTATTTCAGATCGTATTCTGATGAGGCTTCAGTACAGGTTTAGCATCACTTATTCCAGCAGAGTCTGCTGATTATCAAATGCATAAAGAGGGTTAAGTTGCTGCAGTTTACTGGCATTAAATATTTCTATGAGCAAGCTGGCGCAAGCAGTATCTATGCATCATTCCTTTTATAGTGGTATTTTTTTATTCCACAGGGGAAGAAAATACAGAGTAAACTCTGTATTAACTTTGTACTAAGTGCCTTGGTTGCAGTTCAATGCTGTGGTTTAGGTTTGTCTGCTGGCAGACATTTAAGCGTCTCCTAGGCTGCTCTGCTTTGCAGTAGTCTCATGCAATTAATGCACAATTCCTCTTCCTCTGTGGCTGAAGCTAGCTTGTAGCTGGATGTGTTCAGGAAGCTACTTCAGAGGGATGGGAGCAGGGAAGATGAAGAACAGCAGAGCAAAGCTGCCAAACGGAGCAGATAGGAAAGAGCTGGGCTAAGGCTAATTGTTATGTGAAGGAAACAGGTGCTGAGAGACGTGTGAAGGGCAGGCTAAAAACTCACCTGCTTTGCTAGTGCTCAGAAAACTGCATGTGAAGTATAAAACAACTGTGCTCCACCTGCCCCTGCTGCGTAGGAGGAGTGGATTGGACTTCTGAGGAATCAAGTATGCTCTACAGAACAGCCTGAGGAGATCCTGCACTGTCGCACTGGAGCAACTCGTTTCAGCATCCCTACCCTGATCAGGATATGTACGTGCGAGCATCGTTTCTGTTAGTATTGGAAGATGACAATTCCCTTCATCCTCACACATAGAACTAACAGCTTTGTTGGTTCAGTAGGACAGCAATTTTTGTACAATATGGCAGATGAAGTTTTAGGGACTCCTTTGTACTGTGGCACTGGAGCAGCGAAGTAACAGCGCTCTGGCCGTGTTCTGGTAGGTCTCATAGGGTAAGGCCACTGCAAACCGTCAGCACGTGGTCACTGCCCACTTCTGGAGTTTCACTCAAGCTGCAGCATGAGCAGAGGAAGCTCCGACTGATCTAACTTCAGTTGCAGAGGGAATTCAAAGCTGACTTCAAGAAGTTCAGTCAGTACCCATTGTGATTTAGAGGACTGATTTAGATGGGTTTCTTTAGATGCTGCCCACCTGTAGTATGTTCTGGAATTCAGATACATTTGTAGAAAGAAGCATGAAAAGGGATGGGCCTTTGAGAAGTTGCTCCCCAATCCCCACCATGTTTCAGCATTCTTTGTAATTTGTAATGTAGAAGAAAACCTTAGAAAATGGAAGGAATGAAATGGCGTGGCAGGAAACCACAGAGATCTGGGACTCTCAATTTCTGCCGGTGTCAGGGGTGCCAATGCAGGGAAGACTTATTTTTTGAAACAAAACCCTTACCAGTGACACTCTGATAGCGGTGTTTGGGATCTGATTGTCCTCTGGGAATAACTATTCAGGCAAAGGAGAATTCTTTAAGATAATGTGTGGAATGCCAGTGACGCGCAGTTCCTCTGCAGTCACATCAACAATTTGCATTTTCTCAGTCAGTGTCAAAATTCAGTCTGATCCTAACTTTATTTAAGCATAAGGTAGTATCATTAGTTTTATGTGGGATATACAAAATGGTAAAAAATTCGTTATGCATGTCTCTGCTTTGCTTCCAAATCTTCTATAGTTATAATGTCGCAAAAGCGTGTTTTCCAGGAAGCTGATTTGTGAACTCGGAGGGTAGGATCTGTCCTACTCTGAGTCTGCAGCCTTCACCTGGTTTCATCCTAAAAGCTCTTAAGTTCTACAATAAAACAAACAAACGCATTTTGAGTTGTTAGTAATTGGTGTTAAATGCTGAATATAGGGGACTTCAGGTGTGAAGATGTGAACCTGTTCATAAATTGATGGTTTTAGTGTTAGCCATTGGCTTCATGTTTTGTGGAAGTGGAGGATGATAGTATTTGTGTCTCTCCTTTATGTTTCTCAGATTTCTGTCATTTGAAAAACTGAAGTTGTATTTTTTTTTTTTATTTTGGTTATGTACACTTTGAATAATTTCAGGTAATGAATGCCGATGTCCTTTTTCTCTTTTCTTTTCTTTTTTTTTTTTTTTTTTTCCAGTCACCCAGCATGGGCACCTTGATGGGGGTGTATTTACCATGCATGCAGAATATCTTTGGGGTTATTCTCTTCCTTCGGCTGACCTGGATGGTAGGAATGGCCGGAGTTCTCCAATCCTTCCTGATTGTATTACTTTGCTGCTGCTGTGTAAGTATATAGCTAACATAACGCCTGGTACCTAACCCCTGTGAAACTATTGACAAATTAGAGAGGCTGTATTGTAGGTGCGTGTGTAATGAGAAGCCACGTTTGTGCCAGGCTCTCCTGCTATGTTTGGTAGGCATATGACTTCTTTATTTCCTTGTATTTTTATTCTTTAATTTGAGTGTGATAATATTTCTAAGCTGGCAAACCGTTTCTACTGTAGATACAGCCATAAAAATGGTGCTTGTTCAGCAAACAGCTTCTTTCTGTGTCTGTCTCAGGCTGCCTGCTTTGCTGGACAAGCCTTTGCTGGCATTTCAGCCCTGCAGAAGGAGTGACACCTGTGCTCTTTTATCGTGCTTTGTCTGCAGGCAGCCGTTATTTGACCTGATAAAACAGCCATTGCCCAGGAAACAGTCTCAAGAGCTTGATGACTAAATTCCTCCTACCACTGCTTTCTTTCAGATAATGACCTGTCAGAGCAGAATAAGTAGAAATATTGTGGCCGGTTTGCTCTAACAAGGAGTAAGTTACAATTTCCATAATGCTGTTGACCCAGTTGCTTCCTTCTTTTCGCAGACTATGCTGACAACCATATCAATGAGTGCTATTGCCACCAATGGTGTTGTTCCAGGTAAGTGTAGTTAGCAGACTTCTCGTTAGTGGAAGAATTCTTGCTATAAGCTAGTAGTGTGGCTTTGTTCCAGGTAAATTTGCTTAAGTCAGGATACAAAACCTGAATTCATGTCTAGTATTTTTCTTTAATATCAATTAGGCTAAATGTTTTGTTTGTTTTCACTTAGCACTATACTAACAAAAAGATGCTGTAATTGAAGTCCTAGGGAAGCAGCTACATGCAGTAGTTTTGTTACGTTCTTGTTGTGTCTGTAGAAATTTATAACAATCAAGAAATGACAGTTTTATTCTCACTTTCCTTGTTCTATAGCTGGTGGCTCCTATTTCATGATATCCAGGTCATTAGGCCCAGAGTTTGGTGGAGCTGTAGGGCTCTGCTTTTACTTGGGAACAACGTTTGCAGGAGCGATGTACATCCTTGGTGCCATTGAGATTTTGTTGGTGAGTAATACTGGAGTAGTCATGCTTGTAACACAACTGGCAGATAGCAAGTGCTGCAGTTTTCTTGTCCCGTGTTCATATACACATTCACAGGTCAGACCAGAAGGTCTCCAGTTTCTCAGTGCCCAATTCGGTATGGCTAGCGTTGCCCTTTTAAATCTGCACACTCTGTGGGTATCTAGAATGTAAAGTCTGCAGAAAACATAGGTGGCAGTGGGACTAAATCAAAGACACGTGCTCAACATCGATGAAGTAGGCTCAGTTGTGCTACTGAGATAGAATGAGCTATTATCCCTTGGCTTTTCCTGTAAACTGAAGGAAGATTCCTGGTGAAGAGCGTGTTATGATTTACATTTCTGGTGTAGGGACAAGATCACTACAGTAGTATAGACGGAGTTCTGTTTCTGTGCTCCTTCAGCTTGCTTTCTTCTTATTTCAGACATATATTGTGCCACAAGCAGCAATTTTTTATCCATCCGGTGCCCATGATGCTTCCAGTGCTATGCTAAACAACATGCGGGTGTATGGAACTGTATTCCTCATCTTAATGGCAGTGGTGGTCTTTGTAGGTGTGAAATATGTTAACAAATTTGCTTCCCTCTTCTTGGCCTGCGTAGTAATATCCATACTGTCCATTTATGCTGGAGCTATCAAGTCCATCTTTGATCCACCTGAATTTCCGTGAGTAATTTTATTCCTTGGTGGGGTAACGTTTTGACTACAGGTTTGGAAGATGGGATTCAATGGAAGTTACTTAAAACTTTAGCCTAATACATTGTCAAAGCTCCTTTTTGTTGTGAATTACTTCAGATTTTTTTTAGCTGTAAATAGTGGCAGTGATAGTCTTCTGCATGCAGAGCTCATGGAACAGAAATTCCTTGGGCTGAGACAAATGCATTGTCACATTCTTTAATGGTTTCAGCAGAGTTAATTCTCGTGAGTATGCTGGAGTGATGGAGGCTGACATTTCTCATTTCTCTGCTTCCCACAAAGACAATGTAGTATCCTAGCCTGGGGCTGTTGTGTTATTTTTGAGCAAGAATTTCTGCAGTCCTCCGTAAGAAGCAATGTGGCAGCTCCATTTTCCCCAGGCCAGTCAGACATTATGTGCTGCCTTCCTGGCTGGAAGCTGTTAGGGCGTGATGCTCCCTCTTGGGAATGTGGGAGGTACCATGAGGCCGTGCTGAAAACCCAGTGGAACTTCCCCTTGGTTTGAAAGGAGATGAGTCTACTGCATGAGCAGCTGTGCTCTGCACACAACACGTGCTCCTTGGCTCGTTAAACGTGTAATAACGTTTCTAAAACTCAGAGCTGGAGCAGCAATAATGTGGATGCATGTGTTTTACCAAAACTGCAAAGAGTATTTCCTGATACTGCTGGCGGGAGATAAATGGAATGGAAATAGAGGAGCTGAGCCTGCATGATGGCTTACATTTCAAAATGTTGTGACCATAACTGAGCAATCACAACCCTCAAGTGCTCCCTTAAGATATTTAGGGCCCAGTGATTATAATATTTTACAACAGCAACTTGTTTACAGCAGTAAAAAATAAAACAGTGCCTTTATCTCCCCCTCATTATCTCTTGTACTGTTCTCAAATGTTCTCCTTGTGTTTCTTCTTTGGGCTGTACT
Source organism: Alectura lathami (assembly GCA_013399715.1). NCBI lineage: Eukaryota > Metazoa > Chordata > Aves > Galliformes > Megapodiidae > Alectura > Alectura lathami. Next base: position 384,980 of record VXAV01008806.1, on the reverse strand, counting down.
TCCTTCGTTGTACTCCTTTTGCTGCAGTGACCAGACATTGTACTTACCTTTAATACTGGAGGGAAAGGCTTCTCTGAGGTTGCATTTCACAGGCTTGCAAACCTAAAGAAGTGGCCCTGTCTCTTCCGTTCTTCTGGCGGTAGTGCTTGATGAGACCTGTGAACTAATATAACCTGCTAAAATAGCAGAAAATAAGAAACCTTTTTTTCCCTGCTCCCCATGAGCATTTTCTGGCAGTGGGAGAGGGGGTGGAATAAACTTCATCGTAGCAGTGAGCTGGTGTCTTGTATCAGAACCATCTTTGGAGATGTGGGTTAAAAATCTTCAGTGCCAGAGTAATCTGTGCCTGTGGTGAGGTGAATCACAACAGGCAGTGGATGGTTTTAGCAGTGGTACGTTATCTTCTGACAAGGACATTTGCTTATCCTGACTGAATTGTGTGTTCCTAATTCTGAAGCTTAAGTGTCCTTGATCACTTAAGTGCTGCTGGAGGGAAACTGGTATAGTGCTTTTCTAAGTGTCTTTAGATATTCTAAATATTTTCCATTCCTATAGTTCTGTTTAACTGAAAACAGAAATGTTGCCTAATATTTCACTTTCATAATTTAATTTAAATTTACCACTGTCAGCAAATTCATTAAATTACAATTTTACACCTCTCCCAAAATTGGTGGAAAAGTAGCTTTACGCTTCCAACAAAACAGATGCATTGCCTTCTTCCTGCTACCAGCATGTTTTTGAAGCTGAGAAATAACGTAGAAGACCATTGCCATTTGAAGCTTCCGCGATATGATGGGGAAAAGGTATATTTCATTTTGCAGGTGCCATGTAATAACACTGGTTTTTACATTTCCCTTCCAGAATTTGCATGTTGGGCAACAGGACTTTGATAAGAGATCAGTTTGATGTTTGTGCCAAAACCATAGTGAAGGATAACATCACTGTGGCCTCTAAGCTTTGGGAGAACTTCTGCCACAACACAAGCTTAACCACTGAGAACTGCGATGAGTATTTCCTACTGAACAATGTCACCGAGATAGCAGGAATTCCAGGAGCTGCTAGTGGCATTTTAAAAGGTATGTTTTATATATACATTTTATATATATATAACTTTTTTTGCTGAAGGAGAAGGCATCCAGTACAGTTGAAACAGACTGAACAGTTCACTCTTGGTTAGAAAAGAGGAACTGAAGAAATACGGTTATCGTGAAGAACATAATCTTGAACAAAAAAACCCGAGGTCTTACAGTCCTTACAAGAGTAGGTGGTATTTCGCTCTTTGTGCGCTACTTTGTGTGCTGTAAAACTGATTAAATTTGCATTGTACGTCTCACAATTTCAGTGAAAAGTCGACCATAACTGAGCTATACTAACATGAGAAAGTTGTTACGATTTTCAGAACTCTCCATTGCAGGCAGGTTAAGGCTATATCCTGGAGGATAAGGACACTTGTACAAAAACAGCCTAGCTCCTTCTTTGCTCAGTCCTGAAGGTAATAGGGTTGAAAAGTGTTCGTTATTGAAATGAGCTCCAGAGGACAGATGCTGTGTGCAGTAGTCTGATTTCTAAAATCGATTCAGCATTTTTCAGTGAAATTTCAAATGCCAGCCATATAGTTCAGTGATTTTTCTACTTTCTAAAGAACAAATCAGTTTATATCCAGAAATCTGGTCAATATTGCTGCTTGGAATGCTCAGCTATGCATTTAGTTAGAGTGGTTCATTAAAAATACTCCGTGTATTTCTGGGGGTTAAGATAGGTGAGAAGTGAAAAGAATGTTACATTTAGTGATTTTGAAGGATAAAAGTGCTTAGACTTCTGCGGCCCATTCATACATCTTCATCGTTTTTGTTACAGAATCCCTGAAAGCATGAAATAGAAATTTTCTTTCATGTAACTTGCCCTATGTCTTAATTTGTGTTGATCAGTGAATTGCATGAGTTGCAGTTGTAATCTGCAGCTGTAGATCCATTATAATGAGGAAAAGTTTGAACTAAATATGCTTTTCTGTGCTGTGATAATAACATGGAAGACAACTTATGGAGCAACTATTTGGAGAAAGGAGAGATACTAGAGAAAGCCCATCACCCGTCTGTTGACGTAGCAGGCCAGAAGAACAACTTCCATCTGTATGTGCTTTCGGATATATCTACTTCGTTCATGGTGCTGGTTGGCATCTTCTTCCCATCAGTGACCGGTGAGGATACTGGGAAAAGGGGGCATCTTGGGTCTCTGACCTTGATCTTACGTCCAAAATTTATTTTCAGGCATCATGGCTGGTTCAAACAGATCAGGGGATCTCAAAGATGCACAAAAATCCATTCCTGTTGGAACGATTCTTGCTATTGTCACCACGTCACTAGTCTGTATCCTTTTAAAATCAGTAGAGTGCTAGCACATTGTGGGTGACTCAGAGGGATGTTTGTGAATTTGATCTGTGGAACTGCTTTCAGGTGGCTGAATTGTGAATATGATTTGTCAGCAACAAGAAAAAAGAGAAACAGTCCTTGGGCTCTTTTTTCAGGATAGCTGAGTTGCTGTCCTGCTGTTTGCCAGCCCCCTTTTCATGTTTTGTATTGTCTTATTTTTTTGCCTTTCGGTTGCTTTTCTTTGCTGCACAATGGTCTATAGCTTTTCCGGCTGGGTGAATACAGGTATATCTTTATCTTAGGGTGTGGTGTACTGTTAGCATGAGGGAAAGCTTTAAACACAGAGGTCATAAGTTTCACGCCCTGAAATGTTTTTTAGTTTGAGTGACATCAAGGAGTATATGCGTCCTTGAACATCTTGAGACAAAACAAACCAGAGTCAAACTAGATGTTCAGTACAAGCCCAGCTCCCACGCGTGGAAGTTTTACAAACACTGTGCTCAGTGGCTGTGAATGGCTCGCTGTTTCCAGCTGGTTTCTGCTGAGACTGGGGCACTTAATTTGCAGATTGAGGATGCCCCTCATACCAGATCTCTGGGTGCCGGCTGTGTGGAACAGCCTTTGCCCCAGTTGAAGATGTCAGGTTTCAGATGTGGTTAAACTCCTGAGGGCTTAGGACTGTGGGAGCTTTGCCTAGGAAAAGCGATCTTTTTTACATCTCCTTTCTTGCTAGAGAAATGTCTTCCAGCTTCAGCTAGCCATTGATGTCCTAAACTACAATTTATGAAGATGGAAGACTTTCTGAACAAATAAAGAACCCATTCCTCCAAAAAACAACCAAGAAAACAACATGAGAAAAAAAAACCAAACCAAACAACAACCAACCAAAACCAAACAAAAAAAACATAACCAACCACCACCAACAAAATCAAACAATAAAAATTAGACCCTGAAAAAAAAAAAAATTTAGGAACTTTTCTGAATAAATCCCACCCAATGGGCAGCTGACTGACAAGGTGCTTCTCCTGGAACTTCTGCTGTTCTGAACCTGTGTTTTTTGCCAAACCCTGCAGAGCTGTGGATCAGGATCCCAGCTCGCTTATCCCAGCTTCTTAGCAGCACAGTTTTCCAGACATTACTTCCAGAAATGACCTTGTACCAAAGAAGTGTTTCCTCTGAATGCAATACCTATTAAAGCAGGTCACAGCTGTAACCCCCAGCTCTGGTGTTGCAGCTTTTCCAGTTCCAAACTTCTTTCACACAGGACAAGTTTACGCATAGATATTAATACGCCACCCAGCGGAAAGCTTACACATAGTTTTTAGGAGCAATCAGTGTTTCCTCTTTTATTACTCTTTGTATTTAATAATTGCATTTCAGAGTTGTAGGGTAGAACCTGTGATTTGAAGTTTAAAGGTTTAAATCCTAAGATCAAAACCTTCATTGGAATGCGAGAGCCGAGAAACTTGAATTATGCTGTACTTTCTAATGCAGAAGTAGTACAGTTTAAAAACGATCAAAATCCAAAGACCTGTTGGTGTTGTGAATGCCCTTAGAGACCGTAAAATGAGAAAGGGCCAGGTAATGGTTTGCCGTCCATTCAAAATATCTTCAAACACAAGAGGAGAGAAGTAGGAAAGGTATTTTAATACCATTTTCTGTTCTAAAGTACATGTTTACATGAAAATCACTTCATTTGAAGTTAACTCCTTTACTGTAACATTTAAAGCAATCTTATTTTAAAAATTGAAACATCTGTGTGACAAACAGTTACTGTTCTTGAAGGTCTATATGAGCAGTGGGATGTTAATTTACTCACCAGCTTCTCCACTCATTTCTGGAAATGCTGCAGGGCAAATGCTGTAGGACAGCGGCAGATATTGAACTTCTCACAATATTTTCTATGGTTGTTTTTGTCTGTCACGTCTGAATAAATTCTGCTTCCTTAGCGCATTCTGTACTCAAGACTTCAGTTGTGTATTATTATTTGGAGCCTGCATAGAAGGTGTAGTCCTGAGAGATAAGTAAGTAGCCACAAGTAACCACAAAGGTTTACTGCTTTAATACTTTTTCTTCTTCTTTTTGCAGAGAGTGTTGGATTCTGTCCACCTACCTTTTTTGTTGTTGTTGCTTTTACTTGTAGGTACCTTTTAAACCATATAAATATGTAAAGTGGGAAAAAAAAAAAAAAAACAAAGTTTGTCAAATCTTCTTGTGTTTGATTTGATGTTTTGTAGTGTGTTCTCAACACCAAATCATGTTTCTTTTTCCATTGACTGTCTTGTTTCGCTAAGCCTTTTCAAAAGTTTCTAGGGTCACTTGTTCAAAGATCAAATCCCTAACAGAAATAAGGTATAAAACAAAGCAGAAATGTTTTTTCATTAATTTCTTCTCCTGATGAACCTTCATTTTTTTTTTTTCCTTCTTTTTCCTCTTCGTTAATTACCAGGTCTTGGACAAATTACTCTTTGTAAATAATTTTCTGTCTTCACTGCTGTTTGAGATACTGTTACTAGTTTTTGTAAAAATACTGACAAAGCTGATGATGTGTGCCAAATAGCAGAGACGGTTTCAGCCTTTGGTATGTTAGCAAACTGCTTCCAAAGTTACTCTGATCTTTCTTGCGCTTGGTACCAATGGTCCCTAAATTAAGGGCCATTTTTTTTTTTTGAAAACTGCTCTTTCATTGATTGTCTCTTTCCAGTGGACAAGCAAAGATGTGCATGTGAATATAAATCAATCTGATGGGCGAAAACAGACAGACCAAACCAACTAACCAAACAAAACCACTAAATCTGTAGGAATGACTGATGCTGGTTTGTGTTGAGTGTTTTAAAAATAAAGTTAATTTTTTTTTTTTGTAAAGAGCTGCAAGTCTTTCCAGATGAAAGTATGAAATCGTATTCTGATAATGAAGTAAGGATTTTGTAATAAATAGTCAAAAGAAAATTTTCAAATTGCTGAAATCAGATTACGGAGACTTCCTACTTGTGTATTAGAAGTAACTGAGATTGTTTACCAGATCCTGTATTTCCTGTTGCAGAGAATACCTAATAGTTCATAATATTTAAACGAGATCTGAAAAGTGATCAAGAAAACTAGATGTATTAAAATATTCCTTCAAATATGAATGCTTTGCTGTTCCTCTCGGCAGGTACGGCGATGCAGTGAACAAGAACTTGGTGGTGGGCACCCTTTCGTGGCCCTCGCCGTGGGTCATTGTGATAGGTTCCTTCTTCTCTACCTGTGGAGCGGGTTTACAGAGCCTTACTGGAGCCCCCCGGCTGCTGCAGGCAATAGCGAAGGACAACATTATTCCTTTCCTCTGGGTTTGTACAGACTGTTTAAAACATGGCATTCTGTACGTCGTAACTAGCCGGTTGTGTGACTTTATGCTCTTGGAAATCAGGTTTATTTTCCCTAGTTTGCCCAGCATTGAAGTGAACGTCAGTATTTTTTTTGAGTGCTCTCTTTCATTTTGTGAAAAGCTAGGAATATTTTTAAAGGAGTTTGAATAAACATATGTGGTAATTTTGTGGACATTCATGTCTAATTCAGTGAGGCAGAGAAAGACATTAGAATGATCTGACTCCTTGCTCTAGAGGAAAGGTGTGTTGAAAAATTATTACTGTTTCTCTACATAGATCTACTTTCCAAGTATTTCATAAGATTATAATGAAAAAAAAAAGTATGCTTAATTTCTAATGTTTGAAAATGTTTCTGTTTCTTCAGGTTTTCGGTCATGGCAAAGCAAATGGTGAACCAACATGGGCTCTTCTGTTAACAGCATTAATTGCTGAGCTGGGAATCCTTATTGCTTCCCTTGACATGGTGGCTCCAATTCTCTCAATGTAAGAAACAAGGGTGGTCGCTATAAAAACAAACAAACAAAAAAAAACCCTAAAACAAAAACAAAACCCAGAAAACATGCTTCTGAGTTTTAAGAATTTGATTCTGTTTCATAAACTTAGCTTAAACTAGTAAAACAAATCACTGGAGCCTGGGTTCCACTTCTGTTGTTTCTGTGAATTCTCTGACCTGTGGCTCTACATAGAAATCTGTTTGGTTCTGCTCCGGAATGTTCTGTGAACACCTTGGTATAGGTGTATTGCTATTTTCTTTGGGAAAATATTATTTTCAATACAGAAAAGATAGGGCTGATGTTGCAGATAGACCTAGACTGATCCAATTAAAAGTTCTAATTACTTCATTCTGATATTTCAGGCTAATGAAAAGGCATATATGATAAGGTAGTCACAATTTGGCTGTAAGTAATTCATGTAATTATAGTCTGTAAATGTGTATGCTAAGGAGAGTTGTTGTTTTTTGTTTTGGCAGGTTTTTCTTGATGTGTTACCTCTTTGTTAATCTGGCATGTGCAGTACAAACACTTCTTAGAACTCCAAACTGGCGGCCCCGATTTAAATACTATCACTGGTAAGCAGAAGTCCAGCATGCTCAGCACCTGGTCTGTGGTCTGCAGCGTGCGCTTGGGGAGAATCCTCTCCCCGAGAGCTGTGGACGTGTTCTCTTTGGATATTGGTACTAGGCAAGGGGACGTCAGTGTAATATTCTGAGTGGATGAGACCCAACTATTTGATGGGTAAAGGGATTTGTTCCTACAACAGGATCCTAGAACTGTGGAGGACTGGGGAAACCCAATTGAAGCCTTACTTTTATTGGCAGTTCAGAATAGGCAATTCAAAGAAAAACGACCAAGATGATAATTGAAGATATTGTGTTGTTTTTGGTTTTTTTTTTTTAATTTGCATTTCTGTCCCACTACTCACTAATGTCTTTGCTTTCTGTTTTAGGGCCCTCTCATTTTTAGGCATGAGTATTTGCCTGGCACTGATGTTCATTTCATCTTGGTATTATGCTTTGGTAGCTATGCTTATTGCAGGCATGATTTACAAGTACATTGAATATCAAGGGTAAGTGCTAACTGAAGAGAAGAGGGTAGGACAGAGACTGGGCCTGTTAGGTATTAATCGTCTCCAGTCTGCACCACAGTTACTGAAGGAATGACACCCTCCAGAGATGTGAATTAGAAGGTTTCCCTTAACATCTTTTTTTCATTGTTTTATTGTGTCATTGCTAAACAAAAGCCACTGAAATCTTAGGGACATTCTTTGCAAACCTCTGAAGATGTTTGATTAAATATGGGAGTCACAGGAGGCAGAAACCCTGGGTGGGGAAACTCTCTGTTATTGCACAGAGTTACTTCAGGCCCAGAACAGCTGAAGGCTGCCAGCTTATTTCAGGTTATCTGACACAAGGGTCTGCCTAGAACGGTCCTTGAAACCTTGAAATGCTGAATCTGCAGGTTAGGTTGCCTGAGTCTGTTAATATCTGATGGAATCTGGCTGTGGTATGGCTGTATAACCTGATTTTAACGAATGAAGTATTGAAACGCCTGCTGTTTGTTTATGCTGGGGAAACCTGTGGAGTGCTGATGACAAATTAAATGCAGGAAGGTGGTGTTGTCGTATACATGTGACTGAAATATTTGCATTTTGCTCGTGCGATATGTACGTATGTGCATGGGATGTATGCTGTGCATCACTTTATTGAACTCATGAGGTAATAATTTCTCTGTATAATGATAGTAAGTGTGCATTTAAATGCTTGTAAAACTGTGCGATGGCTGAATTGTGTGTTTTTCACAGTGCAGAGAAGGAATGGGGTGATGGTATCCGGGGTCTTTCGCTCAGCGCAGCAAGATACGCCTTGCTCAGACTGGAGGAGGGTCCTCCCCACACAAAGAACTGGAGGTACTCATTTCAGACTAGTAAAGTGAACTGTTGTGATTGCCTACTTACTCATAAGCTACTAAACTGGATTCCAAACAAGCTTTTGGGGATCTGAGTGATGGAATTTAAATGCATAGAATATATATATTTGTATTCAGAAGCGGAAAGCAGGGAAATCATGAAGATTGCTGAGTGCAGAGGTCCCAGAGGCCCATTGTAATCTGCACTGGGGTCATGAAGAAGTCACTGCTGTCATTTGAGGCTTAAAAACTGGAAGAGTGGCCAACATTTCTCCCTCTGGTTTTGTGTGTTAAGCCAGATTACAGAACTCTTCTCTCAATCATGCATTGCACAGCTTTTGTCAAGCTCTGAGGAAGAGGGCTGGGAATCTACCTTAAAGAAAAGAGTCTATGAACCTGCTTAACCATAGTTTAAGAAAGAAAACAATGTAACTGATCTGTGGAAGTACCTTAAGGGGCAGAAGGCAGGTGGGATCTATGTTTAGATAAAAATATTCATGTTTCCCAAGCTTCTGGCACAAGATAAATCTGGAGGAACAGCCTTGCTCACACCGTGTGTGCTCTAATTGTGCTTAACAGAGCCTTGAAAAATCAACCATGTTGTAAAACACTAATGCAAGCCTCTTAAGCTAAGTACACAAATGGGTTTTATGACTGTCAAAACAATACAGCAGAACAATTCCCTCAGTGCTTCAAAACTGCTTTCAGTCAAGAGAAATAAAATATTAATTAAAACCCTCCTAATGTAGGAGATGTTATCAGATGTTTATCAGAGTTAATATTCAGGCTCAATTGAAGTGGTGAAAGAGGCAGTTTCTCAGAAGCATTTTTATAAGTTATTAATAAAAACTAAAATCCCTTTTTATTGTCTCCAGGCCTCAGTTACTGGTGCTTCTGAAACTTGATGAAGATTTGCATGTAAAGTACCCTAGATTGTTGACATTTGCATCCCAGCTGAAAGCTGGCAAAGGTTTGACGATCATAGGATCAGTGATACAAGGGAATTTTCTGGAAACTTACGGAGAAGCCCAGGCTGCTGAACAGGTTAGTGCACTACATCAATTCCTGAAGGAAGGAGGGGGGGGTCAGTGGACAGACAATGTAAACGTTTCATAATCTTGCATGAAAAAAAGTGCATCAGTAAGACTTCCATGGAATACGGTACTAGCTGAGTAGTACTACAGCTTTTCGGTAAAGAGCTTGCAAACATTTCAGCTGTTAGTTGTGTCTCTGGGAATATAATAAGATAAATGCTTGCAACTTGTATAAAACTGTCTGGATTTATAAGAAATAATTACTCCAGGAGTTTATGTATGCTGATTAATGGAGGGATGATGACTATTTAGTTTCTATACATACCAAGAAACATTTCAGTGACTTTCAGTTATTATAGATTGAGCCAAATGTGCTTTGTTTCTTTCTGTATGATGATATGTTTATCACAAAAAGCGTTAAAGGGTGGTCTTGAAAATTTGTCAATAAATAAGTTCATTTTCCTCACTGTGTAAACTTGACATCATAGCCCTACTTTTGTCTGTATAGCATCTGCACATCATTGTTGTTTTCCCCACAGGGTTTCTGTACAGGAACACTGTTATAAAGGAAATAGTAATTCATAGGACTATGGGCTGAGCAAGTTTCTTTTTTAAACAAATAAAGGGCCTTGTACCCTTGTGTGGGGGTGTTCATGGTATCTGAGTTGGGGTTTAGTGCTTATATTTGATAATTGAATATAATAACACAGCAACCTGCATGGTTATCTGAAACTGGAAATCCAGGTGAAGCCAATTAACTCTGTTTAAAAACGTGGATGTCTTAAGAATGGAAAATGTGAGGTAGTAACGCAGGTATGACTGCTACCATTTTTATGACTAAGAGATTATAGCACAAACCAAAAAGAAAAGCTAGCTTTATATTTTAAAAATAATCAAGTTTGGAAGGGAACTTTGTATCTTCTAAGCAAGTATCAGATACAATGAGTGGGCATTTGCCCCATTTCTGTTTTATTAAGGCAAGTGAACGAGCTGAACTTTGCCTTGCGATGCGTTTTACCTTTGGTCATGTGAACCAGGAGTTTGCATTGTAATCAAACGATAGGCAAAGACTTAGAGTTCCTCTTGGGGGTAAAGTTTTCCTTGTCTGTCTTCCAGACTATTAAAAACATGATGGACATTGAGAAGGTGAAAGGATTCTGTCAAGTAGTTGTGGCCAATAAAGTTCGAGAAGGAATTGCCCACTTGATCCAGTCCTGTGGGCTGGGTGGCATGAAACACAATACCGTGGTTTTGGGGTGGCCATATGGATGGAGGCAAAGCGAAGATCCCAGGTCATGGAAGACGTTTATAGGTGAGTTTTGAGTTCTGAAGCTTTGATGTGTTGAAACTTTGTGCACCAAGACATTTATTACGCATATGTTATCCATTACTCATGGGGGATTTTAACAGAATCCTTGTGAAATTGATTGTGATTTTTACAGGTTTTGTTTCTACTTTTGATCTTGAACTCGTTGAGTTAACGTTGAGTTAACAAAGCTAATTGGACTATAAATGCAATCTCATATATTTATGTGCCATTGCTAGGGTTGTGTTGTTGTTGTTTTCAATAAATGTGGTAATCTAAANCCTGTAGATGACTTCTTACTAAACTGATTTATATTTGAAATATCACTTCCTGTAGTTAAGAGGCCTATGAAAGATCTTCAAAGATTAATTTAGCAGTTAAAATCCATCTTTCTAAGGAATGCTTAAAATTTATGGACTTGAGAGATACTGTAGCAAACTATTATTTCTTTCCTAAATTATCTTTTCACAGGTGCTAACCTAGCCATGTTTACTCTTGGAGCTAACACTGTCCTTGCTATATCCCTGTCATTCCTCTGTTGTCTGAACTACTTAACGCAGTCAAATTAGAGCAGACGCTTCCTGCTTGTACTTAGCTTTGAAGGGTGCAGCTTTTACTTCAGACATGAAATAGGGCTTGTGTTCCTGTAAGCCTGTTTTATCGTAGCTGCATTGTTTGGCCTGACCTGTCTGTACTTTTCTTTATGGAAGCAATAACTTTTATGGTTTGCTGACATTTGCTTAGTAACGTTTTTAATGTAGGTCACTCTTGCTGAATTGGAGGTAACTGTTTGTTGTCCCCCATTTGGCAGGTACTGTTCGTTGCACAACTGCAGCCCATCTGGCTCTACTGGTTCCCAAAAATGTGTCTTTCTACCCCAGCAACCATGAGCGTTACAATGAAGGCAACATTGATGTGTGGTGGATTGTGCATGATGGAGGCATGTTGATGCTGCTCCCTTTTCTACTCAAACAGCACAAAGTAAGGAGTCTAGAAAGAGAATGTTACCAACTGCTTCTGCATGCATTAAAGTAAAAAAAAAATAAAAAAATAAAAAGCTCAGTAGCACTGCTTGCATTGATAAACATGAGTGCTTGTATTGATAAGTTTGTTTCATTAAGTTTTCATAAAGCAAGGTGTTATTCGATCAAATATATTGAGAATTTATGTTCCCTCACCAGGTATGGAGAAAATGCAAAATGAGAATTTTTACTGTGGCTCAGATGGATGATAACAGCATACAGATGAAGAAGGACTTGGCTACTTTCCTCTATCAACTCCGAATAGAGGCAGAGGTAGAAGTGGTAGAAATGGTAAGGGATTTGAGCCTGTTTTTCGTTTTGTAATGAAACGCCACTATTTCCATCATGACTTGATTGAGAGCGATGTTTTTTTTCGTATTCCTGCAGCACAATAGTGATATTTCAGCATATACTTATGAGAGAACTCTTATGATGGAGCAGAGATCTCAGATGCTGAGGCAAATGCGGCTGACCAAAACAGAGCGGGAAAGGGAGGTATGTCATTTGTGGCTGATTCCTATGGGCTGCTGGGGTGGATGGCACAGGGCCTTCCTGGTAGTGTTTTATGTAGCTGCTTCTAAATATAACTTCTGTCTTCTAAAGCTAAAAGGAAGTAGTTTTAGCGTAGCTTTTTGTTTCACAAAATTGCCTATTGTCACTGAATAGCCTGGCTGCGCTTGCAAACCCATGCTAGAAATCATTTGTTTTAGGGGAAAACAATGGCAGCATATAAGCTGCAGAAATGGTTTGTGTGTTCCCCTTTGCAGTGTAAATGATGCTCAGTGACGTGAGGATGTAAGTCTCTACCCAGTTTTGACCTTGGTTTTGCTTTATGTGGGATGTCCGGGGCTTGTCTCAATTTATAGAATATCCT
>VXAV01008806.1:353678-364840 GCA_013399715.1 Alectura lathami | reverse complement strand
TTGAAGAAATACCACAGCAGTTATCCAGATTATTTGTAAATCAATGTTGAGTGGTAATTTTTCGTGTTATTCATCCAAACTGTACTTCTCTGAATTCTTGATGCACTGATAGGAAATGAAACGTGCTAAATTAAAAAATTTCCATTTAAACAATACCACCTCCTCCTCCCCTGTCCCTATTTCTCATTTTCTCATCTGCGTCATCCATAATAATGTTTCCTTCTTCAGTAGTTCCCTTGGGAAGGAAAAAACTGCCTCGTGCTGTGCTCTAGAGGTCAGAAGTTCTCATTCCGTTCTGGAGTAATTATCCCCCTACGTAGCTGCTGGCCCAGGTTTGTGGGCAGATCCTGCCGATACCAAGTGCTGTTTTCCCCTGGGGAGAGGTACCACCTCATTCTGGATTGGCCACGTCAGACAGCAGCAGTCAGAACCACAGTGCAGTCTAGCAGGTGATGGATTTTTGAAGAAAATTTCCCTTAATAGTCGCATACTACATTCCAGGCTCTGGCAGCTCTGAATAGACTGCCCCCTGCCAATGGGAAATTGACTATAGCTGTCAACTTTTGTCCGAATTTACTCACTGCCCTCAAAATTACAGAAGCAGACCTCTTGCTGTTAGGGAGTGTTGTCAGGGTTTGCCTCTTCCTACAGCCAGGGGAGAACGTGCCACCCAGACAGATACTGCTTGCTCCTGGCAGGCTTGTTGCTCATTTCTGCTGTCAGCTCCTGCAGCCAGCTTGTCATAGTGCTTCAGGGAGCGCTAGAGAGTCAATGCACTTACTGTGTGTGATGAGTTAAATCTGAGCTGAGAAACAGCTGGAAAGGTGAGCAAACAGGATAATGTCAAAAGTGGATGTAGGGTACCCCTGCACCTGGCTAATGCCGAGTGGCAATGAGCGATACCCCTAACTTCCCTGCGTAGTGTGAGGCTCTCTCATTTCTCTGTGCCATCTTGTGGAGCGCCCAGGATAGCAGTCAGTACTTGACATGATGAGGTCTGAGGCGCTCCAGCTTGTAATGGTTTCTACTATTCTCTAGCAATATGAATAATATAGATAGCATTACTGAAATAGAAGTGTGGCAGGATGTTTCCATTGCCATAGGAATGGCGTTGCTAACAGGTTAATAGCAAAGTCAGGCAGAGGTTTTGATCTTTTAGAGGTCTGTGTCATGAAGTAGGCCAGTCAGCCTATGATGTTAAAAGATGTAATAAGGAGAGGATGGGGCTATGCTGAATATATCTCATGGGTTCATGGGATCCATTATTAAAGAAGTAAAGTAAGAAATATACTGTATTACCAAATAAAGTGGTTTTCTTTCGGCATTGCTAGATGAGGAAAATACTTGCTGGGCCACCAATCTTCTATGTTGAAGGTAGTCAGAATCCGTAACAGAATATTTTGGTTTATCTTCAAAAGGGACATGATAGTGACAAGCTACCATTTTGATGCATAAATACTCAGTTCTTGGATACTATTAATCTATTTTCTTTCACCTAACCCAGAAGGTGCCTATGTTTCTGCTGTCAGATATGCATACAACCCTTCAAGTCCTGCTCCATGCTCCTTGCAGCTTAAATGTAGGGAATTTCATTAAAGGTTTTGAATTGCCGTAACTTGCTACTGCTACTGCAGGCAGTCTTGCCTGCTCTCTTCTGCTTATTCTTGTGTTTCCTCCCTCCTCTCATTTTGTGCTGGCACAAGCATCCATATAGTCATGTAGCAGTGGGATGCAACCATGCACTTTGGCAGCAGTGATAAGTTATGCACATTTAAATTCCCTATAAAACTGCAGGGTTGGATGTAAGAAAGAAGTTAAATGTTTGGCAAAGTCAGTCCTCATAAACTGATTCCTTTTAAGAAGACCCATGGCAGACAATTCACCATGTGTTTTGCCTGCCAGATCCAAGCTGGGAAGTGTCCTCTTGATGCAACTTCTTCCACTGCCAATAAAATAGCAGTGCCAGGAGGACATAGTATTGTCCATACACCTCCACATGCAAGCTCCAAGGTTTAAATACAGTAAGATACTGGCAGGATTTGAATGATAGCTGTACAGAATGTACCACTACGCGGGTGGAGGGTTTAAGAGAAGCACCTTCACATTTTCATAAGGGCTGGCCTATCCTTGGCACTACTGCTGGAAGTAAAGGCAATAAATCTGAGCGAAGGTAAGTTCTTCCTTCCAAACACACCATGCAAATTTTAAGAAGTGGTATCATATAAAAACTTTTCAGAAGACTAAAACGTAATAACTGAGGTGTGCCTCTCTCAACAAATACTGATTTTCATGTGAATTAAAACAGAAGTGTATGTATCTATTATACAGACTGTGACTTACATTCAGCAGTCTTGTGTGCTGTTGCCAATGCTAAGATGCCTTGGCACTCTCTGACAGTGTGGTCCTTTCCCTTGTGCTCAACAACAGGCAAAACCAGCAGCCACCAGATCATGGGAATGAAAAATAGTTCATAGAAAACAGAATTAAAAAAAAAAAAAAAAAAGTTAAAAGCCTATGAACAGATGTTAATTGTTGCTCCTCAGTTTCTCATAATCTGTTTGTGGTAGTTCATTTTTGGTTGGCTCTTTCAATGTCAGGAAGTTACCACCTCTTCTGCAGGAGACCCACTCTCAATCTCCAAGAAACAGTAAGGGTTAGAAGAATTACAGTTCAAAACTGAGATGTGTAAGCTCTGAATTCAAGACTTAATATAGGCAGCAAGTTGAATGCATTTACTACTTTGGAAAAGCTGCCTGCTTGGTATAGCAAAATACATCGGATTTTCTTGTTAGGTATCTGAGACAACTTCCTAAGAATAACAATAAATTTAATTCTGCTTTTAAATTTACAGCTATGATTAAATACCTTGATTCAATTCCCGTTAGATTAAAAAAATCCCCAACAACTTAATAAGGAATCAATTGCTGAGGATTTTCAGAAAAGAAGATCACCACAGAAACATTAAAGATCTGAATGAAATACATAAAGACTCCCCATCAAAATATGCTGTCCACAGTCCGGAGTGAATGTATTCTTAGTTGGCTCCTTTCATGTCCTTCACCAGAGTTGATGCAAGCTGTTCTCACAATATAAGTCTTTGTGACTTTATCTGCTCTTTTCTCTTTCAAGAACAAGTACAATTAGCTTTCTCAGAGGCCAGCTGTGCTAGGGGTGAAGCTCTGCCCTGATTATTGTTTATGGACTCAACTAGCACAACTCTTGTCTTCTCAGAATGGCTTCAGCTCTGTTTTGCATAGAAGTGTGCTTGGCTGGGCCCTGTTCATTACCATTCAACAACTTCCTTGCATTTGTGGCGATATTTCTCACCTCAAAAGAGCTGATTGAAGTGCTCAGCCAGGCCAGCCAACTAAAATGAACATACTGAAACTAAAAGGCAGATAAGCATAATGCTTCTACCCCCTGCTTCTACCCCGTCTTTTAGGTAGATTCAGTTTAACTTTCATACCCTGTTTTTCACACACTTAAGCTAAAATTTTTACAGGATTCTGCAAGGAACAAAGCTTAGTAGTAATATTGTTCCCAGAGTGGTGCATGATTTATACAGTGTATTTTTTTATTAAATTTTAAAATCGTATCCTTTTAAACAGACATCCTTTACCCCTTGTCTCTGGGGACGGAACACTCTTTTCATTTACTTTTTCTGTCAGCCAGCTGTTATGTCAGTAATGAATGGAAATGGGCCTAAAATGCACAGAACTGAGGGAGCCCAGCCTCTGTAAAATCAGGCCATACAGCTCAAGAATGCATACTAAGAGTACAAAACATTTTCTTGAAAGTCAGTATGGCTACATCCTAATATGGCTAAATCTGATTCTGACGTTAAACCACAACAGCATCTTCTGCTATCTCATGTATAGTATTGTTTCTGCCTTTCTGGGTAGGCTGTAGACTGGGGAAAATGGCAGCCCAGAGTTACATCTTTGGAGAAAGTGGGTTATTCTTGCTGAAATAGGTAGAGGTCTTCTTTCATTCTGAAGGGTCCCTGATCCCATGGCTGTAAACTTATATGCAAAATCAGGGAGATAAATTTGAAGACCAACCTCTGCTCCAAAGCACACATCTATTTTTAATTTAGAAAGAAAAAAAAAGCATATATATATACTGTTGCATCTGAAAACTGTGGAAGACAGATCTAATTATTTGAAATGTGTCTTAACTTGTAAGGACTATTACTTGTTGGGAAGAAGGATAGGTGTGTGATCAGAGAATATCAAGTCATAAATCCTAGAGCACATACCCTCTGGGCTGTAGATTTATATTCCCATAGATTCCCCCTGCTAACCTCAGGCTTTAGCTTTTCCCTAATAACAGGAGTGGTCATTCTCCTGATACCCTTATTTTGCACGAGTTCACAACAAAAATGACAGCAGAAGTGTCAGAGATGCTCTCAACTCTTATTGCTGACCTACACAGAAGTCATAAGTCAGAGGAAATTCACGGAGAGTTTGAAGATGGAAGTAGTCTTGTTTCTGTGTTGATTTGCCTCTGTCAGTGAGGTCTGCAGACAGAACAAATCCTGTTAGAATTCACAATGTTTGTTTAATTGGACACTAGTGATTACGCCAAGAGTTTATTCTAGTACAAGTATGTGTGGGGTGCCCTTTTTTTCACTGCAAATTCAGTGCTTTGGGTGTTGCAAAATGAATAAATTTCTGTGTGTGATTTTATAGCTAGTACAGCATAATGTGTCAGCATTTTATCAAGTTACATTCAGTGGTTCAATCTAGTTAAGGAGAGGTGGATCTTAGTGTAGAGTCTGTGAGGAAAAAGTCACTCCTGTAATCTCTTCAAAGTCTAACACGATTAAGAGACTGACCCTTCTCACATCAGGCTTAAGTATCAAAATCTAATTAGAATCTCGTTACTAACCATATTTCCACAATCAAATCCTGGGTACTACAACTTGCCTGCCAGTATTTTTAGGCAAATTCAATAATGTCTTTAAATTGGGCAAAAAGTGGCAGATTTTCTAAGAAGCAGAGAAGGCAACTTAGAAAAACAATTTTTAAAAAAAGTCAATAGTCCTAGAGATAAAAGGTTTAGAGGGAAGAGTCTGCATATTTTAGCAAAGTTAATCTTCTCTTGATGTTGACATTTCCTTCACTTTAAGATGTGTCTCACAGATACCAAAATTGGCCACGAAATTGATCTCACCTTCGTAACTAAAAAATTAGATTTGCCTCAACCTTAGATGTGCAAGCTGTTTTATATACTGGCATCATCGAAAAAGCTTGTGCCAGACACTCATAAAGAGACCCCAAACTTTGCTGCATTACGGTACCCAGCCTGTGACATCCATACATTTCTGGGAGGTAATAGAACTCACAGGAGGTGTTGAACCCTCTAGAAGGAAAAAGAAGAGTCAGATGTCTTTGTGCTAGGGGTTTGATTTGGAGGTTTAAAATGAACACTTGTTCAGTTTGAAGTTAGAAATTACTCCAAATGCAGTGCTCTGGGTCTGAGTCACCGGATTAAAATGGGATTTGAATGAACATTTTTCTGGCTGGGGGCATCTCCACAGGTTACTAATATACCACAAGAAAAACTAAAAAGAAACCTTAACTAGGTTCAAGCAGCCCTGCCAAGCCAAAAGAAGAGATTCGAAGTTTTGCCATGTTGATATCCTCTCATCATCAGAATCACATTTAAAATATTTATTTACCAGCACAAGTGCATGATTTTTCATAATGCTTGATTTAACATCGCAAATCAAACAGACAGTGGCAATATAAAAATCCAACTTCTGTTTCAGTCTGTAGGAATATGTCACATAGTCCTGTGTTTAAATAACAATTTTCAAAAGGCCATTTAGAATATGCTAGATTAAAGTGTATTCTTTGTTTCCACACCAGGAATGTAAAATAAAACCGTATGACCTCCCAGGCAGAAGTTAAGGTTTCTCATCTCTGCATTCAAAACAAAGGGCTCTCGCTGGCGTGGCCACTCTCCACACATCAATGCGATGAAGCCAAAGAGCTTTTCTGCATCCAGGCTTAGTGGTGAGGAAAACCCTCATGCTTTTTATTTGTTGCTGTTTTTTCTAATTAATAGACAGTAATAAACAGTGACATTAATACACATGCTTTCCGTTACTGTCACTGGGAAAGTGACTTTACACATCCTATCTCTAGCAGTTACGTGTGATCTCTAGCAATTTCTTTAGATACTTCTGAAAGCCTCCTGAACTCTGAAAGAGAATAAGGATGTGGTCAACATGCAGACGTCATGTTTCTCGGGACACGCAGCAGGAACGGGAGCCCTGGGGACTGGTGTCACTTCTCGTCCGCAACTGCAATTTCGCAACCCAACGCCCCCCACAAGATGGCGGCGCCCGCGGCCCCCCGAGCACAGCCGCCGGCGCAGTTCCCGCCTCTCACAGAATGGCGGCGCTCGCGGGCCCGCTGGGCGCAGCCGGCGGCGCAGTTCCCGCTNTTTTTTAAACGGGGAGCTGAAGAGCAGTGCTGTGACAAGAGGCATCCTCACACAAAGGCTTTCACACCCCTGTTGCTGCCGTTCAGGGAGGTGACACAGATGTGTATCATTACTTATAAATTCCCCTCCAAAAAACACTGGGGGCAATGTTTGGGTGAAGAGAGACTGCTAGAATCAGTGAAAAACACCATTTTGCTGACTGAAATACTTAGCAAACCCCAAACCACTGGGTCTGGTCCTGCCCCCAGGCCCTGGCCCCTTGCTGAGCCATGGTTGTCATTTTTGTGAGAAAATGCATGGGAAAGGCAAACAGGGAGAGGATGAGAAATGAGGTCATCTGCTAATGGTAGTTTTCTTTGTTTTTGCTTGTTCTGGATTATTTCTGGCTGCATTTGCCCATTTTATGTAATGCATGTGGTGTCCATGTCTAAAGCTGTTTCTAATTCCTTGCTTATCCTGAGCTCTCAAATTCTTTGGTCTTTTGGTGGACTGAATACATTATTGCAAGAGGTGTTAAGTCTCAAAAGCTCTAAAGGTATATATTGTTTTGAAAGCTCCAGTGAGGTTTGGTTTGCTGGTTATTGTAAACAAAACACCTGTCCCATTTATCCTTCCCTTGCTTAATGTTTGCTGACTTCTGTTAAGGCTGCTTTCAGGCACGAAGACAGCGCGCTGCTGAGTAGCCCTCTTCAGCTGCATCTTTCTAGAAGTTCCAGAGACTGTGCTCATTTATAAGCCTTTCAGGATAAACAAGGTTTTTATCAATATGTGAAGGGCAACTGATTAAATGTTAGGACTTGTCTGATGTGGTAGCAGTATCTCAGGTAGACCAGTCCCTAAATTTTCTGGGGTTTAAAAACAAATGTCTGCAACAACAGGTACTAGCAACAGCCTAGTAACAGAAATAGCAAAATAGCAGAAATAACAAATGTGGACAAATTCTCTTTTCTGGAGTTCACGTTGGAGACAATTTATCTGTCTTTGTCAAGAATGCACATATTACAACAGAAGCAAGGTGTAACTAGCCTGCCCTAGTGATTTTGAAGGGCTGCAGAACATAACGTGTATGAAATCTGAAGTTCATTTGCACTGTTGTGGACAGCTTAGAAGAGAGAAAAAGCTAATGTCATCCCTCTAACTGAAAATTATTATAGATGGTTTTGTATAAAGTTACTTTTGAAATGATCTATTTCTGAATAGGGGTCCATTTAAGAACTTCCAGATTGTCACTGCTTAGACTGCAAACTAATGCAGAATCTGCCTTTTGTCTATACTGATAGTAGTACTACCTGTATGCGTGTTGGGTGAGGAGGAGGGATAGTTTCTTTTGCTCTTCTAATGCAGCTGGAACTTGTCTTCCCTTTTTTTTTTTTTTTTTTTTTTTTTTTTTTTTTTTTGTATGAGAGGAAGTCAGCTTAGAGGAGGAGTTTCTCTTGGCAATACATGTTAGCGGTGCACAGGCTAGTTGGGTGTGGTGTAAATGCCATCCCAGAACTGGGAGCTATCAGCAGTGGTGCCCCCTGCTGTCTGCTTCTGCTCTACTTTAGGGGGAAAAAAAAAAAAGTTTATCCTCAGCATGGACTTCTGTTCCTGACATTTAGTTCTTCAGGGTATGTTAAGTATATATTTTTCTCTAGAAGGACATCTGCAGGGAAAAAGTGCTGTGTATAAGTCAAGTAGATCTAGAAATTTTTCTGCAGTCCAATCAAATATGAAAAAATCTTACAGCTGATCTGTAAGAACAATTGAAGGTAGATCTGGGATAACTCAAGCAAGCAGGATTCTGGTTTCTTTACACTTGGCAGGGGTAAAATTACTACTCTTACAAAATATGTGTTTATGATATATTTAGTAGTAAGCTACATAATCAGAGCTGGCTGAGAGACAAAATTTCCTGGCCTGTGAGCTGGCAGTAACTGATTTGAGAAGAGTGTACTGCAGACAGCCTGTATGGTTAAAAAATCTAACTGGGGATACAACTGCTAACCTAATTGAATGAAAGGTATTGAATCAAAGAGCAAAATGAAAAAGGGAGGAGGGAAGGTCTGCTCTCCCTTCTCCCAAAACATCCCATCTTTTAATTATCTTAGCCCAGCTAATGAGATAAGGAATCTGTTGTCTATGAGCTGTGGTCAGAATGTGGCTGGCAGGGAGTGTGTTTCTACTGGGTGGGAATAACTTTGAGTTACTCTGGATGCCTACACTGATTAGAATTAAATAATGGTTGTGTAGATTGGGAGGGGGAAGGACTGTTTTTTTTTTTTTTTTTTTTCCCCTCCAACAAGGGGTTAGATGCAATGAAGATTCTGTGTTAGCTGCCAGCTTGCAGTGAGCTGGGATTTATAAACTAATATCTTTTCATTTATTGAGTGTGCTCCTGACTGTCCAAAAAAACCAAGACTCAAGTCAGATGTTATAAAATTAGCCAGGCTTTTGATAGAGCAGGAGGCAGCACTAAAAAACTTCAGTTCTGTCTGAGCACTCACTAAGTTGCCTCCAGGAAGCTTGTGGGTTTTTGAATGACTGTTCAACAGTTTCCAGTTCTTCCTGAACTCATGTTTTGGAGGAAAATTTGGGGTTTTGAGAGACGTAGCGCTGCAGATGATGATACATCTTTAATGGTGTCCGTGGGGAGAACAATTGAATTCAATTTTGTCTTCATGGAAGAGTCCTGCTTCAGCTGTTTCATATCCCAAGCCTTTCAATTTCTAACCTAGATTTATTCCTGGTTTATAGCCACTTGATCTCGTAACAAAATTGCCCTTTAGCTTAAATAACTCTTCACACTCACTAGTGTTTCTGTTCTGGTTAATATTTGTAGATGACAAGAGTTCCATTGTTTGGCTTTAAAGCAACTGTGCTTTTTTTTTCTATGCTGGTAAAGGACAGGTCTGTAGAGGAGAGTTTATGATCTATATCAGCTTGATAAGAAGAAAATTAACAAAAAAAAAAAAAAAAGGCTGAGATCCTAGCAACAATTAACAAGACTGACCTGGCGTTTGGCAATGCTGCCTGACCTAACACTTCATCTGGAAAAGCAGTAAGGAATATCCATGTGATCATGTTGCTGGCAAGCCTTCTGAGCAGCATGCGTTTTCCATTTCCCCCCATGATTCTGTCTTAGTCCTTGCAGTTGCTACTGTTGTGCTGAAATTTGTGAAAGTGGTCTGATGACCCATGAGGAGATTATAAAAAACTTAAGGCAAAACTTTTGGAATTGCACATTCCTTCTGCCATTCGATGTTTATAGGAACAATGAGGGCATGAATTCCTCCATTCCTGGTGACATAAGATTGACCTACATATGAATACCAGAGCTAAGTGAGTGAAGAAAGCAACACTTTACCTTCTGGAATGAGAGGTTTTAGTCTTAGCTTTGAGCCAGCAGACAATCCTGTGGAGAGGGCAGAGGGAAAAATACATGGTTTCTACATTACAGTGAAGTTAACCCTCCACCTCTGTCGTTCTCACAATGGATACAGTAATATGACTGGAAATGGAGAACACTATATGCAGATGGTAGGCCTCAAACACGAACTCCATCTTTTTGTGAAAGCTGGAGCTTCTGTGAGCGAACAATGCTGCAGCCTTTCCCAAAAGATTTGTCTAAAGAAAAACCGCACTAAAAGATACAAGTGAAAGAATCAATGTAACCTTAATTTCTCTTGCAGTGCTTGTTTTTGAGGCCATGGTTTGTGATATTGTAGCACAAAGCATAGTTTGAGACTAGACACAAAGGAAACAGTGCAAAGGTCACCTTAATTCTAATTGTTTGCATGCAAAGACATAATCGGTAATTTAACAATTTTCTGCATAACGGAATGTGTTTTACTGACTGCTTGCTTATGACTCACAATTAGTAAATGTATTTTTCTGAAAAATTGTATTTATAATGTTTTACCCTGGAAAACTGTTTCTGAAGTCTGATTAGTTAGGGGAAGGTATTTAGTTTTGCTGGTAATTGGGGAGAAGCTTACCAAATGAGACACCTGAACTGCTGTTACTGAGGGATTTGCAATACTGAGCAGCTATTTATCATCTTGCCCTTAACCCTAAATGCTACTGAGTGGATAAATGCTGTTACAGCTGAAACCCAAGGCAGTCCTGCAGGCCTTGAAGAGAAGGGTGCGGTGACCCCACAGCTCTTCAATTTTCTGGCACAGAGACAAATGGCATCTGCTATAGGCATGTTCTCTGTGACTCTAATTCCAGTGTTTAGGTGGACAGCAGTCACTGAACTCTAGTCACTCATAGTGGCTGGGTAGACAGCAATGCTTAAGAAAATAACATCGGTTACTAGGACAAGGGCTTTTTACTCCTTGTCCTCTCCTATGTCTACCGTCTTCTTGCTGTTTATTGTTGGTGGGAGGGAGGGTCCAGGTGCTGTCTACTTAAAGATCCATAAAAATACTCAGAATTTAAGAACTGCATTATTTTATTTTTTAAAAAGGCTTATGGGGCCTGCTTCGGAAGACAGTTACAGAGGGTGGGGGACAGCCTGTCGTGTGATTTGCAATCCTACTAAAGGCAGAGCAGTGGGGAGAGGGGAGGCCGCACTCCTGAGGCAGCACTGACTTCAGCACCATTTCCATTTTCAGTTAACCACGGTTACTGCTTACAGGTACCGCTGTGTAATCACGGCCCCTCAACCTACTCGCTTCTCGCAGTCCCTCTGTCATAGCGCGGCCCTAGGAGGGGCTGCGGGGGGG